>JAJTWR010000269.1:1295000-1412500 GCA_021613335.1 Whitmania pigra | reverse complement strand
ATTATTATTATTATTGCTATTTTTATTATAGTTATTATTGTTATTATTCTATTTTTATATATTTTTTATAATCATTTTCTGCGTTTGTTATTATTATTATTATTAATGTTATAGTTATGATTATTATTTTTTTTATTATTGTTATTATTTTTATTATTCTATTTTTATATATTTTTTTTAATATCCTGTCCTTGTTTGACCTTTTTGTCCATGAAATCCTTTGAACCGTAAAATTGCAAACAGATTTCAACAGCATTCGAGCGAAAAGCAACTTAGAATGATGGATGATTGTTATTTCGAAGCATTTTCAATATATTTTTTTAGTCAAATTTAATTATTTTATATTTTAAATATATTAATTATTTAATTGATTTTTTTTTTAAATTGCAAAACTCAAGCAATACTTTATGAAATTTTAATTTAAATATTATTTGAATATTAATATTGTGGCCATACTTAATAATTAAAAGTAATTCAAATGGGAATATACGTTGTACTCACCTTTAAACGGTTTCAACAGCGGACAACTGGTGTCTTTGAAACAACTACTCAAACGATCAACAACAACAACAACAGCAACAACAACACAAGAGATTAGAAAGTCTCACACTTATATTCGATTTAACTTGGGTAGAGATTTACACATACAATCCCGTTCAGAAATTATTATTTCGGAGTTAAAAAATCATTATAATTACTTTAAAATTATATATGATAAGGTCAGTATTTCAATTAAAACGATTAATTACGAATAATTATTATTTATTCCACTAATCTATTATTTAGATTACTATATTTATTTAGATTCGAATAAAACATCATTAAAACAAAATAAGTCAGTCCTCCTCAACACCGGTAGCGTGCTAAACACCTTCCACTCAATTCTTCAGTTTATAAGGGCACCGTCGTCTGCTTTTGCGGAGCTTCGCGCGCTCTCCAAAAGAACCAGCCGGCAATTTCGTCGGATAAGGGAAGTTATTTTATTCTATTTTTTTTTTTGCTATTCGGCTTCGGCTTCTAATTTATAGCTGCCACTTTACAATTGCCTCTGCATCTGTGATGATAACTTCAGGGCTGAAAGGTAACGAAGGAAAGGAGGAGGAGGAAGAGGAGGAGGATGAAGAGTAAGAGAGGAGATGACGTGATGACTTGGAGTTTTCTATCTTTTTTCAAGAATGGCTGAGTTCATCGCGAAGATGGTCATTAGACTTTTAATGTGCCTCTGTCAGTCGAGAACATTGTTATAGATATCCTTTTATCATTGCAGTGTTTTTTTTTTTATATTTTTGTATTCCTTAAGAACGTAGTTTAAGTTTGAAGTTGTGGAACTTTGGCACCGTTTTATTTTCAACAATTTAATTGTTTATTCAATGCTTCTGTATCCAATTTGCCTCCCGCTCTTATCTTCGAGTGAGGGTCGATTTGTAAACATGCAGACGTCTTTCTGCACAACATTCTCCAGGCGCCAACAGGATTGACTAAGAGCATAACATTTATACATTTTTTTCTGCTTGGTAGAGATTAATTTTTTATAAAATCGGATTAAATAGTTAGTAATTAAAATTAATTAACCAATGCGTGGAGATTACGTATTGTTAAAGGCTTCGCATTTATTTGTAATTGATGTTTATGATTCTTTGTTTCTATGTAAAATAATTAGAACATTGTTTATCAAATTGTTATTTGATCAGTTTGAATCTAATTTAAAGCAAAGCAATGTAATTTAATATAGATAAGGAAACATTCTGTTGTAAATTATTCAATACAATTACAAAATATAACAAATATTATTTCTGTTTATTAATCAACTAATCAAAATACGATCACAAAAGGTTTATCAAAGGTATCTCAATGTTCTTAAATTAAGATCTTTAATGATCTTAACTAAATTGACATTTATTAATATAATATAAATACATATTTTTAATAAAATATTAAAATCGAAGAAATACCGATAAGTAATACTGAAAATAAAAATTTTTATAGTTTTTAATCTGCAAATTGGAGAATTTTTTTTTAACAAAAGTAAACGCTTTAGAAATAGTTTTCAATGCGTAATTGTGGAGAAATTAATTGCATCAAACGAAGGAAAACAGCTTACAGAAATTTCTAAACAAAGTTTGAATATAATTGTTCATTGTTTGTAGGTAAACAATTCTCTGCAAACGAATACAAACTCCGATATTGATCCTGAAAAAATAAGCAATTAACAAAATATTCAAAATTCGATTTTACAAAGCAATATAATATCTAGCAGTAGTTGTTATACTGTTTTAAAAGTGAATCTATCTGTAACATTTCGAGCATAATTTATTTGATTGAATTGTTTTTAGAATTAACATTTTTAAAAGCGTCAGATATATCACTGCATATTAATAGATCATGATTTTATTTAAAGAATTGAATTTCACTAACGATATTCTCCATGAACTGAGGAATTAATCTTTTCAGTTGATAAACGACTTGGAAAACATCAATTTCTTCAACAGCATCCATCATTTCGAGCAAGTTTAAGGCACAAACAACAAAACCCGCTCTGCTTAAGTCACTGTGAATATAATTAACATGGTTTGAAATCTTGAAATTAATTTCGTAACTCAATAATAAAGTATTATTACTTATTACTACCTAATTATAATAATATTAATTAATAAAGAAAATATTTTAAAACGGGCAAACTTACTCGGCATAAATCAGCAATGTCTTTTGATTCACTTGCAGCTGTTTCACTGCTGACCACAGATGTCTCATTTGTCCAATTGAATTGGAAGGAATTGCAAAAATATTAATTTTATTCGTCTATTATCAAAAAAAATAAAAATATTTACACCATCTCGAAATAATATTAAAGACAAATAAAACATTGATAACTTTCTCTTAGGTAATACCAATTTTCCATACGTGTATGGAATTTTAAAATTAATTATTAACAAGATACGATAACAATAATAAATTACAAAATGTAATTTTAATTACTAAATGTAATTTCACCAACGTTCGAGTAAATGTGTTCTTCGCATCCATCCGTCACCAATTCGATGTGTTTTAACGAAAGTTCGGTAAACCTCTCAGTTAAATATAAAGTTCGATTTTTATTGGAATATGGCAGCTCGTGTAATTTCTGTTAAATTTGTAATTTATGTTAAAATCGCGTTTGTAATTTGTGTTAAAATCGAGTTTAATACAGATAATAATATTTTTTTTTATTACTCTATTATCTAATTTTCTAATTTCGTAAATAATTGCCGAAATTATGGCATAGCATTACCTTTTCTATGAGCTCATCAACCAGTATTGTTATTGCATTACTTTCATCAACGCAACACTCAACAATTTTCTGCCAAGTTGTTTCACTTTCGATACGCATTTCGTAAATGGAGTTCTGGACACATCCCTGGTAATAAACGAATAAACTAATTCATTTGAATAAACTATTCATTTATTGCAAACATTGAAGTAATTATTAACAGCGAACCAAATTAATTTAAAAAAAATAATTAATAAAATTAAAATCAAACTAAATTAATTTGAAAAATTGCCAATTCAAGTCTTTAAAGTAGAATTTACTAGCATAGGTCATGCAACGTACCGGAAAAGTAAACTTTATCGCTTTGTTTTTGTGTTTTAGAGTGCCATCTGTGGAATAAAACGACTTTAAGTTTAAATCTAATTCATTAATATAATAATTGCCAATTAAATGATTTTGTTCTTATTTAAATGTACCTCCCTCATTAGACGCAACATTTTGGAGGATCCACTGAAAACAAACAAAATTGTCATCTATATGTTTCATGAATATATGAAATGTTGTAAGACCTGGAACTCTTTGTCAATGTAATCGTTTCTATTCCGAATATTCAAGTCATCGCTCAGTTTAACTGAAGTGGTGTTTCCTAATTCGTGATAAAAATTTAAAACGTCGAAACAAAAGATGAACTGAATCTGCAAATATTTTCAAATTTTATTTTCGCTGAAACTTTTTTATTTAATAACAAAAATATAGTCGTTTACTTTTGTCTGGATCATGTAATTGCGATGTGATCTGAGAAATTTCAAGCACTTGAACACGTCCACCATTCCTGTTTGTTGTGCCTCGTGAAGAAGGCGGTCCATTGCTAGGAAGGTGCCCGTACGACCTACTCCAGCACTGTTTTGTTTATGGTAACATTTATGTGGTTAATTCATTTGTTAAATGTCAGCAGAATTAACTGTGATTTTTTATTTTTAAATTACTGAAAGTAGAAAAAGTAGTTTTACGGAGTAATATTAACTTAAGTGTTAGTTGAAATTATTCAACTATTAGTTGAATTAATTACATAATTCATTAAAATCAAATTGTTCTAGAAAAATGTTGTTCTTACATATATTTTATTTTTACATGTTTTATATTTACATTATATTAAACGTATTAACCTGCAGTGAACCACAATAGGTGAAACCAAATCCTGCTTGCGTAATGATTTCATCTGGTTGTGAAAATTGAGCATACTGCCCATGTTTTCTGGGATTTTGTGATCGAACCAACATTTGTATAACATGTGAGTTACTTCAAGACTGCTGTCATCCTGATGATAATTTTATGAAAGCTTGATTTATTTTCGTTCAACATTCCGATATTTTTTGGGAAAAGTAAGCCATGTCACATTTTTATTCTTTAAAAAACCTTGGTTATGATGAATTTCCTGATTTCATGAGTCGACCAAATTTTTGAGGCTTTAAATGTTATTTTGATTCCGTTTATGTCTTTTGACTTGATGTCAGGCCAATACTGAACGCATTTCACCTGATTATTGTTTCATTCGTGCACGTAAATATTTGATTGAAAACAATCAAAGATTTGTCTTTAATTTACCTTCCCGTTCTCTAAACAGTTTGTTAGCATAACAATAATTTCCACCTTGTATTCCAGAATCATCCTCCAAAAATCATATTCGGTTTCTTTTATTGGACCTGTTTTTATTTATGGAGAGAAAATCCAAAGGCCAATTTTATATTTAAATCAACTCCTGCGATAACTTGAATAACCCCAAGCAAAAATATTACAATGTAACTAGCAACATTAATTATTAATTAAGTATTAATAATACACAACTATTAGTAATACGCAACAATATTAATATACAGAGACTACTCACCTTGTGCCGCTATGAATTGAAAAGTCTCTTGGAAGCTCTGTAATAAGTTAATAAATTACGCTTCATTATTAAAAACCATAAGTTTAAAAATAACTATCTAACTGGTATAAAGCTGGCATTTATGTAATCCGAAAGTTCATCAGTTTGCAATTTTGTCAGAACAACTCGATTTATGTCAACTAAATCATAAATAATCGTAAGACGGTAGTCATTATTAATTAATATTTTATTTATATTGTCATGGAACGGACTTACATGGCAATATATTTTTGTATTTATTTTTTGGCTTGAGTTTGACATTTTTTCCATAATTTGTCGGAATTTGTGCCACTTCTGAGAACTTCTGAAAATTAATTGGTCTCATCAGGAAGACGCCATTTAAATACCTACAAATAGAAAGTTACTCACTTCGAAATTACTTAATAGCCGAGTCTTATTAAGCTGATAATAATTTTTCAACTCAAACAGAGAAATGGCTTCTGGTTCCAAGTCTCTGAACTCAACGGTGCCTGTAATTTTAAAATGTCATTGAATGCACATAATAATTACGCACTTTACTTTTAATTGCTCACCAGCTTCCTTAATATCTTCACTTGTTTGATTTTTCACAAGAATAAACTTTGTGAAACTATATAATTTTTTTGGCGATTTAACATTTAAAATGTTTTTTTTATGAATGTTATTTCTTTGAAGTTATATATTTGATATTTAGGATAGTAATTACAATAACAACAATTATGTAGTTGTTAATATAAATGTAATTCTGTCTGAAGTTTGTTTATGATTATGCATTACCTTTCCGGCAATTTCTTGCGACACTTTTTCATCAATGCAATTGCCGTGATAATGAGTATAACCAGCAGTGCAACAATTGCGCAGACCAGCGAAATGATTAATTTATTAGATGAAAAAAATCCTGGCATAAAATTAAATAATTAACAAAAGATTAATTATATCTATGAATTTGTTAATTATGTTTCTGAAAAGCACAGCTGTTTCAGTATTAACGTTGGAGATAATGTGTTCTACTTTCAACATCAACATCATAATCATCATCCTCGTCGCCGTCATCCTCCTAATCATCATCACCCTCATCATCATCATCATCGCCGTTGTCATGCTTACTTTTGTTCAATTTTAAAAATTGCTTAACCTGATGGCTGGCGACAGATGCTTTCACTTTTATCATAAACTAATCCTTCTTCTAAGCACTGACAATCATAAGATCCGAATGTGTTGGTGCACGTTGAAACTGTCAGATTGCAGACATGTGGTTTCTCCTGACATTCGTTAATATCTGAAAGTGTTAATGTGTTGTGTGAAACGTTGTTGTGTGAATTAATTAATTAATTAATTCATTAATTCATTCATTCATCCATCCATTCATCCATTCATTCATTCATCCATTCATCCATTCATTCATTCATCCATTCATTCATTCATTCATCAACCTATCCATTCATCCATTCATCCATCTATCGATTCATCCATCCATCATGAATCACAACAATTATTAAAACAATAAACCTCTGCAGTCGTGACTTTTATTGGTGAATCCTTCCTTACATTCACAAAAATATGAACGGAAGGTGTTTTGACAAATTGTGGTAGTTGTGTTGCAAGGATTATCTGTCTTACATTCGTCGATATCTATAAGGTAACGATAGGAAGTACAATTAATTTAAATTACATTAATTTTACATCTAAAATAATAGCAATTTAAATTTACGTTTTAAAAACTAAAATTATTTTAATTACTTATTTTTGAAAATATGTTAAAAGCTCGCATTTACATTCTTAAGGTGTGAGACGCTTTGCACATGGTCCCGCATAAATTAAAGATGATTGTGATTACTTTACAAAAACTAAGAAAAACCCAAATGTTCGAACCTGCACATTCATGAAAACTACTTTTCTCAAGACCAGTGAAGCACTTGCATTCATAGCTTCCTTCTTTGTTGATGCAGGTTGAAATTGTTGTGTTGCACTTGTAAGCATCGTCTTCACATTCATTAATATCTGGAGACAAATTTACTGAAATTTTGGCCCATTGTTTCATATCGCGTTTAAAACTTTACCATGGCAATAGTCCCACCAGAATCTTTTATCAAATCCTTCCTTGCAAATGCACTCAGAGAATACTCCTGCAGTTCCATTCATTACCTGACATTCATGCACTCCGCAATCACCGTTGTAAACAGAACAATCTGAATTTGTATTAGAATATTATGTCTCAATATGAAATAATTTACGCCTGAAATAAAAAAGATTTTTACATATTTCTATTTAAACATCTTTAACCTCTCAATGTACAATCCTCTCCAGTCCATCCATCTTCACATTGCTTGTTTCCACAAATTCCATCCAAATCCAGGTCAGCTCCATTCTTGCAGTGGTGGTTGTTTCGGAAAAACTGTGAAGCTCCTTGTTCAGGATACACTGTGAATTAGATATTTTATTTAGAAAATTATTTCAAGTACAAGTATTTTAAATTACCAGCATATATGCTGTTCCTGCTTGCATCGCCACACGTTTGAGAATTATTTCCTGGACATTTCAAGCGGCACGAGATTTCATTTTCCCCATGTTTTCCGTATTTGTTGCCACAGAAACATTGATGTTTAAACTTTTTTATTGTAACAAACGAATTGTTAAATATTTGTGCAAAAATGTAATAAAAAATAATCGTAAAACCTGAACTCCGAAAAATAAATAATTTTGTCGCGTGCAGTCTTTCTCACACATATCTATAGTCATACTTCTCTGGTCTGCAATTCCAAATACTAAATCTCTGTCGTCGTTATTGTCAATAAAACACCCAATGTATTTACGTTTTGTGCCTTTCAAGAATTTTAAAGGAAACACTGCAATTAAAGAACAAATAACTTTAAATTATCGCTTGCTTCAATCATAAGTTAATTTAGAGATACCCTCGTAAACAGACAACTTGTTTGAACTTCCACAATAATCAACACCTCCAGGACACAAAACATTGCATTCAGAAAGAGGAGAATAATGCTTTGTTTCATTTCCACAAATACATTTTCTTTCCTTTTATTTGAGTATTTTAGTTATTTAATTTTAAAATTGAGGTCAATTATCACAAATAAACCTGGATTGCAGCGTAAAAGTAGCTCAAATTCTCACAAGTGTTGATGCATTCTTTAATATTTATATTTGGACTGACTGTTTTGTTATTCATCATTGTCTTGAAACAACCCACATAATTAATATCTGCAAAATAAAGTAAATTACACAATAATTTACAAATTATCATATACTTCCATCTCAGATATCTCAATACTAGACAACAACGCCTTAATATTTGGACCTTAATATATGAACGTGAAATTACGGCACCAACTGATCAGATATTAACTCACATTCCCCAATGACTTCCAGTTCAGGTATTGTAAGGTAGCTTTTTCCAACATCTTGTTGTATTATAACATAACGAGAATATAGTTCTTTATCCTGACATCGCACTGTGGCAGTCAAATTCAACGATCCATTATGTTGACCACAACGTTTGTAATCAAGCTTTAAAGTTTTATTTATTTGAGGATCGAAATTATTTGAAAGACCAACTATGAAGTTATCCATTCGATCCTCTGCAATTAATATTTTACTTATTTATGTTACGCAACTGAAATTAAAAATAATCAATCCAATCAGTTATTTGCAACAAATATTCTTGTTTAAATGTGGTACACTTTCACAAAACCAAAAATATATTAATCATGCAATTGCTTACCACAATTACGACAGGTGGTTCTGCGATAAAATACGATGTGTTCAACCTGATATGGCCTTCCAAGATCTACTACAAACCAACCAGTCTCATCACCAGCATGAGTAAAAATATTCCCATTGACATTTCCATCAACAGCATATCTGGCATAATGATTATTGTAAAGAGAACTAAGATATGATCTCTTGTTTAAAGCAAGATTCAACTTCCAGCAATTACCTGGTTATCATTTTAAAAAATAATTTTAGCCAATCCAAATTTTAAATCCACATTTATGGTAATATTTACAAAGAAATATTAAAAACAATTATTTTATTATTTTTTATTATTTTTTCTAAACTTAAACATTTGGTAAATAATTAATTTGTATATAAGCATCGATGCTGATGAATCTATTTACTTTGAACTGTAAGGCAACAAATCCATAAAATTATTTTGATCATAGTTTAGAGACAATCAACATTACTGTGCCTAATTTTTAACATTCGAGATGCTATAAGGGCTGAGACTAGGAAGTAATGCATGCAGACCTTGGTTTCGTAGGTCACAACAATTTGAAGTCATTAGCACTTAACGATACAGTGCAGAAGCAAAAAAGTAAATGTATAAAAATATTTAATTTAGTTTTAAATTATGATTTTTGTTATGAAATTATTAAGAATTTTTGAAATATTTAACAAATTAGTTTAGCGAACCATTTTGTATAAATATATGCATATTATTACATTATTAACATTAATATGATTCAGAGAAAATGACTAGCAATTTTAGTGACTAAAAGGATTAAGGATATACCAACAACATTTCGCAAAGTTAATTCTGTTAATTGCATGCGGTATGCAAATTGATTATTAGTAAGCGTTAGCAAGGAAATTTTGGCACTTGTCGTAATTGCTTAACAATTTCATGCCTGTTTAAGGCGACTCTGTAAATAATCGATTACTAAAATTATTATTAAATATTATTAAAATATTAATTGTAAACACAGTTTATTGAAGTAACATTTATAGCAATTTAAATCACTAATTGTGAATAATAATTGTATTCTAATCTAATATATAAAGAGCAAATGCCTGCCTAACTCATCGTACCTTGCATGGTTTAAATTTCCGCTTCTATTGATTAATTGACAAATCACATTTAAGCCTCCAGCATGGCATTTGTGTACAACATCCAATTAGTCGGCACACCTACTTTTAAGGAAAATGACTTGAATACCATCCATACATTTTTTAGTATCTTTTACAATGTCTTGTTCATCAGCTATGATTTTTGTTTATGGACCTAAGAATACAACTTATTTTTTTATCTTTGTTAACTTAGTTCTGGAAACTTGTTGAGTAGGTTTTAGAAATGAAACAGTTTCGCTGTCTAATACTTTGGCAAAATGTTTCATAACAATTTCTGTACATGAGAATTAATTAATGATCAAGATGAAGAACGTTTTTATTTCATGTATGCATTCTGACTCTCATTGGCCATTTCTTCTTAATGTAGTAATGCTTCCTATCTCTGCTGTCCCATTACTTTGTGTACCATGTCTGTTCCATTAATTTAGTTTTTACTTTTAAGGCAAATACAATTTAACCGCATTACCAAAGTTAACACGTTTAGGTTTTAATCTTTATGAAGCTGCAACGTAATCAATTTTATAAGTTAGCAGCTTATAGCTTTATTCAAGAACAAAAACCTTTATTCGAAAATATCTTAAAAATTGGACCAGATAGGGTTTTTCAGATTTCAAACCAGCATCAAAAACTGGTACAAGCGCCTCTGACGCTATGCATATGGCGCTATATAAATGAAGTTCCTTCCTAAGGACATATACATGTACGAGGTTTGCAGTCGAAGAAATTGCGAAAGTAACTTTGAACGATACTCATAAAATTTACGAGCTTAGAAAATGTCAAGTCATCGGAACATATTTCCATATTTATTGGTATAACTGTAAGCTAACGAAAAAAAGTTTCATACCATTTCTGAAATTGAGGTTTTAAGTAAATCTAAGTCCTCCATGGGATTCATTTTTTTTTTATTTATTATCAATTATTGTATTAATTCTTCCAGATGTCTACTATTTAGGTTGCTTTAGCGAGCTACTTTATAAAAAAAAACTAATGGAACACTTGGAATAATTAATTTTGCAGCAATCTAAGCTTGCGATTAAAACGTTAAAACCTGTAATTACAGTGATTTTGCTGCAACATTTAAGATTGCTTTTTGATACTAATAAAGAATTAAAAATTACTCACAGACATCATTGTTTGTTTTTTTATGATTCAGATAAATACATTATTCAGTTTATTAAATAATAATAAATACATACTTTCCCCGTAATTGATTGTCAAATTGTCATTGACTGTTGCAATTAAATAAAACATGAACGTGATTATTCATTGCTTGTCAAGTAATTTTCCAATAATTGATTCAAGTTGCGATATTGAATCTGAAATAAATAATTATTAAACTTAATTGCACTATTTGCAATTACAATACAAGTTATTTGGAACACAACTGCTTGTTGGGATTTATTTGAATTACAAATTACAAAAACAAATTGTACTGAAATAGTTTAGCTAATTGTTAATTGCACGATTATCATTTCACTGTTTTTAAAGTGCGAGATTGAATTGCATTATTATTTATTTTTAAAAAGTTAAACTTTTATCGGCTAACTAACGATGTTCTCCATGAAGTGAGGAATTAAACTTTTCATTTGAAAAACGATTTGAAAAACATCAATTTCTTCAACAGCATCCATCATTTCAAGCAGGTTTAAGGCACAAACAACAAAAGCTGCTCTGTTTAAGTCACTGTGAATGTAATTATCTTGATTTAATTTTTTTGAATAAACATCTTAATTTAGAGTAATACGTATTAATAAATAAAAATAATACGAAATTAAGTTATTTTTTAAACAAAAAATGAATGAAATTGAAAACTTACTTAGAGTATATCAGCAGTGTTTTTTCTTTACTTTGAAATTGATTTACAAGTGACCACAGGTGCCGCAAGTGTTCACATGAAATAGAAGAAAGTGCAAAAATATTTCTCTTGTCGCCCTATTACCAAATACGTAATTGAAATTATAAATTACAAAATTACTTAGATTTTACTTTTTTATTAAAAGTATGTTTTACTAAATCGCAATAACAATACTTGGTAATTTTTTGGATGAAAAGTAGCCATATTGGCCAACTTACATTCACATATACACCTTCGTTAAAGTCAGTTATTAGCATTTCAATGTGGTTTATTTTTAGCTGAGGAAACCTGTTCGTCAAATTTAAGTTTCCACTGGCACTGACGAAAGGCAGGTCACTTAGTTTCTGAAAACATATATTTTATTTTATTTATTTGTTTATTAAAATAAGATAAATACTTTCATATTTGAAATTTGATTCATAACATAAAAAAAATATTTTCAAATTTAAAATATAAAATTTGATTTAGAACATAAAGTTACTTTATCAACGAGATCATCAAGCAGTATAATTATTGCGTAATTTTCAACCCCACAACATTCGACAATTTTCTGCCAAGATATTTCACTTTCGATATGAAACTTGTATGTTGAGTTTTGAACGCATCCCTGATGGTTATAATCACATTATAAATTAATAAATTGCAGAAAATATTTGTGTTCTAAGTAAAATATTTTGTTTTTGACGTAAATCTTTATTCAATAAATATGGCGTACCGGAAAAATTAATTGCTTTTTGTTATTTCTGCACATCAAATCTAAGGGAAAGAAAAAAACCCATATATTTATGACGAAAAAAATTATTTTGAATTAATGTTCATATCTCACCTTGCTTAGCAGACGAAGTAATTTGAGAAATCCACTAATTTAAATAACGGAAAATATCATTTTGAAATTAGTACAATTGTAGATTGGAAAGTTTAAAAATGAGTTAAAATTTATAGTAAATGCTTGTTTCAATAACATTTTATGTATTTGTTTAATTTTAACAAATAAACCTCATATTCCTTTTCAACAAAGAATTTTCTTTTAAGAATTAAGTGCTGGACATTCACTTCATTGAGTGGATTGGTTGTTGTGTCTCCCCAATCGTAATAAAAACTTAATGAGTCATAACAAACCGTAAATTGAATCTACAAATAATTTTATTTAAAATGTAATTGCCTGAAGGTAACCACGAGTAAACTTAATTTTATTTTATTTATAAATAAATGAAATGTTTGGTTTCGCCTTACCTTTGTCTGGATCATGTAATTGCGATGTGATCTGAGAAATTTTAAGCACTTGAACACGTCCACCATTCCTGTTTGTTGTGCCTCGTGAAGAAGGCGGTCCATTGCTAGGAAAGTGCCCGTACGACCTACTCCGTCACTGCTCGAGATTGCATTTCAAAATTCCAATTCAGCAATGCATAATTCAAATATAAATATCTCGTTATTATTCAAAATGCATTTTTGAATATCATATTTTTTTAATATCTCATTTGTTTTCTTGGCCAGGTAGTTTAGTAAGTGGATTTGTTTTTTTTTTTAAAGATTTATTTGATTTTGTCTTAATCTTTTTATTTGTTTAAAAATTGATTGATTGACAAATTAAATTAAATCAATTAACGACAAGTCAAATCAATCAATCGAAAATTACCTGCAATGGACCACTATAGGTGAAGCGGAATTTTGCTTCTTAAAAGAATTCATTAAATGATGGAAATTTAAAAGGCTGCCAATATTCTCTGGAGCCTTATTTTTCATCCATAGCTTGTATAACATGTGGGTTACTGTATGTGTGATTTTGTCCTGATGTTTGCGTTGTTTATTATTAAACAGTAAAATTAGATAGATTAAAGTGCATTAATATAAGAGTGGTTATTACCAGGTCTTCTTAAACACCATAATTAATTGTTACGTTGTTACGTTGTAATTAATTGTTACGTTATGTTAAATGGTGTCGCAACACTTCAACCTTTGTTATAACCAATGTCCTGATATCATGCGTTGACCAGCATTTTATGTCTTTCAACGTAACATTGATGTCTTTTATGTATTTGGAGCTGTTCGGCCAATATTGCATGCACACAATCTGAGGAGCAAAACAAAATTTAAAAATAATTAAGTAAGTACTATTTAATCTAATTAATTTTTTGATGTAACGTAATAGTAGCCAAATTAAATTTATTCCAAAATGGCAAATGGCGTGCAAGATGGGTCAGAGAGTAGCGTGCCTGCGAACGACGGTAAAAGTCGTTAAGTGTCGAGTTCGAAACCCAGCAAGCACCGCCACAAAGCGACCCTTGTATGCTTAAAGTACAAATGGCTCAGAGCCCCTGTCGCTTACGCTTTTTACAAATAAACATAACAAAATAATTAAAACCCGAAACAAACTTTTCTCTCATCCACGCAGTTTGTAAGCATAACAACAATTTCCACCTTGTATTCAAAAATCATTCTCCAAAAATTGTATTCAGTTTTTTTCATTGGACCTGTTTTGATATTATTAATAAATATTATTTGTGACATGAAAAAAAAGGTTCACATCTAAAACCAGAGATGTAGTCATTGATATCACAGTTTTAAACACAAATATAGTCAATTTTTAAATTTTATTGCTAAACTTCGATTAGTATCAATTATGCAGTAAAACTCTAAACATGGCCCCCTTACAACAATTCGAAACAACAATTTAATAAAATGTTAATGCAAAAATATGCATATTTGTCTACCTTGAGCTGCTATGAATTGGAATGTCCCCTGAAAACTCTAGAGGATAGGTTAAACAAAATTTAATAGTCATTAATCCGACACAGCCCAATAATAAATGCCTCCTTACAGGTATGAAGCTGGCATTGATATAGTCTGAAAGATCTTCATTTGGCAGCGTTTTCAGAACAACTCGATTGTGATCGACTATTTGTAACATACAATGTTACATTTGACAGCTAATTGGAAAATATCAGGAAATGTCTTATACTCACATGGAATCAGATTTGTGCCACCATTTTTTTCTCTCAGTTTGATATTTTGACCATAAGTTGTAGGGCTATCTGTCACTTGAGGAAATGTCTTAAATTGAAGTTCAGTTTAAACTTAATTGGTAACAAATTAAAAAAATTAGTTTAGGAAAGTAAAACGAATGAGGATGTTACTTCAAAGAAAGTTAACAATCGACTCTTATTAAGAAAATAATAATCTTTTAAATCGATCAGAGAAACAGCTTCCTCAATTTGAACATCATCTAAAATTGCAATGTTTACATGTTTAATATTTATTTTTAATATGAGTTTTTATTCAATGTTGTTTACTTGATTTCTTAATTTGTTTGTTTCTTCTATTTAGTTTTATTTTGCAACTAATCCTTGAAAACCTTGGAAATATTAAATATGTTTTAAAATAAATTCGTGTTAGTACAAAATGTTCACAAATGATTTAAAAAAAATCGATTTAACCTGGACAACAAATTTTTCCGATATTTAATGAAAGATATTATCCCCGTAATACAAAGTACTATTACCAAAGTGAAGACAAAAATCTCTGTAAATTTTTAACAAACAAGTTTTAATCAGTGATCTATTACATGATCTCTAATTGTAAGCATATCATCAAAAAGTGTAATAACAAACTTGTTCCAGGAATAACGTAAAAACTAGCACTATTATTTTTATCATATCCTCCTTCCAAACGCAGGCATTCAAAAGATCCGAATGTGTTGGTGCAATTGGAAACGGTCAGATTGCAAGCATTTGGAATCTCCTCACATTCATTTATATCTGAAAGTATCAAATACAAATACCCAGATTGCATGTGACCCAGTCTTATGTCAAATTACGTGAAGGATTACCTCTGCAATGTTTTGGATTTTCATCTCTGAATCCTTCTTTGCATTTACAAATATATGATCCAAATGTATTGTGACAATTCATAGTTGTTTTGTTGCATTCATTATGTTTACATTCGTCGATATCTACAACAAATTATTGTTATTATCTAGAGAATTATTCATTGGTTCAGGGCTTAATAAGTTAAGATGTCAAAACTAAGAAGGACAATATTTTAAGGCAATTCAGAAAAAGAATTCTGAAAGAGAAAAAAGACAGTTGAATTATTACTCACGGTCACAAAGAACCTTAACAAAGTTGCTGCATAACAAATGTCACCCCCGCTATCAATTAGTACGACAAGCCAGCTTAAAGTGGATGGTTTCTCAGCAAATTAATCAGATAAATTTTCAATTAAAAGATCCCAGTATATACTTATAATACAATACGATACCAAAATACAAAAGTGCACTTTTTAAAATAGAGAGATTATTTTTTTTTAAATCACAAAGTTTAAATGAAATGGCATTAACAAATTTAACATTACCAAACAACATTTAAAAAAAACCTTTGCACTTAAAGACATCGAAGATCTGAAGACCAGTGAAGCACTTGCATTCATAGCTTCCTTCTTTGTTGATGCAGGTTGAAATTGTTGTGTTGCACTTGTGAGCTTCTTCTTCACATTCATTAATGTCTGCGTTTAGTAAGTAGTTCAAGTAATTTTAAAGCAAGCAAATAGTTTGTTTCTTCCCAACCTACCACTGCAATAGTCCCACCAGAATCTTTTAACAAATCCTTCCTTGCAAATGCATTCAGATAATATTCCTGCACTTCCACTAATACTCAAACATTTGTGAACTCCACAATCTCCGTTGTTAACTAAACAATCTAAACGTTAAAATAACTTTAAATGAACGTAAAAGCAGATTTGATTGAATATTTTGATTAAATAATGCGATGTAATTTTTTTATTATTATTGTAAAATCATTATTTAATACAATATTTAGTTTAATTCTGATCACATAAAGTAAATATTTTTTTTATTTTTTAAATATATAAAACTTACATAAAACTGTAAAAGAAAAAATTCCATCAAATATTTGAGGTTCAAAATAGTGCTTGACTTACCAATTAATAAAGAAACATTAATAGGTTTTTAAAGAAGAAAATTATTATTATTAAGATTATTATTTAATACCTCTCATGGTACAATCCTCTCCAGTCCATCCATCTTCACATTGCTTGTTTCCACAAATTCCATCCAAATCCAGGTCAGCTCCATTCTTGCAGTGGTGTGTTTTTCTAAAGAAACTTGAAGGTCGCTGTTCTGGGTAAACTAAAAATTAATTTGAAATCCTTACTTAATTGTGTCACTTCTTACATTATTTATTTATAAACTCGCCAGCATAAACACTGTTTCTATAGGCGCCTCCGCATATTTGATTATGATTTCCTGAGCATTTCATCACACATGAATTTTCGTCAATGCCATATCTCCCATAATTGTTGCAGCAGAAGCAATAAGAGGAATACTGTTAAAGAAAGAAAACTTAAGTCTAAAGTAAAAATTCTAATTTAAACCAAAATTCTAATCAAAATTAAAATCGAATCGGAGATGTTACCTGAACTCCAAAAAAAGAATATCTTGCACAAAGGTTCTGGCATTTCTCTATAGTCATAAACTCTGTATCACTAGTTGCAATAGCCAGATCTCTGACTTCACTGTCAACAAAGCATCCAATGTATTCTCTTTTTAATTCCTTCGATATTTTTGGAATCACTGCAACATGAATAAATAATTAGATTTTAGTGTCATTTTATTACACTATTTTAATAATTACCTTCATAAACAGACACCCTGTTTAGACTTCCACAATAATCAACATCCCCAGGGCACATAACATCGCATTCAGAAAGAGGTACAGAGTGTTTTGTTTTATTTCCACAAATACACTTTTGATTCTTTTGTGTTGGAAATACGACTCATTAAAATAGCATTTAAATAGTTTTTACAATTTATCAAACCTGAATAGCCGCGAGCAAATAATTCATATTTTGGCACAATGTGATGCAATCTTTGAGTCCTTTTGAATAGCGTCTTACGTTGTTCATTAATGTATCGAAACAACCCAAATAATTAATATCTTGAAATTAAAACAGCCTCTTTAGAATGTCAATATACGACAATGCATAGAAAAACATTTTTCCATTTATAAAAGAAAGCAAAAACAAAAATCAATGTTTCCTTAAACTCCAATATTCATACTCACATTCACCCATAACTTCAAGTTTAGATATGGTAAGATAGCTCTTTCCAATATCTTGTTGAATTATCACAAAACGAGAATATGTGTTTTTATCCTGACATCGAAATACAACCCTGGCACCAGAACTCAATGATCCAATATATTGAGCACAAAGTTTGTAATCACGTTTCAATGTTTTATTTATTTGTGGATCAAAATTGTTTGAAAGACCAACTTTAAAGTTAGCCATGTGGCTTTCTGTTAATGAGTTTTATTATTTAACGATTTTATTAAAGTTTATATTCAATAAGCAGACTTACTGCAGTTAGGACAATAAGATCTCTGGTAAAATACGATGTTTTCAATCTGATAAGGTCTTTCAAGATCTACTACAAACCAGCCATTTTTATTCAAATTATCAGCAAGCGCGAAGAAGTTTCTTTGTTTGTTTCCATCTACTGCAAATTTGGCATTCATTAAAAAGTAAAAATAGCGCAAATTCATGAGAAAATATTTAATGTATTCTAAATTTGTTTTGCTTTGTTATTCATGTTTTCGTGTGGCCCAGATTGCATTTTGAATAAATAAAAATAATTGTACTTAAATTTGAAAAGTAACATAAATACAAATATTATTTACTTTGGACATTGAGCCAGAAAATCCATATAATTATTTGTATAATCATTTGTTAATGCTATAATAAAGCTTATTATATTAACAAATATATTGTTAAAAAAATTCAAATTTATATCCTTAACTTAATCATTGAGCTAAATGCTTTGTTTATATACGATCCAGCATGTAGCGCACTCGAATTAGTTTGCAAGATGTGAAACTGTTTTGAATGTTTTAATTTGCATTAAAATATACTATCGATGCTTGACTTGACTTAACTCATTATTTAAAGGGCATTCTGTCAGATTGTGCCCCAGGGTGACCCGTCAAAATAGCCCAGCGACAAAATAGCCCCGTCAAAACATTCCCGTCAATGTATCTTTATAAAAAAAATATTTATATGAGTTGAAGACATTAACCGATAACTTATTTAAAATTTGATTAAATGAAATGAGTTTTATGTTTTGATGGTGCTGTTTTGACGGATATTTGAGACTATAAAAATCTGTTTTTCAGCTGTTTTGTTTTGGTTTGTGAATGCCCATGCACTGTTACACATCCAACCCATGCCTAAATCAGAAACTGAATAATTGTAGTTCTGAATTTAATGTATTTACAAATTTTAAAGCATCACTGTAAATTCGATAACGCTGCAAAACCTAGGATGGATGCATATGGCAGGTTACGAACTAATCCACGTAATCATTGCTCTCCAGGCATTCCTCCAATTGTCGTTAAGCTATTGGTCTAGTTGCTATTGCTAGAAGCTATTTGTCTAGTATACATTCACATTTCTGGAATTCCTGGTTGTGATAATTCCTTGTTCCAAAAATTGCATTACTACTCACACGTCTGAGAACATTGGATGGCAGGCGATACAAGTCTTTCAAGAAATTCAGTTTTATGAATTTGAAAATATTTCTAGAAAATTAGTTTTAAACTTCTTTTGATTTTAAACTTTGAAACATACTTTAAAACTTCAAGTATTTTTATGTATACTTGTGTGGTATTATAATAACATGGTATATAGATTAGTTTAACAAAACAAACAGATAACAGATAACGGTTTAGAAATTAATTTAACAGAACCAAGAGATAATCAGTTCTTAGCCGACGTTAAATAATCTCAGCCAATTGAACTAACATTATATCATCCAATACTACAAAGTTAATGATAATCGCCGTTCTTTTTAATTCTTTCTGAGACAAACCTCATTTTTTGCTCAAAATGTTACTTTAATTACTCGTTACAAGCATCTTCGATTATAGTTTTTTCAAGGAACTTTTACAAATGGCCAAAGGGCTTAATCATCTTTATGGAACTTAAAGGAAAAGTTCCAATTCCATACAAGACATTTTTTTTAAATTTCATGCTAAGTGTTTAAACAACATATAGATGTCTCACCGTTCCACTTTTGTGCCCATCATTATTCTAGGTTAAATATTACATATAAATATTGTTCAATGTTTCGAAAAAGTAAAAAAATAGTAATTATGAACAAGTAATATTTAAATATTTATAAATAACCAATAATAAAAAAAAACAAAAAAAAATAACAAATTAAAATAACCATTATATTCAGAATCTTTTCCCAGGAGCTCATAACCGCATATAAGTCGCAAGTGATGTAAAATAAGCTGTGTAGGTTTTCCAAATCATCTCAGTTATGCAACGGACTATAATCAAATAAAAAAAATCTAAAATAAGCTGATAATTACCCAAAGTGTTGAACAATTGTCATACACAACGCTCGCAATGTCACAAAAGTGCACTTATTCCCCTCTGAAACCAGCTCTTAAAAGGATGGGTGCCTCATCTCCGAAAAAGCTCAGAATCAGATGGCCAGACGACAACAATCTCTGCCAGTACAAATACTTCGAGGACGAAGTTCAAAGGTCAAATGCGACGAAAACGACGACGAAGCTTTCGTTGTTCAACGACAACGACCTCGATGATGATGATCCAGTCATCAATTTTCGCAGGTCTCTCATCAAGGACTTGGGAATTTACAGATCACCAGGCTTAAAATGCTAAGATGTTTGTACCTTTCTGCTAACAATTCGGCAACTTACATTAATCTAGTTTTCACGTTTTTAAATATCTTTTGAAATGTTTAATAAATATTAAAACCTAAAACAAAGTTAAATGCTTCATCATCTCTTTACTACAATCTTGCACTTTCGATTATAATTGTTTGAGTTCGTAAATGTCTGATTATGGCTTACTTAAGTTAGTAGTTAATAACTAGAGTTCTCTAAATAAATAGAGTTTTCTCCTTGCAAATCATGAAGCGCAGCTTATAAATCGTACGACATATTTTACCAATTCTGCATATCGTCATTGTTCAAGATAAAGGGTCCTCCAGAAAATACGTTCGCAAGTGATGGGGAGAAAGTTCTTCAAAAGCAGACTAATGCGGGCAAGGATGACTAAGATGAGGGGTTTATTGCTTTTGAGAAATGCGCAATTTAAAAAATTTAAGTGATCTTTCATTTCTGCAATTTTTTTAAAAATTATTTTATTTCAGTTATTTTTTTTTCCATCGTGGTTTTTGGGTTCTCCAATTATTGACAATTTGCATTTAATTTCTCATTGCGTTTGAAATAATTTTCCGCAAACAAATACAAGCTACGGTATCGATCCTGAAATATTAAAAACAAATATCATTACTATGTAGCAATTAAAAAATTAAAAATGTTTAAAAAACATTTTATAAAAAAAAACAATAACAAAATCTGAATTACAAAAATGTACATCGCATATATCGAAACTGATGCTGAAATTGAAACTGAAATGTGTGCCAATTTTCTTTCTTTTAATTTGTCAAGTTGTTTTATTCCTAAAAAAATTAAAATTAACCGAACTAACGATATTCTCCATGAAGTGAGGAATTGAACTTTTCAATTGATAAACGACTTGAAAAATATCAATTTCCTCAACAGCATCCATCATTTCAAGCAGGTTTAAGGCACAAACAACAAAACCCGCTTTGTTTAAGTCACTGTGAATAAATTTATTTTCGACTTTATATCTTTGTTTTATTGAAAATTCACAAGAATAAAACTAACTCCGCGTAAACTAGTAAGGTTTGACCCTGATGACCCTGCAATTGTTTAACAGCCTGCCACAGATCTCTTAGTTGTTCAAATGTATTGGAAGAAACAGCAAAGATGTTAACTTTGTCCGTCTATGTATAAACAAATGCTTTAATATAAAAACATTGTCATCTTAGTTACGCAGCGGACTTTAATCAAATAAATAAATAATATAATATTATTAAATAATTATTATTTAAAAATCACAACTCCTACGTTATTCGAATTAGCATAGACGTGATTTAGAACATCAGGCACAGTCATTTCAATATGTTTTATTTGAAAGTGGGAGAACTTCTCGGTCGAAATGAGATTTCCAGTTTTGCTATAAAACGGGAACTCTTTTAATTTCTGAAAATTATTGTTAAGTGTTTGCATAGAAATAATTTGCCCAAATTATAGCAAAATATTACTTGGTCAATGAGTTCATCAACCAGTATTGTTATTGCATTCTTTTCATTAGTACAACATTCAACAACATTCGGCCAAGATATTTCACTTTCTATATGCATTTTGTAGGTGGAATTTCGAACACAGCCCTGGCAATAAATGATGTAATTTAAATTAATGATTGTTGCGTCGATATGTGCTTAAATAAAACTACAGACCGGAAAATTAAATTTCTTTGATTTTTTTATTCCACTATCTGTAAATTTAAAGTTATTATTGTTGACGGCACTTATAAGTTATAACAAGCTTGCTTTACCTTGATTATTTGACGAAATATTTCGCAATATCCACTGAAATTAAATGTAGAAAAAGTTAAAAATCTTTACGATCAATGTTTAAAGTCAAATTATTTTATTTTAACGAATAAATATTGTTCTGAGCCACCGTTTTAAAACTGCCTTGTACAAACCTCATATTCTTGTTCAATTCGCTTCAAAAGTAAATGTTGAATATTTAATTCGTTGCTGACTTTAATCGATGTCGTTCCTCCCAATTCGTGATAAAAATTTAAAGCATCGAAACAAAACATAAATTGAATCTGGAAATGTTTCACGTCTGAATTTTACATTTTCCAATCAATAATTTACCCCAAAATGTTATTGTTTACCTTTGTCTGGATCATGTAATTGCGATGTGATCTGAGAAATTTCAAGCACTTGAACACGTCCACCATTCCTGTTTGTTGTGCCTCGTGGAAAAGGCGGTCCATTGCTAGGAAGGTGCCCGTACGACCTACCCCTGCACTGTTGGATGTACGGATTTGTTATGTAATTGAAGGATATTACAAAAATTAACAATCGTTTATGTAATTATTATTACTTAAAATTATTGCTATTACATCTTAGTTTAAATTAGCTTTGGCTTATTAATTTAAATTCATCACCTGCAATGAACCACAATAGGTGACGTCGAATCCTGTTTCCTTAATGAGTTCATCATGTGCTGGAAGTTGAGAATGCTTCCAACGTTCTCTGGGATTTTGTTATCGAGCCAATCTTTGTACAACATGTGAATTACTTCCAGTGTGATGCCATCCTGCAAGCAATAATAAGACATTTTTAGAAGGTACATTTTTTGAATGCTTCCACAAGCGCGCAAAGCTTAAAATAATTTCGAGGAGCCGTATGTTTGCGTAAGTGCCAAACACGCCAATCAAATTCATTGAATCAATTTATTCTCTCTTCAGAAGAAAAGGTAAAAGTTTTTGTATTTTTCAAATGCAATATTTAATGAAATATAAACGCATGTTATCGCTATCATAACTTGATTTTAAAAAGGTTTTATAAAAGTTAAAATTGCATTATAATTGTATTTAAATAGCAAAATGACGCTCAGCCTTTGTTATGAGAAATTTCCTAATCTCGTGGGTTGACCAAACTTTTACGTCCTTCAAAGTTACTTTTATATCTTTGAAAATTCTGGAATTACTATCGGACCAGTATTGAAAACATTTTATCTAAGAAATAATAAATTTATCTTACTATTTAGTAAATAATTTGAATATTTTCAAATTTATTAAAGGCATACCTTCCCTTTCTCTACACAGTTTGTTAACATAACAATAATTTCCACTTTGTATTCCAAAACCATTCTCCAAAAGTCATACTCAGTTTCCTTTATTGGACCTTTTGAAAAAATAAACAATCTTCAATAAACAAATGAATTAATTAGTTATTTGAAAGACACCGTATTTCACAGTAACCTTGAGCTGCTATAAATTGGAAGTTTTTGTGAAAACTCTAAAAAGTAAATAAAGTCACGTTAAACGTGAACTTATTACTAAAACATTATAATGAAATCATTCCTACTGGTATAAAACTTGCATTGATGTAATCCGAAAGGTCTTCATTTGGCAATTTCTCCAGAACAACTCGATTGTAATCGACTGCGCGATCGCACCATTGTATCATTGAATCTTTTATTTGATTGTTATCAATCAAAGTAATAAAACTCACACGGAATTATATTTCTGTATTTATTTTTATGCTTCAGTTTGACATTGTTTCCATAAGATGTACGTGTATCTGCCACTTTTGGAACCATCTGTAATCAAAATAAAATTGTTTTTAAAGTATAAATACATTCATGCACTGGGAAGTTACTCACTTCGAAATCACTCAACAATCGAATCTTATTTTGCTCGTAATATTCTTTCAAATCAACCATAGAAACAGCTTCAGACTCAATTTCAATAGTAGCTAAAAATACATCAAAAAGAGTTTAGTAGAATCGCAAACATTTTACAATTATTTCGAAATGCCGACTCTGCGTCATGATTCCTTGATTTCTTTGTAGTTTTTTGCGGATCGTGATCCTAGATATAATTTAATGAGTTGATGAAAATTTATCATTAATTAATAGCAAAAAATATTTTATGTGTTATCTGAAATATATTTTGAATTGCGTGGAAGCTTATTATTATAATAAGCTAAGTATTAACCTCTCAGGTAATTTTTTCCGACATTTAATAATCAGGATAACTCCCAAAAGTATCATCATAAAAAGTATTGCGCAGACAACAGAAATTATTATAGTATCTGAAAATTGTATTTAATTATTTATCGTACCCAAAATCATTGCATCAAAGAATAATGAAATATCATAGCAATGAAACTGCAAAACTATTAATATTTAATATTTGATTTTGATAACAAGTTGGCTAGTATGAAGTTAAGCAAAATAAGCAAACACATTTTTAAAAATTTATTTAGTTTTCGTTAATAGTTTGTTAAAGACAATTTTTTTTACTATTATTTTAATTTCAATACTATTTAAGGCTCTATTTGTTAATTTATATTTAGGACGTGGTACCGAAAGCCCAAAATTCCAACTTGTTTTAGGATCAGAAATATTTTTAGAACAGGTGCCCTTTTTATTATCATTTATTGATCCTCCTTCAATGCACTGACATTCGTAAGATCCGAATGTGTTGATGCAAGTTGAAGTCGTCGGGTCGCAAGCATTCGACATCTCCAGGCATTCATCAAGGTCTTAAATTAAAATTAACAAATGTGATACTTGTGTGTACGATAATGCAAGCACATTGTTTTAACAATGCCACAATAAATTACCATGACAGTCGAAAGGGCTTTGAAAAGTGAATCCTTCCTTACATGCACAATTATACGAACCCAATGTGTTCTCACAATGCGTAGTTGTTGCGTTGCATTGATTATCATTCGAACATTCGTCGATATCTAGAAAAAAGTGACTACATTGATAGATTAAGCACATTTGAGACAACTGAACAATTAAATTAAAAGCAAAAGATAATTAATCAGATTAAATCAACATCCTAACATTTTTAGATTTCAAAAACATATTGTTATGAATTACATGAAATAAAAGCAGCAAACTAACTAACAAATTTTAATTTTTGGATTATAAACAAAAACCTAGCATAACCTGTGCAGTTAAAGGCATCATATTTCAAAGAACCATTATTACAATTGCATTCGTAATTCGTAATATAAAACATTTACAAAATGAAATAATTGCTGTTAAGTGTCATTCTATTTGTGAACTCAAAAACTGAATAATGATGCTACCATGACAGTAGTCCCACCAGAAGCTCTTATCAAATCCTTCCTGGCAAATACATTCAGAAAAAACCCCCGTCTTACCACTGAAAACCTGACATGTATGTTGTCCACAATCTCCATTGTTAACATAACAATCTAATTAAATGAGTAATTGTTAATGTAAGATTTAATTTATTTAATTAAATTTATAAATAATTTGTATTTATTATTAACATAAGAAATTAGAACCTTTAAAACAAAGCCCAGATGTCATTACTTTTGTAGAAAATAAAATCTAACTTCTTATGGTACAATCCTCTCCAGTCCATCCACTTCACATTGCTTGTTTTCACAAGTTCCATTTAAATCTAAGTCAGCCCCAGCAATGCAGTGGTGGTTGTTTTTAAAGAAGTTTGAAGCTCCTTTTTCAATTTGTACTGTTAATTAAAAATGATTTTATAACTTTTTTCAAAAACACATCTTTTCTAACTCACTAGAGTAAATGCTGTTTACATTGTCACCCCCACATATTTGAGATACATTTCCGGGACATTTCGTCTTGCATGAATTCTCATTACTTTTCCCATGTTTTCCATAATTGTTGCCACAGAAACATTGATTTCCAAACTAATAATAACATACCAATTATTAACTAATTAATAACTGGTGACACAAATTAAATCGTAAAACCTGAACTCCAAAAAATAAATAATTTTGTCGTGCGCAGTCGATTTGACATTTTTCTTGTGTCATGTTTGCATCGCTATTTTGATTTATTAAATCTCTGGTGCTGTTTTTATCAATAAAGCAGCCAATGTAGTTACGGGTTAACCCTTTCAAATATTTTAATGGAAAAACTAAAATAAAAAAATAATTATAATTATAAAAAATTATTTTTAAATTCTGAATCAAAGTACGAATACCCTCATAAACAGACAAGAAATTTGAACTTCCACAATAATCAACACCTCCTGGACACAAAACATTGCATTCAGAAAGAGGAGAATAATGCTTTGTTTCATTTCCGCAAATACATTTATTTTCCTTTTAATCAAGAAGTTAATTTTATATTAAAATATATGGTTAAAATATATGGCAAAATTTAAATTACTTGCTTGAAATGCTGCGTACATATAATTTTCGTTCCCGCAAATATTAAGGCATTCTCCAAGAAGTTTGACGTTTGATTCAATTGATTTATTGTTCACCAATTTCTTGAAACAGCCAACATAATTAATATCTGAAAATTAAATTAACAAACAACAATTACAATTTGGTGGATATTAAACATGAATGGGTGTGAAACTAAGAAACAATTTATTAGATATCAACTCACATTCACCCATTACCTCTACTTCAGGAATGGTAAGATAATTCTTTCCAACATCTTGTTGAATTATAACATAACGAAAATATAATTCTTTGTCCTGACATTGCAATTCGACCCTGGCATCAGGAACTAATGATTCTTTGTATTGACCACAAAGTGTATAATCATGTTTCAATGTTTTATTTATTTGAGGATTAAAATTATTTGAAAGACCAACTATGAATTTATCCATTCTATTATCTGTGAAACATTTTTTTTCCATATTATAATGTTATTAAATGCAACATATATTTTCATGCTAACCGCAATTAAGGCATTTGAATCTCTGATAAAATACAATGTATTCAACCTGGTATGGTCTGCCAAGGTCTACCACAAACCAACCTTCATCATCCTGATTGTTAGCGTGCGCATAGGACATCCCGTTGACATTCCCATCGACTGCATATCTAGCGTAACTCTCCATAAAAAGAGAACTAAGATATGCTCTCTTTTTTAAAGCAAGATTTATCTTCAAACAATCGCCTGATAATAATTTATTTTAACATACATGGGCATCAAAAATAAAAATATTTAACATGCGTTAATTAATAATTTGTTAATTATTTATGTAGACATAATTTAAGAACAAACTTACTTTGAATAACAAACAAACAACTCCAGAATATAATAATTTTCATTCTTGAAAAATATTAAGCGAGGTAATGTGCTTGAGTTGAGACCTTATAGTGTTCTATAATTGTATCGTCTTAGTGAAACAGTATTCGTTAATCATCGCACAGCT
Source organism: Whitmania pigra (assembly GCA_021613335.1). Taxonomy (NCBI): domain Eukaryota; kingdom Metazoa; phylum Annelida; class Clitellata; order Hirudinida; family Haemopidae; genus Whitmania; species Whitmania pigra. The sequence goes on along the minus strand of JAJTWR010000269.1, from coordinate 1,384,777 downwards.
AAACAATGAACAGCGAAGTAAAACATTTTCTAAGGCGTTTGCTTGCTTGATTTTCCCAAGGAATTAAAATCTGTCGTTACTTGCTTTATCTAAAAATTTTAAGAACTTAATTTTTTGTTAAATAACATGTTACTTGATATCGTTAATGATTATAATTTATGTTATTTTATTGCATAACAAATCAGCATTGGTTCAATGCTTCAATGATAGAACAGATTTGTGCATACCCAACAATTAAACGTTAAGCCTTTTCTTAAGAACACAGTTTCAACGTGTCTTTTATCAGGATTACTTTCCTTCGAATTTCTTTGAGTATGAGTAGGAGCATATGTGTATTATTTGCTAGTTAGGGTCACTCAACCATTTGTATAGCGCTGCATCCAAGGGGCACTTTATGGCGGTGCAAGCAGCTGGGTCGCGTACGTGACACGTAACGACTTTTGCTTTTGCCGTCGTTCGCTAACCTCTGAGCCAGCTTTGTAAACGCAGCATCATTTACTCTGTCATACAAAAGCAATTAATACATAATGTAGAAATATTAATAAGTATGCCAAAATAACAATTAATTAGTCATATTCCTTACAATTAACAATTATTACGATTGACGTTTTTAAAGCTCTCTTTTGAGAATGAAGTTATAAATAACTGTGCGTGTTAAACCATTCTAAACTAAACTATTCTTGATATTCTTTACTACTAATATTAATCATGATGTCTATGAATTGTTCTTTTTTTAGCAGATTTCTGTGTTATGTCCTTGTCCAGTAAAACATAAACATGTCTCAGCTAAAAAATTTGGAGACAAAAAATCACGGAAAAAAAAACACTATTTAATTATGTAAACGAAATAAAATTTCAATAAACTTTATTAAATAAAATTAATAAAAACTTAATAATTAAGAACATTTAATGAAAAACAATAAAATTAATTAATTCAATATGATTTCACCATATTTAAGATTCAGAATCTTTTTTTTGTTATGACTACAATGCCATTTTCATTTTCACACAGAGCATTCGCATTAGATTCTTCTCCAACGAATACATTCTTCAAGCAATCTAGAAACACAATGGAAAATATAAACATTTCTCGTTACCATGTCAACATGAAAAGACACTTCGATGCCAGAAGCATCATCAAAAAGAGCACTCAACACGAGAAAAAGTGCAGGATCCTCATCGACAACTTGAAATATAGCGTCACAAATTCTGACCTGAGTGAACTCTTCAACTCAATTGGACCTGTCAAAAAAGTCTCAATCTTCTTCAAAGAGGACGGAAGCAGCACAGGAACAGGGGAGGTGATATTCGTCAGACATAACGATGCCAACATTGCCATGAACAAATTCAACAACGTTCTCCTTGACGGAAGGCAGATGAAGATGAGTTTAGTCGATGAAAGGCACGAGAGATTGGACAATGTTAAGAAGGAAAAGAGATCAAATATTCTTGAAAGGGTTAGTTTCAGAAACAGAAACAATGCTAGTCAGCCACTCAAGACCAGAGACATAAGGGTCTTTAGAAAACCATATCAAAATTATCAAGTAAGCTCGGATAGAAAGAATTTTACAAGCCGTTATCAAGATGTTGCCAGTTCATATCGTCCATTAGCTTCCAATTATATGTAAAATCCTGAGGTCAATGACACGAGCAACCTGTCCAATCAAAATATTTTAAAGATATTTATTATTGTCGGTCAACTAACATAATACATTTTTATTTCTAAATAAATTATAATTCTCTTTGAACGTGATGTTTAAATAAAAATAAATTATAACAGAATTTACGTGATTATCTTTAGCCAAAAGAAATGCATAATGTGTGTTATAAACGCTTGCTTATATTAAAAGGGATTTGTTTACATAAATGGTAAAAATTGCATATTAAATGTCAGCCATTCAAGACTAGAAACACAAGGATCTTCAAGAAATCCCATCCAGATTATTAATTAAGCTCGGATAGAAAGATCCTCGTCTGAAATTAATAATGCCTCAGCTTTATGAAATTACCTCCGATAATAGCTGATTAAATAGTGCAGGAATTTATACCGGTTTGTTGTTTGAGCTTAGAAGACTTAGTTTGTGATCAGTGTCGACTATGTTGATAAAAACGATTAATTTAATTTGCTTGTTCGCTATTCAGAGTAAGTTTCTATTAATATATTTACTCACTGTGCCAAAATCAAATATTGCCAAGATTAGCGAATGTTTACTAAAAATATTATGATCAATCAGTGCTGCCTAGCAAAATATTTCTTTACTCTTGTAGAATAAGCAACAACCCTGAACTAAACCATTAACTGCTAACCCTCATCAGGGGATTATGCCCCGTAATTTTTAAACTAAAAGAATAAACTTACTTTTTCATTTTAATACATTGATTTTGAATTATTTTTTCAATTTTGTTTAAGTAATTTAATAATTTAAGACTTCGGACACACATTTGAGTAGCCCTTTACATTAGCCACATTACTTAAACTTTCGAGTAATTAAGCTCAACGCTCAACTTCTATAAATTCATTAACAATTCTTTGACTTATTATGTCCGAATTAATATTTAACATTATCTGCTTGTTGTTTGTGAGTTTTTTGATGCGATGAACTATTTCCAGACAAAAAATTTATGCTACCCAGAGCATTAAAAATGTATTAGATGTTGATGGTTCACCACTTTGAAACACATCATTGCTTTTACAATATTTATCAATTTATGTGCAGATGAAGGTACACAGTTAAATGTTGCTCTACATAAGAGAGCTTACCTTAGTTCTGTTTATAACGAAAGACACGCCAGATATGCCGTTGATGGAAATGCTTTTGAGACTTTTGCACAAGCCGCCAATGAAGAGGATAGTGGGTGGTTTGTGGTAGATCTTGGAAGACCTTATCGGGTTGAAAGTGTAATATATTTCATACCTGACTGCCGTACTTGCGGTAAGTAAATGGTCAAACGTTAACATTATTTGATGCAACGCTATGATGATCATTATTTCAGATGATAACTTCGTTATCGGCCTTTCAAATGTTTTTGATCCACAAATAAATAAAACATTAAATCGTGATTACAAACTTTGCGTTCAATATAACGGATTATTGGCTCCTGATGGTAGTTTACAGTTACAATGTCAGGATAAAAAAGCTTATTCTCGTTACGTTATTCTACGGCAAATAGGAAAACCATTTCTTACTATTTCGGAATTAGCGGTTCTGAGTGAATGTGGGTTATTCTTATTTAGATTATTATATTTTAAAAATCAAAATATATTTTAGTTCAATATTAAAAACATTTTATTCAGATATTAATTATATTGGCTGTTTCAAAAGATTACTGAATAGCGAGGCAATTGGATTAAATATTAGTCATGAGAATTTCATCTATAAATGCGAGAACTTGAATTACTTTTACGCCGGAATTCAGGTCTGTGGTTTATTATTCATTAATCAAAATCAAACAACTAAAGTTCACATAGAAGAGTTTCTTATTAAGGTATTAAAAGTGGATTTGAAAGTAGTGTATTAAGCTTTTATTAGTTCCTTCTACTTTATACATTGTAGTTTTTAATTATTGATTCAAGGTGGCACAATGTGTTTGTGGAAATGAAACAAAGCATTACTTTTCTCTTTCCGAATGCAATGTTTTGTGTCCTGGAGGTGTTGATTATTGCGGAAGTTCAAATAAAATTTCTGTCTATGAGGGTAAGATTTGTATGGTATTAACTAAAGTTTAATAACTTAATTAATTAGTTACTGATTACTTCAGTGTTCCCATTAAAATTCTTGAAGAATATTCAACGTAGATATATTGGTTGTTCCAATGCGTCTCCAGGGGATTTTATTAAATATGACGAGGACATGGCAGTAGAAAAATGTCAAAATTATTGTGCAAAAAACAACTTCCTATTTTTCAGAATTCAGGTATTGCTTCTCTAAAACAAAATTGTGAATGTTGGAATATTTAAGTAATTTAAGTTAAGAAACTTTATTCTTTGTTAGTGTTTACATTAAAATGTTGTTATTATTAAAATAAACAGAATGGAAGTGAATGCGGATGTGGAAATCTTTATTCGAAGCTCGATGTTGACGAAAGCTCTTGCAACATAACTTGCAGCGGAAGTCCGTTAGAAAAATATGGAGGAACAGACAGGAAAAGCCTTTATTCTAGTTTCTGATTATAGTGTCTTACTTTTGAAAATGTATCTGTAATGTGAAAATCTATTCAACGATATGTTAAGTAAAGTTATTTAATTAACAAAAATATCGGAAAGTATCAATTTATTTATTATGTTAACTGGATCATTGGAGGACATTTTTGCAATTCAATCCATTGTGTCCATTTAACTCACAGTATATGCTGAAAACGGAGGATCAAGTTATTTCAATACTTACCATCACTGCAACAATGGATCTGAGCTAGATTTGGACGGAATTTGTGGAAACAAGCGATGTGAAGATGGATGGACTGGAGAGGATTGTACCATGAGAGGTTAGGTGTAACGTCGCAGAAGTTGCGTGGTCACTATAATTCAAACTTGATTATCAATTTTAGTATTTTGTATTATGAAATGTAAATTAAATTTTAATATTTATAATTAAAGATTTAAATACTTTTACTTCTGCTAAATGTTAAGATTGTTCCGTCAACAACGGAGATTGTGGAGAACATGTGTGCCAGACAGTGCATGGAACAACAGGAGATTTTTCCGAATGCATTTGCAGCGAAGGATTTGCTAAGAGTTTCTGGTTGGATTATTGTCACGGTAATTTGTTACAAAATGTGAATTTATTGGCGTTCAAATTAAGTTAATTCTGAAGATGTCATTCCTACATGTGACAGCAATCATATAATTATAGTTATTAATTATCAATAATACCTTGACATTCATCTTAAATATTCCGCTGAAAACCATGGAAACATCCGCACTCTTAATTTCCTTTTTTTTCGACGCATGTTGAAGTTGTTGATATGCACTTGTTAGTTTCATCTTCTCATTCATTAAAATTCATCTGTTAAATTAAACGCAAAAATTACGTAGTTGAGTGAAATAACATATATAAAATAAGACTTTATGAAAATATAATAATTAAATTTTCCAGACTTATAACCAAACCCAATTTATTTTAGAATAAAAAATGCATTTGCATTGCAAATAGTAATAATTTACTTATTTTTCATATCAACAAAATTATTCCCACGAAGCAAAGTAAAGATATTTGTTATTATTATTATTATTATTTTTGTATTATTACCATCATCATCCTCTTTTTAATTATTTAATAAGATAATAAGAATTTTTAATGAGTCTAAGATTATTGAAAAATCAGCACTTTTAAACTAGTCATTGAAAAGCTTTTAAATAATTTATATAAATTGCATAGCAATTGTGGAAAATGATTTAATAGACTTTTATTTATTGCTAATTCAAAATTTCAAATTTTAGGGGCAAATATTTCAAATTATTTTGATAAGATGATAAATCTTATATAATTGCTGATTTAGTAAGTGAAATTGACATTAAATGACAGCATTGAGTTACAAGATTTAAACTAATGACGAGTTGTAGTTAAATAAAAATTTTCAAAAATTATGATATTGTTTCCTCTTTCAAAATGATAAAAGATACATTTGTCGATATATAAGAAGCCACGAAGGTATGTAATATACAGTGTTGTAAAAATTACCTCATTTCGGTAACTAGTTACAAGTAAAAGTAATACCTCAAAAAGCTACTTAAGTATAAGTAAACAAAAATTTACTCAAGTAACAGTTAAAAGTTACAGCGTCTAAAAGTTACTTTTAAGTAAAAATTACAAGTAACTTTGATGCCGCCATTATTGTGATCATACATCATTCCGTATTATTTAAAAGGAATTGTTTCTCTTATCGTTAAAACAATTACTGGTATTAACTGCTAGTACTAACAGTCATTTAGCAATAACATTTGAACTAATGCATTCTTTTGGTGTTTTTATTATTTATTACATTACAATCACAAATTTTTGTTAATTTTTAACATAACTAAGTCCTCGAATAGTTTGTCACTCATTATTGTCCTTCAGCTGTTCTTTGTCATACCAGCAGAGCTGAATAAACGTTCAACAGCTGCACTAGCTGGCAGAGGAGTGTTCAACTGGATAAATAATTTCTTCAGGGTATCGCTTCCAGTAATAATGTTCATGTCATCTGATCGGTCTCGAAGATACTGCATTAGAATATCAGTTGACCTTGTGCAATTGAAGAAACTGTCTTCAATACTGTCAGCATCAGATGAACGAGAGCTCAAAGCTCGTCCATTTTTGCTGCATTAGAAGATGCTATTTTGGCTACCAGTTTCTCATCAAGCTTGACAATCGTTAGCAACAGATATACCATATTCCTTAACTTCTGTTGGATGCATGCGTTCCACGTGGTTCTTCAAGTTAGATGAAAAACCTTCATATGCTGAACATGTAGTTTTTGTTTCTGTTGGCAGAGTAGGCATGCATACTTATATGATTTTCCTTTGATTGAAATCTGAACATTTTGTTCAAATACGGCCACGGACTATCTTCACTCTTGTTCCTCTTATCTTCGCTAACGACACTAAAAATGGTTTCAAATGAATCCATACTACGATATATTAAATCTTATATTATTATATGTATATAATATTATATATTAAAAAAGCTTCGGTATGACTAATCAACAATTTCCGATTTAAAACAAAAACGACCGGCGATAACCACAATAACAAATGAGCGATGATCGGGAAGGGGAAGGTTCTCGAACGAACCAAAGAATAACAATCTAGAATTTAAATTTTTAAATAAATTAAACTAATTTAAAATGTTATTTATGTTACTTTGTAACGTCTTGCGCCAAAAAGGTAACGAATTAAAAGTATGACCAAAAATAGTAATTTGTTACAAGTAAGAGTACAAAATTTTTTTGGTAATTGTTACAAGTAAAAATTACCAAAAAATGTAATTAATTACAGTAACGAATTACATGTAATTCGATACTGCACAACACTGGTAATATATAATTGAAACTAATTTTTATTAGACTAAATTATTTAATTTTTTACAGCATCATTAAATGAACATCTTCAGAGTCAAGGATCTTAAAACTAGTTTTACGAATTTGTTTCATTAGTAAAATTTCTAATGTTATATGAATTGTTTTTATTGCAATTCCATTTCAAATGCGTCCATTTAGATTTAAATAGTGTTAAAATGACAATGAGTAATTAATAAATGATGACAACAACAACAACAACAAAAAAAGATAATAAAATGTCAGTATCCTTCTGCGTTTCAAAATTTAACCTCATGATAGTTATTACTTATTGTTGGTATTCTAATTGTCCGATCATTTTAATCTCTGTTTCGACATCCCAAACATCGTTGTAAATTAAACGATTCCATTGTTTAGCACATGAATTGTGCGAGAAAGGTTAGTTTTATGATTTACAGCTATAATTGTTGCTATTTATGTAATTCTTTAAGCAGGATCCGCCTTAGCCAATGTGGAAGTACATTCTCTGATCAATTGCTGAAAATCTAAAAAACTCAAAAATAGATTCTAAGCAAATTAAATCTATTTTGCAGATAATATTCACATGATTTTGTTTGCTTATTCGTGATTGGACGAAAGGTTAATACATTAACAGCTGCATATCGTTAAAGTCAAAGTTTCGTTACTGCTTATGTCAAGGATTCTAAGAATCTGTGAAAATCGGCTAATGTTTAGTTCATTTATTCCGTTTAGTTTATAAATTTAACTATTTTTAAACTTGATTGTTCTGTAAATTATTTAATTTATCCATTAAAACTACTTAAACCGTAGTCAATTCACTCCATCTACAATACGAACGCAATTTATTTCGTACTAAAAGTTTATTGCGGTAAACAGAGTTAATTATTAGGCAGGTTAGTTTGAAGCACTAATATTTAACAAATATTTCGTCATTTTTTAAAAATCTAAACTGCTTCAGGTAGATTTGTAAGAAAAACTTAATTGCATTGCTTAGTTGTCGGAGAATTTATATTTAAGAGTCTACACATCACTGATTAATTACGCTGCCGTTACTATGGCCATACCAATCTGAAACAAATCGTGTTTGTTGGACACTTCGAGTTAAACTTACTTTGGTTGTCAAATGATTTGCTGGTTTTGTAATCTGCTTGTCATTTTCTTAATGACTTTTCAAGTTACCCTCTCAAGTTGGAAGCCAGTTATTCTACTTTGTACTGCGATAACTAAATAAATACAATTAATTAAGAAGCATTTTACAGTAATTAGAGTTATTGTAACAATTTATGATTATGTATTGACTTTATACCTTATTATAATAATGCAACAAAACATTTAATCAAAAGAGTCCATAGATCTGAGATCACTTCTGAACATTAACAAGAAATTGGAAATGAAAGAACACGAGGAAATGGAAAGTAGAACTGGTGCAGATTGGATGACGAACATGAATGATGATAATGGTATTTTAACTTATATTTTTTACAAAATTCGAAAACATATGAAAATGCTGAATAGAATATTTATAGGCAATATAAATTACGTAGAGCGTTAATTGCTCGTTGTAATAAGCATTTATATTGAGACCTTTTCAAGTTCAGGCTGGAATCCGAACACAACATCTTAGAAATATAGTCACTTACACCCCAAATGTACCCATTTACACAGGAATAAAACTTTTTGAGCTAAATTGTTAGTCAAATGTTACCAAATGCAACATCATTAACATGCTGCTGTTTATTGTTTGAAACTTCTGAACTTCCAATTTGTCCTTCAACTTGAACAAATTTCATGGAAGAAACTTGCTTGAAAATGGAGATAATAAGCAAGTTGCTTCTAATAATAATAACTTTTTAGGCCGGCTTATAAATGATTTAAAATAAAACCGTTATTAATATTTGAGTGCTATGTAAAATAATTTTAGATGTATTAAATTAAATTATCTGCATTCTCTTCATGCTGCTTAATGTTTTATAAAAAAAATAACAATTCGGTATTTACCAGTGGCTAATGACAAAAATTACAACAAGGAGATTTGGAAACTGATGCGAAAATCCACAGGACCGTATATTCTCAACGATGAAGAAAATGACTTTGACTATGATGACAGTTTTTCTGAAGAGCTGAGTAAATTATCCAAAAACCCCAGAGGTGAGAAATTATAATATAATTTTTAAACTACAATGTAAGTGTTTTCGTATCTTTTTATCACCACCATTTGTATGTTTTTATGATATGATTCTTATGCTTATACATGCTTATTCTAGATTTTTTGTTAATTACTTAACTAAACATTATGCTGATTTATTTATTTTTCCATAATTTTTATAACAATCGTTTCGTATGTTAAAGTCAATTATCGTGGCTTTGATTTGTCCACATCAGAAGAGGTCATATGGGAGGAACCAACAGTAAAATCGCCTGACTGCTGGCAAGTTGCTATGAAAGGTGGCACAATTGCCAGCTATTCCCCTTCTTGTAGCGTCTATGGAGGTTATACTGCCAAACAGTGCTATCTGGAAAGGTTCGTTATTCTGGAACGGTACAATGCATTTTGATGCTATAAACTCTTAAAAACAAGATGTGATACCTGTCTGTGATGGGTCTTGCGAAGTAGTTTGCTGGGAATTGTTAGCGATGTTAAGTGTAAAATAGTCATATTTGGTTTGACTACTGGGGGCCAAATTTTTAGTTTTAGTTTTTTAGTATTAAACCATAAGTCATAAAAAATAAATTTCAGCCCCATGCAATAAAATAATTAAACATCACAAATTACAGAGAAAGGTAGATTTATGTTTTTTTAACACAAATATTGAATCACAAATAAATAAGTTAATACAAATAATCACGAAAATATTATTGCACATTAAATTAAAAATATACTAAATTAAAGGCATTTTTTGGTTAATTTGTAATTGTTAACTTAAACCAAACTATCCTTAATGACTTTCAGACTTTCCCATGAACCTAAAATAACTATACATTTAAAAAACCAGATGTTGGTGTGTGAATAAAATAGGCCAACCCATGAAGAAAATATATGACGAAAACGGTGAGGTAAGTTGGAAATTCCTGAAATGGACAGATGGAGTGGATTCCGGCATCGATGACTCTTACTTCACTTACGGATACAAAGCCATCAAATTAGATTGTGAATCACTCTTTGCTGAATATAAATTGTATTATTTGGCAAATTTGGAAAAGAAAATTAGGGAAATACTTTCATCGACAGGAACTCAGTCGGAAACAATCGTTCATGATCTGCCTGCAACAAATTATCAAAAACATTTAGAAAGCTTATACAAGGTGCTAAATTAATGCAAAATTTAAAATTCATTTTAACCCTTTGAACCCTGTTCCCCTGGCCATTCCCCCTATAACCCGAGCCCCTAAGCAGTTTTCAGCTAATGACGGAGTAATGACGATAGATTCAAAGGGTTAACAAACGTTGATAAATAATTTAAGTACAGCATTATTAATTATTATAAGGTATTATTTGGTTTATAAAGATAATAAAATTACAATTAAGTTACAATTAATCTACTGTTTAACATCAGGAAACATATTTGTTTTGTTTTTTCAGGTATTAACGAATCCCGCTTCAAATAGTGGAACTCAAACAAACAAGGCTAGATCTTCAGCTTCTCACAACAATGCTACAACAGCAACAACACAAATAGGTGACAACATAAAGTTTGAGGCAAATACTGAAGTACAGGCACCGAATCTACAGCTTCAAAATTTATCTGTTCATGATGAGAAAACTTTCTCTCAACGAAACCACGATCAAGTAACTTTTGATTAATTTATGATTTTCCTTTTTTCTTTTTTTGTACTAACGAATTTTAGTTGTATTTTGATCAGTGATGCTATTTCAGAAACCTAACGAGAAGACTCTAGCTGATGCCATAATTACAAAAGCTGCCAATGTTACTATAAACGGTTCTCATACAAAGGAGAATTTCACATCGGATCGCACAGAAATTTACATTGAAAGCGATACACCGGGAAACAAGTTCATCAACAACAGTCGGTCATTTGCATCCAAAATAACTACAAGTTTAACAAACTCTTCAAAGAGGATCATAGAGCCTGTAAATTAACGCAAATCGCATTGAATTTTTGGAAAGTCTTTTGCTGTTATATATTTGTCACAACTACTCCAAATTTATGAATAAGTTAAACGATTCAGTTATTAATTCTTAAAACGTTTGGCTCAATACCAAACTTCTAGTTGAAGCATTAGAATTAAATCAAAGAGATAATTAAACAATTTAAAAATATAAAGAATATTATTTCATAAGCACTTTATTCACTGGTCATCAAGCATCCGTTATTTATAAAATGTGTTAAACATTTAATGGGAAATCAATAAGGAACTGATATTTTGATTGCATGTTAATTTGTCTGTTCGAATCAAACAATTGGTAAGAAAAGTTATCTTTAAAGAGCTTAGTATTTTGGACATAAATAATTAAAGTTTTATATGAAGAAAAATTACACAAATATAATATCTACAATTAATAACATAATAAAAAAATGAACATTTGTTAATTTAAAATAATTTCAACTTAACAACTCCCGATATTTCTACATCTAAACATTTACAACGACTAGTTGGTTTTTTTCGTAACTCTCTTAAAGTTGTCAGCTACTCGAAAATGTTGCAAAAATGTTTTAAAATAATTGATTGGAACGTCATCCACAAGTCAGGATAATAAAAAACTTGTCAATTATGGAATCGAAAGATGTGTCACCTTATATTTAAATGAATCGACCCGCTAACCTAGGCTTTCTCTTATCTCAGACTTTCACAATGCTGACTTGAAAAACCACATTTCACGGAGTTGTGTAAACTCATTATAAAGAGTTACAATTGCAATACAATTTTTTTTAAATTCTGTTAATTTTTTCACTACATTTATGAATTTGACATAATCGCCTTAGTTTATTCCGTAAATCTTTAATTTAATAGTTATAGTTGTCCTTAAAGATCGATCATGTTTGGAGGAGAAATCCTGTTTGAATTTGTAAAGAGTTTCGTAAAAGAATGTATTTTAATGAAATACCAGTTTGAATTTACTTTTGTTTTAGCATGATCGACGAAAACTCGTTAAAATCTAAATTAGTAGAAGAGCAGATTTATTAGATGAATTCAAATTTCATCAAGAGATCAGTCCTGTCACGTTTAATTAGATGCATTTTTTTATATTTTAAATATAAAAATTTTATTATTTCATAAATTTTTAAAATTATTGATTTATAATCTTCAATATTTTTGAGGATAGATAATTGTGCTCATTATGCATTACTTGGCATCATAAACAAAATTTTAGAACCCCATTTAGAAAAGAATTTTCCTTGCTTCAAAAATAATATTATATCTTATATATAATATCTTAAACATGACAGTTCATACGATCTCCCAAATACCTACTGGTTAGATAGTGTAATATGGACACATTATTTTAATTTATTAAATAATTTTATCTAATTAATTACGACAGATCTCAAAATTGTGGAACGTTTACACAAATTGAATAAAGATATTTGTATTTCATCGAAGGTTTAACTTTATTTTGAAAATGTTTCCTTAAAGTACAATTCAATTCAATTCAGTTATTATAGATTTCAGAAAACATGATGTTAGAATTCAATCAAATAGCAGTAGTTGTGGGGTGAAGGAGTTACAAAAAAATTATTAAATATAACAATAACTATAATAATACTAGAGTAAATTTTACATGAAATAAACGTAATCTAATAAGACAAACATTCTTGACTTCCCAGCAATTCCTTGCCTAAAGTTTCAGATTCGAGTGTCTGAGAAGTTGAGGATGTATTATATCCCGACTATGTCAGTCAAACCGATGCAAACACAAATGGTTGTTTGGATTAGTAGAATATGTGTTTAAATTAATTACGGACCTGTTAAATTCGGTCATTGACTAAACATTTTAAATTCCATTTGAAATTTAGACGCCCTTTCAAGTGAACCAATCAAAGAAATAAGTAGGGCATGCATGAGCGCATATACAATCCTTTATTACAACATAGTACGTATTTGGACATTAATTAATTGCCGGAATTTAACATGTTTGCTAGATGCTTGTAGAACACATAGTTCAATTATACTTACATTTTAAGATCGACTTTACTTATGCGGCACAATATCGCATTATAGAGCAGTGATGGGTAAAATCACGTTCAGGGTGATTGGAAATCAAAATCAAGATCACCAGACAAAAAGTGATTTGAAATCGAAATCAGGTTCACGCATGTGATTTGACGTTAAAATCAGGTTCACGCATGTGATTTCACGTTAAAATCACAAAATCAAATCACGTTGACGAAAAAGTGCACGAACTTTTCAACACTGTCAATTTTCAAAGCTTTTATTAATTTTTAAAAGCAAAAGTTTTTCAAACATCATATCGTGTAATCTGTTCCTTCTAGATGTCTTAATAAGTCCTGCCGAGCTAAATAATCTTTCTACGGGAGCTGATGATGGCAGCGTTGTGTTATACCGTACAAAGATTTTTTTGATCATGCTCGATTCCAGGCTGGCAAGATTGCTTTCCGCATCAGACAAATAATTCATCATATTGATGCGGATACTATTTGCCATGTTAGCAGTGACTTTTTGCAAGTCAGACTGATTATCTTAATATCCATAGTCTTCATTGTCAAGGACTATTTCTAAACGTTGATCCTTATCACTTTGTGCAGAATTCATCCTACATAAGAACAAAATGATGATTAAACTTTTTTAAATTAGTAATGACAACACTTCTAATAATATCTCCATAAGAATAAAACAAACTTAAAATATTTAAGACCTGTGTGTTTAAAAAATGAACTTACTAACCCAATCAGTGTTTCGTAGAGGCACTCAGTGACTTCCTTACGCAACTCGGGAGGAACCCATTTCAACTTATACATTGGGTGTGAAACAGATGCTAAAACTGCTTCTCTTACTCCCTCATCACTCAAATCAAAGTCCAAATATCTTTGGAACCTTGATGCAATAGCATTTAGCAATGCCAACACTAAGGGTCGACAGTAATATAGAATAACCCTGTCATTTAGCAAGCGATTCATCTTCAGCCGCAATTGAATCAATTTTGGCATCAGCATGCCAAGAAAACAGTCTTTGTCACCCTGCAACTGATCAAGGGTGCACGCAAGTGGCTCCATAGTCCTGTAATATTCCTTTAAAAACTCTCAGCACGAGCAAACTTAGTTAAGTTGACGGCTTCACAGATTGGACCAAGTTTGTCACTCAACTTGAGAAGCTTCCCTATTGCTTGAAACTTTGAATTCCAACGCGTGGGACACGGGATTTTTAGATGCTCCCCATCACATATTGCCACCACTGCATCTGAGGCCTTGCTGCTCCTTCTAACTGAATTCCAGAGAGACTGGCACCTTCCAAAGCTGGCTTGGCTCATTCTAGCATAAGCAGTACCAAGTTCTGCCTTCTCAACATCTGTCGTGGCTATCAAATGGAGAGTGTGACACACACATCTTTCATGTCGTGGCAACTGAATAAGCATTGTGGCATCATTGTTAGTGTCCAATCCTCTATTCAGAATATCATCAATATCATGATAACTTATATCACCCTCCTCGACCTCATCCTCTTCTATATCTCTGTCTATGTGATATTCCACAAAAGCTTTCCGGAAGTAACTGGCATTATCTGTCACGGTGGTTATGACTTTCGTGGTGTCCAGTTCAAATTGTCCTAAGCAATCGTTAATGATTTCCGCTACACGATCAAATGTGTGACTGCCAGTAAACCGTCTGCATGCTAATGCTGCAGATTTTCGAACCAAGTCTGAAGTGATCCAGTGAGCAGTCATTCCCATGTAACTCCTGTTGTTAGTACTCCAAATGTCTGCAGTGGTGCAAACATATTCAACCTTTGCCAGACATACCCTGATTGTGTTAAGCATGAAATCATACTTTAAATTAACATGCTCAGAAAGTGTCTTTCTGGTCATTACCGTAGCAGAAGGTGCCAAACCCTTAATTAAAGCTACAAATGAGTCCTTCTCAACTGTTGCCAGCGGACACATACCTTCTATTATGTAATTGACCACAAGACGATTGACCTCACCTTGTGAAACAACATGGTTTGAGAAAGCAGGAAACAGTGATATCGACTTATTAACACAATTAATACATTTAGCTACAACTTTGTCACCTTCCTCACTTGTAATTTAAAAAAAATTGCCGTCAAGCGGCGGCGGCAATTCACAAGCGGATTTATCATTATCAGCAATTTTACAAATTTCGTTCACCATGATGTCGGAATAGCAATAACAACAACAATACAAATAAATAAAAGGAAGTTGCATCGACTATCAACTGATAATGTCATAAAGAAAGATATTATATATTTTAAAAAATAAAATTTTAAAATTTAAAATTTATATGATTTCAGGATTTTTACTTAATAAAAAAAATCATCAATCATCAAAAATATGATTTAAAATAAAAATCAAAATCGCACAACACACGATGATTTTGAATCAAATCATAAAATCGCCTTTGTGATTTTATTTCATGATTTTAAATCACTTGATTTGAAATACTACCCATCACTGTTATAGAGACAACATTCCTGAAGTTATTGGACCATTCCCCTGATGAGCTGTATGATGATGAAGAATTTGTTGGCTGGGTGTTAGGGTATGAACTATATTTAGATAGATGATGCGATGTAGCATATTAATAATGAATAAATTACTTTTAACAGATGCGTTGTAAAAATGATGAGTCTGAAAAATCCACAGAACTTGTGTCTCTCTTTGAAAATATTGAAGATAGCTCTCAAGAGGAACAGGGATTTTAACATTGTTAAAAGGATGAATAGAAAACGTAAGTAATAAATTTTTATAAGCATGTGGTTCAAAAATATCTTAAATGTATCATTTTAGAGGATACTACGTACTTGCTGTTGCTGAGGTTACCACATATTCCCGAGGCAAGACTTCCCCAGCAAAGAAAGATATCATCTTGGTTGAAAGAACAATGTAAGATAATTGAAGAGTAGCACAAAATCAGATTAATTAAATAACAATATCAAATTAATACATGATTAATTTAACCTTTTTAAACAGCCACTCATATAATTGAAATTATTGGCGAAAAATCGTTAAAATCTTACTTAAAGGAATTGCAGATTTACTTAGACGAATTCAAATCCCAGAAAAGGGTCAATCTTGTTATGCTACATTAGAAGCATTGCATTACATTTCAAAATTAAATCGATGCAGTAATTGCTTTAATGATTTTATTAATTACTTTTAATATTATAAAATTAATATTTAGTAAATTAATCTTATTAAAAAAAATTCGATAACTCAAAAAAAAAAAAACAACCTTAATTTAATCATCTCAAAAACGTTAATAACAATTTGCGTAAATTTTGTTAGCAGCCAAAGTTCGATATCACCTTTATATATCGCATGAAAGAAGCATTCCATCTTCCTGACGTTGTTGATCACATTCATTCATTCTTCATGTCTGCACAGAATGAAGAAGAAAAAGTCAAGCGTTTGAAAGAATTTATCGTTGCTTACTCTCACTATGTAATATGAATCATTATTTGCATTTATTAATTCTAAACATAATTTACTAACATTTATGTATGTTTAACCTGACTCTTCTTTAATGTGTTAAATTTATTAAATTAACAATTTTATCTTAGGAATTGTCGGACGTTCAAAAGGTAACAGACGACGAACTTCTAATTCCTGAAAAAGCTGGCGATTTTATTTGTAATTGCCAGAGTTTCGTACAATATCACATTCGAGACATCATTCTAAAACCAATTTTATCGGTAAGATTTTTATGAATATGCCCTAAATAAATCTTGACTCATTAGGAATAACTTTTAAATTTCAGAAAAACATATATTCAGATGATATTCTGATCAATTTAGAAAAAATATATGGATGTGAAGTCAAGCCTTACCTGTCCGGAGACAAATACAAAACCTATGAAATAGTTATTGACGAATCAAATCTTTACCGGAGTGATGAACAAACCAGCAACTCAAAAACATTTGAAGAACTCGATTATACGATCGAGAAATACCTTTTCTACGACTATTTCGTGAAGACAATCCAGGTGTTAAGCATAATCCATACAGCCTGCGTCTTTTACCGAGAACTCAAAGTAGAATGACATTTTTACAAGTTCATAAAATATCATTATTTGACGTGATATTTATAATTTTAGGGTTTTGGTGACTATGATAGTTTGGAAGTAGAAATTTTCAGGTATATTTTGTATATGCAGGGTTACCTTATGGAAGCATTCCTAAACCGCACTAAACGTGCCTATATACCGTGGCTAATCAAGTTTTTACTGGAGAAATGGTTAATCTTTTTATGTAATTTTTTAATTAGTTCATGCATTTTTATGGAAATTTTTATTTCTTTTACTCAAAACGTTTTGCATATTTGGTTGGTGATTTAATCAAGATGTTGAAAGGAGATGAGATTGATAGGGTGAGAGTTACTTGTGGTTTAATTTAATCAGTAGTTGATATTATATTTAGGATTTTGATAAGGTGATGGCATTTATTTAGCGTTTTTTAGTGGAATTGTTTTTGTGCGTTTCAAACACGACATTATTGCTAAAATCAATGTTTAAAATCATTGGCAGATAGCTGAAGAAGAGCTTTATTTTTATTTGAATAGCAATGTGGATATTGAAAATGAATAAAATCTATCATTACTATAGCACCTCAACAATAACTTTTACAACCCCATCTTTCATCGATTTATAATTTTAAACGACAGATGGAAATAATTTTAAAATTTGAAATCTCTCATTGTTATATCATTTAGCTCAATTTTTCTCATATTCTTAAAAATACAACAAAGAAATTTCAAAAGCTTGAACGATTGCGTTGCTTCAACGACAAGAACAGTTATATTATTAATGGTCATTTTAAAGAATTTCCGGACTCGGCTGTGAATATTATCAAACGACTGCCTTTTGGCGCTTTAAGCTTTTAATACGAAGATAATTTTGAGTATCACCACATTTAGGAGATATAACGTAGCATAATTAAATAATAAATTTTTATTATTAACAAAGGCAGAGAGTATATTAGGTGTATTATGGGTAATTGTTGGAAATTACCAATCTGTCATTAGTTCTTGGTGTTATATAAAATTATGTAACTGATGTGCTTTACATTTTACTTTTTACATTTGCTTTATTTCAACTTCCATATGTCTGAAATTATAAGAAGGACATTCTTCATATTTAGAAACAAATGGTTACTCAGGTTTTGAAAGTAACACATGTTTTACATACACCTTGCTACTATTTTACTAATATTTTGGATTTTTGTGAGATAGACACCAATCCTCCCTTATTTGTGGCTCCTCCCTCTTTCTCATCAGATATCGGGGGCATTGGCCACTGAGACACCATCCAAACTTGAAAATGTTTTTCACTTTTCTTCTTCTAGAGGGAATATTTAAAATTTACTTTTTTAGAGAATTTTTTTTCGCAATATACTAAACAAGTGATACTGAACTGATGAGAAAGGGAACAAATGCTCTGATGGGACACACTTATTTTGTTATAGTTTTAATTAAGTTTTACATACACCTACAACATACTCATTTTCCAAAGTTCCTTTGAGTTCAGCATTCAACAATTTTCAACTTTTTCTTGTGCTTCGTCTCTAGAAGCGAATGTGCTGGCTGATCCAACTGCCATCTATTACCAAACTTAATTCAAATGCTGATATTCAATTGCTTTTGTTAATTTTATCTTTAACTCATAATTACTTTAATAAACTTCAAATCTTTATATTTTAAAATTTAACCAGGACTTCAACAGTTAATTCAAATCATCAATTTTTTACAAGTTGGCTTTTTATCACTATCATTCAAATTAATAGAATATTTGTTAACTCAATTTTATCTTTTTAAAAAGTAATGAAGTCACAACTACCTAATAGTTACATATGATTTTCTGCACAATATTCACAAGTATTGCTCAAATTTATGCAGTTCCAAAAAATATTTCTAACATTTTATAACATAATGATTGCAGAAAATTAATTATCGAAAATAGCGAAAATTAACAATTTGCAACTAATTATTTATTTATTTATTTATTTCAACATAAAAAAGGGTCCCATGTGACACAAATTGGAGTCAGATAATCTGTTACTTATAGAGTGCTTAAACAAAATTTAAGTCAATTAAATTGTTATAAACTGTCTCAAATCGGCGTTGGAAAGGCACCCTCAAATCGACTATGAGTTGTGGAGCTGATAATATCTGGGGTTGGAGAGTTTCAAGGTTTCGCGATTCGGTTGGTGAAGCATATTTCTTGGCATAGACGGAAGGGTGATCACGTGTGCAGAATTTGGGGATGGTGCAATGAATGATGTTGTGTACTATTTGTTTATGTAAATAAGGAAAAGAGTGTGGCCCAGCATACTCCCTTGAGGCACACCGCTGTCATATCTCCACTGTTAGACAATTGGCCATACCTCTAGAAACTTCTTTATCTACAAAAATAGGTTGCCCGAAATTTCGTAAGATTTAAGTTTTGTCAGTAATTTTAGGTGAGGCACTGAATCAAAAGCCTTATTGAAATCGAAGTAAACAATGTCGGTGCCCTGATAGAGTTGCATTAAAATTGAACAGCTATTGGTACACTCAATCAGGTTTGTACATGTTGATCTCACATTCAGAAAACAATGTTGATCAGGAGATATAAAGCTGATTGCCTGAAGGCAGTTCGGAATGTTTTTATTGATCACATGTTCCATTGCATGACAACAAGAAGATGGGAGTGACATTGGTCTGTAATTCCCTGGATTAGACGTGAAACCATTTTTGTGGATATAAGCTGAGCTCCAATAAAGGGATATCTCATGCTTAAAGAAAGAAAAGTTGAAAATATGGCAGAGTGGTATGCTAAATAAAATTACCATTGCCCCTTCCATTTTAAAAATGTAGAAATTTAAGGTTGTCTGCCTTTAGCATTTTAAGGCATGGAACGTTGGTTCATCGATTCATGTTCAGCTACATTCGATTACTTTCTTTTCCAGCCTCCCCCAGCCCCGAAAGGCATATGCTACCATTATTTTTAACATTTTCTATTGCCCTCACTCTGCAGTTATTCCTTTTAAGATATGTAATATGCTAATTTTCATTTAAATATATTAATAGTTATTGGTCGTTCAATGTTTTCAAAAATTTCAATGTTTGAATTATTCGTAAAATTAAGACTTTTGGTCAAATTTGCTTCAACAAACTAAAATGAATTGCTAATTAAGCATTTTTAGCATTCCATTATACATCCGTATTAATATTAATATTTTTTTATGCTAATGTCATCAAACTAATTCGATCATCTTTGATCCAACTTCACCATTAACAGCGAACTGGGATGCAAAAGGTTGTTTTTTATTTTGAAACTCTGGAACCAGGATGTTGTTTGTATTTAGCCCATTTTTTGAGTGCCTTGTGTATTCGGATAGGATTTGAAGGCACTTCTTAATCGATCCATCATTTATGTAGCGCCTCTAACCCAGGGCTGGCTTGGTTGCGAACACGACCCATAACGAGTGTTATTACCGCATGTCGCATGCAAGATCGCTACCCATTCGGCTAACATGCACGAATAATTAATAATTCATTAATGTTTGCTCAATATATTATGTGTTCTGATGTATTGAAGAACTGAGTAGAAAATAAGTAAAAGATGTATCCATGGCTAGTCGAAAAATTATTTCTCAATTTCTATATTAATATAAAAATGACATTTGCTGATTGAAAATGTTTTAATTATAACAGAAATCGATATTTAAACACATAAAATTCGTGAGATGAACATTGTATCAGACGTTTTTATTAGATTAGAGATTATCATCACCGGTTTATTCCAAGAAGCAGATGAAAGTTTTCATATCTCAAATTGTCCGATAAGAAGTCACGATTCAGCTTCTTTAATAAAACACAATGTCTACAAGTCAAAAGGAAATCCAGCAAGCTAATCTAGAAAATGAAATAGAAATTGCAGCCGCTATTAGACTTTCAGTAATCCCAAAGTAGTTCTGAATAGCTGAAGAATTCGGTATCACAGTAATGGTGGCTTGTTTGTAAGGAAGAACAACAATAGTGACATTAAGATACGTTTCAAATGCTGGATTTCCTGTAAAAAAATTAATTCTTAGTTTTCCAGAAATTATATTACAAAATTATCGACCATATTTTACCGTTATCTTTTGCCACGATTTGTAACATAATTTCTGATGTTAAAGATTTATTGAGAGGGATGATGACACTCAACCATCCAGTTGATGAATCCAACATAAAATAAAATGAATCTTGACTTTTCACCATCATAAAGGTAATGGAATCATTATCTTCATCTTTTGCAGCAAACTGGGTATGCAATGCGCTATGGCTTTTATGTTCATTAAGTACATGCAACGATATGTTTGAAAACATTTTACCTGATAAAGTCTGCTAATTAATTTGCCTTCCTCAACATTGATGTAGAAAACATCTGATGTGTTTACAAATTCTGGATGGAATTCATTTACATTCCTAACCACGATATTTACTTCTGATGTGCCATTTAAGGCATTAGATTTATCAATGCCGTCGTAAGCAGAAATTATTAACTTGTGCAACCGTTGCTTTTCAAAATCCAGCGAACGAACCAGAGTCAACATTCCTAAAGCAAATTATTGATATGCTTTAATTTTAAATGCAAATAAAGATGTCAAAGGTGTATTTACTACCTTTCATCATGTCAATAGCAAATATTCCATTATCATTTCCTTCTACAATGTCATAATAAATAACAAGACTGTCTTCATCAATTGCAGTTAATATTGCAATCTCATATCCTACTGGAGTTGTTTCATTCAAATAAAATGTTTGAAATTTGTGCTCAAAAACTGGTAGATACGTATTCTTGTCTGATATCAATATATTCAGCTGGAATGGTTTGGAACTGAATTTTCCATCGAAAGCTTTAATGTTTAACGTTACACTGGAAAAGTTACAGTCTGTAAGCGATTTGCTCAAGCGCAGAATTCCAGAAGTTTCTTCTAAGTTGAAGAAAGTTATTTCATATGATGAATTGGATTCCATGGAATATTTAATTTGACCTAGGATACAAAAATAATTCTTTGAAATACGTGATAGCAATGTAATAGAAAGTAAATATGTATTTGCAGCATCCTAACTACTGACAAATAAGCTGTAAAAAATTGACCGACCAAATTATTATCTTTTTCGGTTTTGAGGATATCATAATATAAATACACGACTTACCGATTTCATCACAGTCTGATACGTTAAAAGTATACAAAATTGCGTTTAAGGAAGTATTCCCAGAAATTATTATTCTTGAGGAATTCTTTAAAAACATTGGTTTGCAGTCATTTTCGTCCTCAACTAATACTGTTATATTTGCCGATGAAGCATGTGGTGGAGAAGCAGAATCAGTTGCCGTGATTTCTAAAAAATATTCAGCGTATTCTTCTCTATCCAAGGGTGCAGTCAAAATTACATCAACTGTTCCAGGTAATTCCCTCATTTTAAACACGGATGAAACGTTTGTAGCATTTGGATACAAAACTTCTAGGCTAAAAGATAACACTAAACCATTCTGGTCACAGTTTCCCTCTGTTATATTCAATGTTACTAAACTTGTATTTCCTATAGTATTTTCTTTAATGTTGACAGTAATGGAATTTTGTTTGAAGAATTTTGGTCTGCATTGTTCACATAATTCTCCAGACCAGTGTGGTGATATGCAGTCACATTTTCCTAGTTAATTTAGTTAAATCGTTTAACTTGTAATATAATCAATAATATCGCAATTGCCTTGGATGACAAAAAATAACATTTTATGTTATTACATACCAGATGCTTTATTGCAAGTGCCATGTTCGCAATTCGGACAGGGCGCGCAGTCTAATCCCCATCTTCCACTTTTGCATTCAGAACAATTTAGTCCAGAAAATTGTTCGAAACACGCACATCTAGAATTAGGCAATAAAATGTCAATAGATCAATTATTTGATTAATTATTAGCTTACTCATTTGGTTTGATGCATAAACCCCCTCCCGAGCAGTTATTTCTTTCATCACAACTTGCGACAGAACAATCCTTTCCTGTCCAGCCTTTATTGCAAGAACATGTATCTAGAGCAACGCAATCACCTCTTCCTAAGCAGTTATAAACATTTGAGCATGAATGATTACTGCAACTTATTCCATCCCATTCTGATTCGCATTGACACACATTTGGAGCCACGCACAATCCATGGCCTGAACAAGAATTGACTCCTTCACAGGAAAAGTTTACTTTGTTTAGATATGGCTCATAAATAACTTGTCCAACTAAAGAATCTTGTCTGTTATCTTTTATTCTATTCCTAATTTCTTTAGGAATGTTAGTGCCCCAATCATTCATGGTGCAGTTTTGAGAAAACTGTGATGGAAATAAAGCAACGAGGTCGTACCTACAGAAATCACTTGTTTTTTTAATAAAAATTAACATGACTGCAAAGTAAAATATAATAAATGACTTTGTAAGTGGATTTGAAAACGTATTGTAACTGATATTGACTGCAATTGCTGTTGCGATGACAGAATCAGATGGAGAATTATTGAGAAAGCTGTTTGATAGCAACTCAAATTTGTAATATTTTGCTTTAAGGAGTTCGTCATTCTTCATAGAATTCCAAATTTTAACAACGTGCTTTCCTCCGTTGCCATGGAAATTATTTTGAGAAAAAGAAACATTTATCAATGGCCAGTTTTGGGATAACAGGTTGTAATTGAAGCCATAATCAATAGCTGATACCTGAAACAAGTATCAAATTTATATATAATATATCCAATTAAATTATGTAAGCATATTCTGTAAAATGTTTATACTCACCTCTTCGTTTGATTTCATGTCAGCATTATTTCTGGTGAAATTATTTCTGTAAATGTTCACATCAGTGCCATGCATATTTAACATAGTGATGGATGTTTTGGAAATGTTTAAAAATTGATTATCCCATAGAGTTACATATTTCTTGTCGATCACTCCATTCCAATAATTATCTAATTTTATTGCAGGATAGACATTTTCTTCAAAAACATTTTCGTTGACATTAAGCATACTTGCGTAACTCATGCGTAAATCAATTCCTGTTGCGTCTTGATTTTCTGCCTTTGGTTTTTTGAAATAACATTTTGCAATTTCAAAAACTCCTTTTTCTGAAACCATACCCTGAACAGCATAATTATTATTTATGAATGAACAGTTAATTACACTCAAAGAAAGGTTTGGTCTGCTTCCGTAGTCCAGAACAAAAGCATAGTAGTTATCCAAAAATGTGCTGTTAACAATCTTGATTTCATCAAATATAGGTGGGATTTTAACAGCTGTACTACACCTGAATTTATTTTAGTATTTGTTAAACAAAATCTAATAATCTTTATAAGAAGATGGATAAATAGTAATGGTGTGGTACTTTTTGAAAATAGAATTCTGTATGACGATCATTGAATAATTAAACTGTGTGCTGGGGTGCAAGTTATTCAAAGTTATCCCACTATTGCTTCCGTAAAAAGAACAGTTATTTAATATGGTGTTGTGAGAAATTACTGAAGTTCTTGAGTTGAGGATGATGTTTGATAAATCCAATTTACTCGAGTTAAATTTTATTTCATTGGCATCAAGAAACATGTTAGTCATGGACATTTCATCTTAATAAATTTAATTAAAAATCATCAAAAAATTCAAATTTTATTTGCATTGAAATTGAAATGTTAGCGCTACCTGATTTTGCATAAAAATCCATTTTTGATGCTTTGGTAAATGTGATAAATTGTCCTTCTACTGAGCTTATTTTTAAATCACCTAAGTTGTCAAAATATTCTCTTACCATTGCTTAATGCCAAATGCAAAGTTAAACAAATGAATGTTACCATATGCAACTATCCCTCTGCTTGAAGCAAATTCAATAATTGTTCCAGGTTCTACGCTGAGAGTAACATTAGCACTGAAAAATAATTATGTTCGCTATAGAGTTGTATTTGTTAAAAAAAAAATCACCGTTCGTCCAAACTCACGGAATTAATATAGAATTCTGGAAAATGTATTTGCTTGTTGTATTTGGAATTGTAAATGAAAATGTCACTTCTCCTCCAGTTGCATTAAAAAAATATGTGCTATCTGATGTTGGCCTTGTCAAAAAAGTTTCAGAGTTATTCTGTACAGCTATTGCAGGCCAAATATTCACTGGCAATTTCGACGCATCATTGTAGAAACAGTTGATTCTGAAAATAATGTTGTTACGTAAACAAACATTATTTTAAAAGCTTGGTATTTTAAAGATATACTTTGACATTATCTTAGAATAATCCCCATATAGCCATTTATTCATTGAAAGATCCAATATTCTGTTGTAAGATGTATCCCAGCTTGCGTAAACAAAAATTTCATATCCTGATTCTGGGTTGAAAAAACTATTGTTGATAATATTTGGTTTTAAATCATTGTTGTGAATTGCAATCGTTATAAGTTTTGTCGAATATTTTTCGGTGTTGTTCTCAAAGATATTATTGTTTATGAAAAAGTTGTGTCTATCGAAATATTGCAATAATTCCACAAATCTGCTATTGACGATTCTGTTATTTTCAAACTGTAATACAAAAAATACATAAAGTTTTTGTTAGGTTTCATTTGTATGTAAAAAGAATTTACTTACTGAAAAAGACATTCCATAATAGTTATTCAGAAGCGTATTAAACGACACATTATCAAATAAATTTCCAGTTAATATTGCAATGGCTCTAGTAATGCTTAAAAGAATAGGACTGTTAAGCTGAGTAAGATTTATGAATTTGTTTTCAAGTATTTCAGCAAAATAACAAGCTTCACAAGCTTCGTTAGACAATACAATGACAGATTCTGAAGTCGATGACGAAAATGAGTTTCTAGCAATTGATATGTTGGTTGTTCCTACAACTCCATTTGCCTTTACTGCTGATTTTTTGAAATTCTTAAAACTTGATTTTGAGATGTTCAAAGATCCCCTTCCCTTCCAAGTTAAGCATTCTTGCTTACAATTCTCTAATTTACTGTCCTTGATCAAAACTTTTAATTCTCCTGAGTCACCAATCAGTTCAAAATATATGGCATTACCACCACTATTTGAAATTGTTATCGTATTTAAAAATATGGGAGTTTCTCCAGTAAAAAATCCTGCAAAGTGAATTCCATGAGAAGTTGTGCCAGTAATTTCAATGTCTTCAAGCTTAGGAGGAATTCCTTTTATAAAAAGTCCATTGTCGGCGTTTATAATTTTAATTTTTTGCATCATTGAAGACTCGGAATCGTCATTGGTAAATTCTAGAAAAGAGTTTTTGATGTCAATTTGTTTTGATTTTTAAATCAAAAACTTACCGATATCTCTCTTCTTCCTTGTGCTTTGTTGATTTAAGTTTATAATTTTGAAAGAATACATCGAATCATCAGTTGCGTTCATTGGATCGAAAGCTGAAATGCTGAGTGTGTTGTTATTTTCAATTAAGTACAGCGGCTGTTTGGCCAATCTAATGTAGGAGTATTCTGACGATATTTTGTTAATCCTTACGAATGAAGAATCAGTCTGAAAAGTGCTTGGATTTCTGTTGTCACTTGCCAAATCCACGACTATTTCGTTCCGATAAAACCTGACAAAAACACATTGACAGTGAATATTTGCCTAAACAACAATATCAAGCAAAAATTTTACAAAAATTAAACAATCTGTAATTTATTACCTCATATACCAACCAAGCCGTTGTATAGGCATAATAGAAAAACAATCCGCTTCTTGGCTGCTTTGGCATGGTGATGTTTTTAAAAACATTCCTTTTTCATCATTTAACAGATTATTTGACAATTGAAGTGTATTGTTCATGTCATTAAAAGAAATCCATTTTCCTGATTTAGTTTGCAACTGAATGTAGTACTCTGAAATGAAAATAGTATATGAAATTATGTGATTTACAGTACAAGTTGGTCCAGAGGGTGTATGTTTCTGGGAGCTAAAGCAACGTCCCTGATTCTGACTTTGTCCTAATCATCAAGTTATGAAGAGGACATTAATAAAATACTATTAATACTACCAACTTACATTTAGCACTATAAAATTTTACTTATTATAAGGTTAAATCTTTTTTAATACATAATTTATTTGCAATTTCTGTTCCGGAAAATAAATCTTAATACCTGAATCTCTAGCATCTTTGAGACAAGTAACGTTGGCAAATTCGTTCTGTGACTCAGATATGTAGCATTCTTGTAGTGACAATTCATTATTTTGACTGCATTGAATTTGAACACTTGGAATGGAGATATTAGTGCAAGGAAGTATTTTTGATTTTTCACCAGTCGACAGGTAACTACAAAATAGACAGAATGAAAACAAAAATAAAAATTATAAAAACTAAACATTTATTTAAACTTCATTTATAATCTTTCTAGATACAGACTTGCACCGAATTATTGTTTGAGTTAAAGATTCCTTAAATCCAGCTTGTTTGCAAAGAATATCAGATGTTTGTTTTTTATATGAATTATCATGAAGGGAAACAGTTTTCCATACTCCTTTGTGCAAAATTTGCCACCATCCATGATCCAATTCCCTGAGTACTTCTGTTTATTCGAGTTATTGATCAATATATTGATTTCATCTAGCTATTATAGAGTATTGTAACTCAACCAACTTGAATTTGGTCTTTGAAAATTAAGACCCTTCCACTTTTTATTTGCCTCTCTTGAGTTGAACGTAATATAATTTGTTTCATTACCTTTTGCAATTAAAGTGCCTTAATGCAAAAGAATCAACATATCAGAACACAACTAAATATTATTTCAATTCGTTTAAACTAACCTTGTACGTTCATTCCACCAGAAACAAAGTTTAACTGCACTCCTGATTCTATTGTCATCTTCAAACCGGTAGGTATAGTAATATCTTCAGTGACCAAATAAGCACTTTCTTTGTTGTGAAGCACCACATTTTGAGTTAGGGTTCCTCCTATTTCACCACTGGGTTTAATAAATCCTTCTGACCTGAACACCATCCTCGTCATAGTGGAATCATTGTACCATGGATCAACTCTCACTTTCATGAGTGTTCTATCATTTGTTTCGTCATAAACTCTCACATTTGGATCATTCACATTCTCTCCCCAAAAATTCCTCGTAAAATACATGAGTTGCGGGACATCATTACTTGTGCTGCCTAAGACCTTCATTTCATATAATGAATTTGGATTGTTTAAAATATTTTTCTCCGAAGTCAGGCCGATACAGTCAGTAAGGATGGTGTTTGTAACACTGTTATTTCTGAATGTGTTGTTTCTCATGTGTGCAGCTGTTGGAAATTTATTGTAACCATCAGATGTACAGCTCAGTTTAATTACTGACGACTGCCCCGATCCAATCACATTTTCATATACGTTGTTTGCTATCAAAGCTTTGTCGTGTTCGTCAGTTTTCCCTGTCAGTGTCACTTCAATAAAACTCTTATCCGGTCTTAAAATTCCATTAAAATAATTATTTGTTATTATCAGTTTCGAAGGATAATTGTTTAAAATTTGTAATTCTCCTCTTAAAAATTTATTTCCGACAACGACGAGGGAACTATTGGTTGGATTATAATTAAATTTAGAAATTGAGATGTCTTTGCAATTAAAAACGTTATCCAAAATTGTAACGCTTTCCGGAGAATATCCGTAATATCCAAATTGCAAGCAATATGAATCTGAACTGAAATTGCTTTCTTTAATCATGCATTTCTAGAAAAGTCAAATAATTAATTATTAAAATTGACTATAAATTATAAATCTGATGACGGCATAAATGCAGGGTTATTGTAGCAGGCGTTCAAAAATCTAATGCAAAGTGACTCAATGGTTTTATACTTTAAACTTTATCAGAATATTTAAATGTTTAAATCGCTAGCATAACTTTCTCATTTTAATCTTCTAACATTGATTTGACTCGCAACTTAACTGAAACTAAAAAAAAACGTTTTGAAGTCTTTTTAACCGTGCTGGCTGGCCATAGAAAGATTGGGTTGGAATGTAGTTCTTTTGGTTTGCTTCATATGTTACAATGACTGTTATTACGACAGCAGTGTAAGCCAGGTTACGAGCATTTAGCGACTGTTGTCATTACTGCCAGAGTTGTTAATATCGCAGTATCCCGACGATACTATGCTATACTTACTCAAAAAGTATCGGCGATACTCATTTCGATACTGACGGTCAAAAGTACTTTTTGGCTAGCGATACTCGATATTAATACTTTTGTAGAGCGTTTTAAAATTATAAAAAATTAAAATAATGAAAATATGAGATATCAAAAAATAATAATTATTTGAATATTGAAAAACACTGATGGTTTTGAAGATTATGAAAGATATATATATTATAGATTGCCTTGCCACGATTGGAAATGTGCCTGTCATACTCTTAATTTAATGGCAACAACAAATGTAGAAAAAGTTAAAAATGGCTTGTTTAAAAAGTTTCAATGCAGACTTTTTCAAATGTTTTTTCTCAGTTTTGTGGGATAAGCAAAACCGATCTAGTTCGGCTGCTGACAAGATACGAAGTCGTCTCGAAACTCCTTTTGTTACTTCACGCTATACAAGTGTTTATGACGCGGTTTCAACAGTGAACAAAATCTTTTCCAGGGCCCAAGGTGAAATTAAATTCGATAAGCTATGCGACGAACTTGAAATAGCACGTCTGCTTCAAATCCAGAAGGTCTTTTTAAGGGAATAAGAGCAATGGGACAGGTCCTGTAGCAAGCGGTATGGACATTTTGCAAGGGGAAAAGGCTACGGGTTTGGGGCATTTACTCCCGATATTGGCTATCAGCTGAATGCTCTCTTGGAAGACATAAAAAGTCCATTAACATTGGTGCTGCCACTGATTAATGGATTGAGAGATGGCATGGCATGTAGATTTAATGACATAAATAACAGCACTGATGCTCAGTTCGCATCCATAGTTCATCCTCAATTTAATCTTTACTAGCTGATGAGGTCTTGAAATCGAAACTAGTGATGACATTTAAGTCACGCCTAGATACGATGATGAAGGATGACTAGTAACCGGATGGCATGTTTGCAGATGGTCAAGCGCTGGAGCCAGAGACAGAAGATTTTTCCAAAAAATGTTTGCAGCCAACAAGAGAAAAATTTAAATATTGATGAGGAATATTGAGGGCAGATATTTGACTGACGTCAAAATTGTCAATTCTCAATAGATATCCAAGCATAAAAAAGTTGTATGCAGTCATCAATTACCTGCTACCGCAGCAGTGGAAAGATCATTCTTACTAGATGGCAGGATCTATTCACCACAACAATCAAATATGTCGAGTTTAAAAAGTGTTCACTACCATCACTTCAAAATGTTGTTGTTTTTGCGTCTGGCAAAATGGTAATCATTTATTCAAGTTGTTTCAATAAATAATTTTGGTTTTGTGAAATATTTGTTGAGCTGTTATTACTTCTAATGTAAAATAACAATAATAATAGTAATAATAAGGAAAATAATAGTAATAACAATAGTTTATTTGTTTGCGCCTTAAGCATAGTGTCAGAGGATCCTTGGTTCTTGGATTGAACAAAAATATTGCTAAAAGTATTTAGAACCAAATATTGGTATAGCCGATACTTTTGTAAAGCATTGTTAACAACGCTTCTTACTGCCTTATATACAAAAGCAACCTTATCTAATTATTTAACGCAAAAAAAGTTGTTTTTTGATATTGATATTTTAATGTCGTGTTTTTTTATTTGCATATATAACCACTCATATAAAGACTCATTATGTCTTGCATTTATGATTGTTTCGTAATTTGACAAAAAAATCACTAACCACGCTATATGACGACATCCTAATACTCCCTTTAGATATGCAATTAGAAATTTCAACAAGGCCATCTTTAATGTTCACACCTGTTAAACTTTGGTACTTTTGATCCAGTGTCGATCCACTTAGGCTGAACTGAAGTCTTTTAATGTTATCTAGATAGAACGCGTCACTGATAGATGTTATAGATGAATTAGTTACTTTCATTATCAAATCAATTGAATCTTCCACTCTAATGCAAGTTTCTGAGCAAACTATTTGGGTGTTATAGATTTCCAGCATGTTGTAGTTTTGTCCACTTATTCGGGCCAACCTTACTGAACTAATATTCGATTTATTTATGCGAATAGACGAATTGGTGATTTCAAGAGTAAGTTCTGTTTTCGTGATAGTAACATTCGACAGGACTGAACCTAAAAGAAATTAAGATATTTTAATTTTAACAACTATTCTAACTTCTATTTTCATGCATATCATTGAACCGTACAAAAAGTTTATAAAAAAAAGGTGACTCTTTAATTCTAAACAGGGTATAAAATTTGATGTTTACAGCTATTTTCTGATGCACTAAGAAATACATATAACTATATACTTGAAAGCCCTCAATTGGATGAAGTAATTTTTAAATTTCAGATATTAATTCATTATTACAAATGTATGTTGATTTCATACCGTTGCTATTGATAAAACTGATGCCGTTCCAAAAACCGTCACGGCTCGTTAAAATGGAATCTTCGGAATGTATGCATCCTCCTAACAAATAAAAGTCATTTTGAATTTCCAGTTGCTTGCACTGACATTTTTATTTGCAATGGCAGACCTTCTACTACAATTGCTTTTTTTGCTAGAAATTCCAATTTGATTGGTCCTTTGATTATCAAGCATGATCCTTTTGGAATAAAAACGTTCTTCGTCACATTCAAATTAACAGAAGATGACAATGTGGTGTTGACATCCACCCGACCTAAAAATATATTGCGATTGTTAAATTACTTAAATTCAATATTTGATATTTAAAATAATTAATAAATAATTATTCGCACTTGCCTCCGACTGTACCGTTTTTTTGCAGCCAGGATTGATAATTTGAACTGTTTACAATTTCCGTAAAACTTTCATCTTTAAAATATGTTAGAATCTCGACGAATGATTTTGAAGAGTCTTTATAGAAATCAAAGATTCTGCTACTGATGTTGTCAATATCGTTCACTCCCCAATAGTTATCGCTTGCAAGGATTGAATAGGTGGAACTGCGTATTATATTGTTCGATATTTCGTATTTCGATTGAAAATTTTTGAATATGTTCTTTGAAAGGAAAATGTTAGAAGAACTCAAGAGATAAAAATTTACTATACTTTCAACCGAATTATTTAAAAAAGTGTTATTAATCAAATATATGCTTGATGTTTGTTGACCCGACAAATACATGCAGCTATCTCCGGTATTGTTTTCAAATTTGGAAGAGTTTATCCGGATAGTGCTACCGCTGATATCCACATTAATTCTTATAGAATAAGAAGATATATTTGTAAATGTGCATCCCGAGATGGTGAGATTTTTGCATCGAGATTCTATTGATATTCCAGTCTTTCCACGCAGATCTCTGACAGTTGAATTCAGAATCTGCAGCGCGAAATCATTTGAATAGGATGAAATTCTTATTGAACTACTTGAAAACACAGATGACACTAATGAATAGAGAGATTCTATTTCGCAATGTTGAGTAGCAGATATAGCGTGATCTCGGTGATTTGAAAAATTGGATCTCAGTATCGTAAAGTTCATCTTGATTCTCATGCAATCTGGCCCATGAAATATTCCATTGACGTTGTCTCGGAAAAGAGTTTCGACGAACATGAAATTTGTGGAAATTTCATTTGGAAAGGATATAGAGGTAAGTCTGACACCAACTTCA
This sequence comes from Whitmania pigra, assembly GCA_021613335.1. NCBI lineage: Eukaryota > Metazoa > Annelida > Clitellata > Hirudinida > Haemopidae > Whitmania > Whitmania pigra. The sequence continues at coordinate 1,351,899 of JAJTWR010000269.1, read as the reverse complement.
TTCTCGATAAATTGTGATGATTCAATGGTTAAAGAACCCACTCGTGGAGTTTCTATTCCGTTCTTAAAGCAAAACAAAAATATTTATTAATTGGTAAATTTTGAAATTATATATAAAACTGTTTAAAAGGATATTGAAAAAAATTTAATTTTGATTTTTTTTTAAACATCTCAGAAAGTTTCCTATTTAAACTAAGTAAATATAATATTAAAAAAGATATAAGGATTTAACTCATTAATTATTATTAGTTCATGATCTCAACGTTTCAATGAAATCGATGAACAAAACATACCAAGTTTTGGCGAAATAAGCAGCCCCTGATGACATTGTTTTCGTTGATGCTTGTCATTTTAAGACCACTCTTGCTATTAGAAATTTTCAAATTTTCAAATTCAATGTTTTTTATTCCAGTCGTAATACCGGCTCCAACGACAACAACGTGATTTAATGAAGAAAGTATGCAACCTTTAACACATACATTTTCATTTTATTATTATAATTTATTTTCAATAAAATGTAGTCGATTGAACCTGAATCAGGGTTTATAAGTATTCCGTTCCAGAATGACTCATCATTATTGAATGGATTCTTCCATAAACCCATGTGACTGAGAATGTTGTTGGTTAAGAATTTTACTTCTAATCCTTTTATTCCTCTGAGTTCCAAACAGCCTGAAATACGTTTTCCTCATTCACATGTAAAATTTATGTTTACAAATTTTTAAAACAATTTCAAAATCTAAAATGTTTTTCCGCTAACAACTATAGTCTGGGCCATATTTAAAAATTGCTTTTGGAGAGGTTCAAATTAATTGTTCATTTTATTTCTTACTTTACAAACAAAAACACTGATGAATAAAATTTAAAATAGTTAAGTATTTCCAAACGAATGACCTTTGGCAAAGTACTTTTAAAATGTTTGGAATAATATTTAAATTTTGATACAAAAAAAATAAATATAACAAACTTTACACTACATATATATTAGACCACAAGCTCTTAAACGTCTTAAGTATCTACAGACATATCTTTATGAATGCTGAAAATGAATCATAAATTCTGGCTATTATAATAAGGTTTTACCAATAAAAAAGATATGTTAATTAATTTTTGATTGTATGAGGTGTGCTATTATTATAGATGTTTATAAAAGGTTTATTTAATACTGTATTTTAATATTTTATACCGACACGGAAAGAGAGCAAACAAAGGCATAAAGCATGCTAAATGTGCCAATATCTAAAATTTCAAAATAAATGTTAAAGGTTCCAGAGATGTTGTAGAACGTTTTTTGTAATTTTTGTAAAATTATAAAATTAATTTCTTGTGAGGAAGACCGAAAAAACTGGATCTTGAATAAAAAGAGAATCTTTGACCAAAGGAAAGTGCTTTTTGAAATATGAAATTATCATAAAAATGTATTCTTACCAGAAACAACCAGAGACGAGGTTGGCTGTGTAAAGATGACTTTGACACCAGCTTCAATTTTAAGAAGAACTCCAGGTGGTATTGTTATTGGAGCATTGATAACGTAAGGACTCTTATCCAGGTACCAGTAAGTGTTAGACTACAATATATGATTAAGTATTTGCAAAGGAATTTATTAAAGCTAACAATTAAATCATAAAATTAAGAAATAACATTGCCTACATCGATTGCAGTTACTTCTGTAACCAAAGGAATATTCATTTTTGATGAACATCCGAACAGTTCAATTCTGAGTGTCGGAACATTTGAGAACGAAACAGGAATTATGGCAATTTTTGATGCCTGTTTTAACGTAACAATAGTATGACCATGAAATTTGATCGATTCTTTCTCATTGTCATTTAAGAATCGAATGACTTACAACAAATGGGTATTTTATATAGGCTATAGAAATGTCATAGCCTCCGTGATTTCCTTCAAATTCCGTGGCGCTGTTTGGATCGTCTTTGTTTTCCGTGTAGTATTCCCATTGATATCCGTCCAGAGAATAGAGAATTTTGAATTTTTTAGTAAAGTACCCATTTGTTCCTTGGATGTGGATCTTTGTAATGAAGTGAGGAATTCGGAGATTCACCGACAGGTAAGCATATTGAGCATTATTCCAAGATGCTCTCCAGTATTCTATAATAACATCAGCAAAGATAAGAATTATTTAATTATTAAATTGTAATAAGATTGTCGCTTATCAGAAATGAATAATGAATAAAGCAATGAATGTAATAAAAAGAGTGAATGACAGTCATGGATATCCTTGAAAGTTCGAAATGCCTGTTACACACATTTATAATATATATATATATATTTATAGCATGAGTTTTTTGGCAATAAGGTATTGAATCATTTGAAATTACAACTCACTGGCATTTGTTTGATTCAGTCTTGCATATTTGGCCTCACTAGATTGATCCATAAAAGTTGGTGCATAGATTTGATCATCAGAAATTCTTCCGTCTCCCATGCCTAGTGGCGATGAACAGTTACTGGGTGGTTCGGACCCTGAAATAGACATCAGTACTTGGATAATAAATAAACTTTTATTATCAACACTTAACAAACCAATGCCTCATCTAGCAAACAAACTCACCACATTTAGGAAGATCGCAAAACTCCCAGTTTCCATTATTCTGATCAGTATAGCACCATGGAATGTCTTGATGACAATCTGAAGGGTCGATTGGGTTTCGGCAGTAATTGTGAGAAAACGTCGAATTTACGTCAGTTATTCCCTGGATAGAAAGATAGGAAAAAGTGTCAGTAAAACATCTATTTCTTTATACAATTCGTTGCGTTTTGTTCATTGTCTCTATACATGTCATATCGTTTCACTGCTAACTGTTATAGAAATATTGGCGATTAGAAAGGCCGCTCATGTGAACAACGTTCGTGAAGAAATTTAAGAAAGTGGACACTTTGATGGTATTTTTATGGTATTCGCTTGACCTTCTTAAATAATTACTCATTTACACCTAAATGAAAGCAATTTTCAGAATTCCATTGCTGCTGGATTTATAGAAATCTAACAAGATGTTCATGATTACCTTAACGCTACTCATTAAATAAACAAATAAAATAATACAAATAGTTCATGCATTCTAACAAACTTGCTGGGAATTGCTGGTTCCGTTAGATTATTTCAGTCAAACAGTTTATTTCTGGTCATTATATACATCAATGGGAATATGGTTAGTTCATTTTTTTAAAGTGTTGATTTTTAGAGCGATGTGTGTTTACCATATATATGCTCTATTATTTTCAAATATATTATTTCAAATAGATCATTTGATAATAAAAGTTAAATTATATTAGTAACAATTTTCGAATTTAATAATTCAATCAAAATAAATTCATTAAGTTTCGATATTTTAGAATTTAAATTAAATGATCGAGGCCCTTGAACATCGATGCGAGATTTGAATGAATTAAATAGCCTTATTGACTTAACTGCTTCAAAAAAAATTCTGTTACACTCATTGACCTGTTAATGCACTACATTAGTAGAGAAGCTATACTTTCCTGGATAATGGCAAGTGCGTAATTGCATAGCACGCATTTTAATTTCTCACTTTGAAGCATTTGTTGTCGGATCTCCAGGGGTAGCAGACCTTTCCAGTGTTTGTGAAGGTTTTCTTTCCGGAATACGTTCCATCCTCTGACGAACACTCTCCATCGAACGTCTGACATATTCCTACAGTGTTTATGAAAGGAAATGTAAGTTGTATATTCATAACTATTAACTAGCTTTGCTTATATTTGTAAAGTCCCATGTAAAAGTTTTAATTAATTTCAACAATATTACAAAAGTGAATATACTATGAATTGTATAGAAAGTGACTAATTCATTATTCATTATAAAATGGCTTAACAAATATTATAAGAACTTAGAAAACAATGTTATTTTCAAATTTTACCAAATTTTCCGAAGATGCAGAAGCAAAAGGTGATGAGAAACTTCATGGATTGCATGAGAATCGTAACTTAGTTCAAGTTGATAACAGTAAGTGAAACATCAACTACTGCTTGCAGGATTTCAGTCATCCGAGGTGCTTTTTATGGCTTTTGCAAAGCATTGAATGTCACTAAGTATTTCCACGAACTTTGTTCAATTGGTACTTTTTACGACTTCCTTGAAACATATTATTCAAAGACTTTTTCAATAATCTAGGATATTCGATATTAACTTCTATTTACAAGGAAAAGCTTCTTACATTTTTTTCACTCTTTGTGATCAATCAAGTGAGTCATCGTTTAAAATGTTTGCGATTCTAAAAATAACTCTTTTGGGAAAATTAAAACTCTTAAATTTTAAGACAACAGCATAACAATTATATGGGTTTAATTTCTGAAATTTCAACTCATCTTGTTACCAAAGTTGTTTGAATAAGCAACAAATACTTGTACTAGCCCCACATTTTAGTAAATTTCAGTAAATTTCACAATTGCCATCGTTCCAAAAAGTCTTGCGAGTGAATTGAAACATAACGATGACGTGAAGACTTTTAACAATGACTTCATAGGAACATTTTTATGTATTTAAGCTGAATAGCTGATTCATCTTAGCATTCCTAATATTCAAAAACCCTGTCGCTTTAGCATTTAAAATAGTTTTTGAGTCACAATTCCTTCGAAATAAATCAAGGCATGTCAACAAGGAAAACAATACAGTTATTTTTAATCTTCTTAGACAGCATAACTGATTAAAATTTACATTTTTATTTTTATTGAGATGGATGGAAAATAAAAGAAGTAGTAAAAATCTAACAGAGTTAAGCTAATATTATTTACAAAAGTGAATGTCATCATCATCATCATCATCATCATCATCAGACATAATTTGAAATTGATTGAAATTTGTTTGCTCATCAAGTTGATTGGATGAAACAATCTCTGCCCAGAAAATATATAAAAGCTTTAAAGCCGAAATTATATAAGTATGCATACCTACTCTGCCAACAGAAAAAAAATATATGTTCAGCATATGAAGGTTCTTCATCTAACTTGAAGAAGCACATGGAACGCATGCATTCAACAGAAGTTAAGGAATATGGGATATATGTTGCCAACGGTTGTCAAGCTTCATGAAAAACTGGTAGCCGCGCTAGCATCTTCTAATGCAGCAATGGTGGACGAGTTGAAAGCATCTCATTCATCTGATGCTGACGGTGTTGAAGACAGTTTCTTCAATTGCACAAGGTCAAGTGATATTCTGATGCAGTATCTTCAAGACCGATCAGATGACATGAACATTAATTATCCAGTTGAACGCTCCTCTGCCAGCTAGTGCAGCTGTTGAACGATTATTCAGCTATGCTGGTATGAACAGCCGAAGGACCATAATGAGTGACAAACTATTCGAGGACTTAGTTATGTTAAAAATTAACAAATGTTTGTGATTGTAATAAATAATAAAAACATCAAAAGAATGCATTAGTTCAAATGTTATTACTTTTACTATTACTGTTAATACCAATAATTGTTTTAACGTTAATAGAAACCATTCCTTTTAAATTATACGGAATTGTTATAAACTTAGATTTTTGGAAATTAATTAAGTTTATATTGCTAAAATAATTACATTTATATTTAATTATATTTGGTATCTTTTCGGCCACGTGGTATCTATTTCTGCTACAGAAAAGCATTCTCGATAATCACCTGACAAACAGCGAGAATCCAGACAACTTAGAAGCCCAAATATCCATTTGCATCCTTAGGTACCTCAATCCTTAAACACTTAACTTCTATTATTCAGTTCCGTTAACTGAAAACTTGCTCTAATAAACTTATTAGTTAACTTACTTATTTGCGGACCCCCGGGTTATTTCAGAATGATGTATGATCACAATAATGACAGCATCAAAGTTACTTGTAATTTTTACTTAAAAGTAAACTTTTGGATGCTGTAACTTGTTACTTTAAATTGAGTAACTTTGTCAGACAATACTCTTACTTATACATAAGTAGCTTTTTGAGCTATTACTTTTACTTGTAACTAATTACCGAAATGAGGTAATTTTTACAACACTGGTTATAAGATCGTAACAAAGCTTAATTTTAAATGTCACAATACAATCACTACCAAAATATAACCTACAAACTATTTTGAAATTTCAATGAATTGATCTATCCATGGTCAGCGTCTTACAGATGTGTGCGTGTAGCTTTGATTTGCTGTTATTTGTGCGCAGGCTCGTTCATGGCTGAATTAATGTCGTCCGCCTTTTGTCGCGCGAACCTCCAATGGACGAATTTGAAAGGCGAGTGATCCTTTGTATGACTTGACAAGTACACAATGCAACACGACAGGCGAGTTGGTAGTTAATAAAGATATTTAACGAAATAAACATCTTTGTTGGCAGTTTCACAATCCGGTCTGGCGATTTGACAAAGCAGTTTTGAGTTTGAAATGTGAATTGCTACATTTACATCTACATTTAGTTTGTTTTGTCATTTCTTTTATAAATTAAAAATAGCAACAATTAGCTGATTATAATCGCTTTAATGAACCAGAAAAAAGTTGCAAATCCTTGTCTTAGCTTAACCTAACTTAACAGATTATAGCTGTCTAATTAGCAATCCGAAACAAATACACCGAGTAATCAAATATTTTACACCGGTAATCCAGACTGCCGAATAATTTTGTAGAAAGACGAACTTATTTGTCTTAATCGAGACATTCTCTTATAGTAGTTTTGTTCGAGTAAGCATCGTCAGTGACCTTTACGATATTACGTATATTTTCAAAAGCCTATTAATCACTGATAATGGTATTACCTTGTTTCCCCAGAAATAAACCCTAGTATAATTTCTTAAGAAGCCCGTTTTATAAGTCCTACCTCGAAAATAAGCTCCAGTTAAGATCGCCATGCAGCATTTCTGCAGGAAATGGATTCGACGATTGGTTCCCGCCCTTATTACTCGTTATCTTAACTTTACGTTATCTTATCATTACTTAATTTATATCAAGGGCTAGGTTTAAAATAAATCTTTATTTCGAAAGTAAAACCTATTAAGACGCAAAATACCACGCAGCGATTTCAATCCTCAAAGTTTGAAAGGATTTTTACAGGATGTCTTCAGAGTGAAAGTTGAAGTCCATGGTCTGTCAAGAATCTCAAACAAGCAGATCTGAAATTTAAACAAAATGATGTTTACTTTAAATTTGTTTTCAGATCTAACTCGTTTCACTTCTCTATTGCATTCAGTTAAGTAAATTGAATTGAAAAAATTATTAATAAATTGATTAATAATAGATTTGCCTTAAAGTCGTCACATTTTCCAAAGTTCCTCTTAGTTCGGCATTGAACAATTTTCAGCTTTATCTTGTATTTCGTCCCTGACACAACCTGAGCCAAATAAATTTAATTGTAACAAAATATGATTTTAGAGGTTATGATCGAAATAAATAAATTCAATTTTCACATTAAAAATATCGTCAACTCGAAAAATCGTAATCACTTACTTGAGCCTGCGCTCTTTCGACGGAGAATGACACGACCTTCGCATTTATCCTGGACTCGTAGATCCTCACTGATTTCCTGGCAACTTCCTGAACTTCGGAAGAGGTTGAATCGATAGGGTAAAGCCCACCATCTAAATGATCATCATCTTCACTAAAAATGGCATTCTTGCATTCTTTGAGCGTCAACAAAGACACCAAAGTAAAAAACATCAAATGCATCTTTGAATGGCCAAGAAATCTGTGCCGTTAAATGATGTCGGTGTTTTTATAACTTTTGTGGAATCGATTAATTAATTTACATGATTGACTGCTAGCGGGAGTTTTTAAGCGGCTACTAGGCAATCACTTGGGAGGAGTTTCAAAAGAATTACATGAATATTAATTTGAATATTTTCACATCTAATATTCATTTCTTCCCGTGCACTCAATGATCAATAATTAATTGCGACATTTATCTTTCGTTTATGTAAATCACTTGTGATGCTGGTAATGCTGTAATTAATCATAGCGATAAGTATATTTTTATCTTTTATCAACCATTAACACAAATAATACTCAAAAAGCTTTGCGAGTCTTAACAATGTGTATCTATATTATTTATTGCTACCAGAGGTGGACAAAATACTGCTCACTGAGTATTTGAAATACCAAAAACTAAAATACTTAAGAAAAATACTTCCTTGAGGTGCTCAAAATAATAAATTAAAAAATACGTATTATGTATACCACAAAATTTCACAATATAAGGTCATGGTTTCCCTTAAAAAACTAAACTTTTATCTCAAATTTTAACAATTTAAATATTTCGCAAATTTTAAAAAATGCTGAAGCTTAATTTATAATCTTTGATATCATCGAGGTTAGACAATTTTGATCAATATGCAATAGCTGCCATCAAGAAATTGAAGAAACCCATCTGGAAAGAACTACTTGTTTTAGAAACAATTTTTAGACATGATAGCTGATGCGATCTCCCAAAGACCTACTGGTTAGATAAAGCTTTATGGCCAATAAATAATTCATTTTAATAAATATGCATTACAGCAGATCACGAAATTGTGGAACGTTTACAAAAATTGGAAGATGATATAAAACAATCAAGCGAGGTTTAACTTTAGTCTGAAAAAAATATTTTCATAAAGTGCAAAATGAAATCAAATCTGTTTTTATAGATTTCAGAAAACATCATATCAGAATTCAATCAAATAGCAGTGATTATTGGGTTAGTGAGTTTCAGGAGTTATAAAATAAATAAACATATTGCTACTAAAGTAAATTTTAAATTTAATAACCGTAATCTAGTAAATTCTTGACATTCAAGCAATTCCTGGCCTAAAGTGTCGGATGCGAGTGTCTCAGAAGTCGATGATGTATTATATCCCGACTATGTCAATCAAACCGATGCAAACACAAATGGTTGTTTGGATTAATACATTATGTGTTTAAAATATTAATGTATATATTATAAATCATAAAATGTTAGAAGCAAAATCTGGTGGACTGACATTCATTTATAATTTAGATGCCCATTCAAGTGAACCGACCAAGGAATTAAGCTTGGCAAGCATGCTTACATATACTAATATATATAACAAATTAGTAGGTTTTTCTATAGTACTTACACTAGATATAAAGTAGATGCATGATTCCTAAAGAACAAATAGTTCAGTTACACTTTTATTTTAAGATCGGCTCTGCCTATGCGACAATGAATCGGATTATGGAGATAACATTCTTAAAGTTATTGGACCATTCACCTGATGAGCTATATGATGATGACAAATTTGTTGGCAGGGTGTTAGGGTAAGAACTATTTATAAATAGATGTTGTGATGTTGCATATTAATAATAAATAAATTACTTTTAACAGATGCTTTGTAAAATTGCTGAATCTAAAAAACCCACAGAGCTTGTGTCTCTCTTTGAAAATATTGAAGATAGCTCTCAAGAGGAACAGAGAAGTCATTGTTAAAATGATGGATAAAAGACGTAAGTAATGAATTTTTATGAAAATTATGTTGCTCAAAAATATCTTAAATCATTTTAGAGGATACTACGTACTTGCTGTTGCTGAGGTTACCACATATTCCCGAGGCAAGACTTCCCCAGCAAAGAAAGATATCATCTTGGCTGAAAGAACAATGTAAGATAATTGAAGAGTAGCACAAAATCAGATTAATCAAATAATAATATCAAATTAATACATAATTAATAACCTTTTTAAATAGCCACTCATGTAATTGAAATTATTGGCGAAAAATCGTTAAAATCTTACTTAGGGGAAGTGCAGATTTACTTAGACGAATTCAAATCTCAAAAAGAGGTCAATCTCGTTACGTTACATTAGAAACATTACATTACATTTCAAAATTAAATTGTTGGAGTAAATAGTTTTATTGATATAATTAATTACATTTCATGATAAATCTATCATTTAGCAATAGTTATATATAATCGTTGACAATATTTGGTAAGTTAATCTTATTAAAATATATTCGATAATTTAAAAAAAATGTTTGTTAGCAGCCAAAGTTCGATATCACCTTTATATATCACATGAGAGAAGCAATGCACTATTTTCATGACGTTGTTGATCACATTCATTCATACTTCATGTCTGCACAGAATGAAGAAGAAAAAGTCAAGCGTTTGAAAGAATTTATCGTTGCTTGCTCTGACTATGTAATGTGAAACATTATTTGCATTAATTAATTTAAAACATAATTTACTAACATTCAAGTATGTTTAATCTGGCTCTTCTTTAATAAGAGAAATTTATTAAATTAACAATTTTTTCTTAGGAATTATCGGAAATTCAGAAGGCAACAGATGTCGAACTTTTAATTCCTGAAGAAGCTGGTGATTTTATTTCCAATTGCCATAGATTCATATATTATGAAATTCGAGACATCATACTACGACCACTTTTATTGGTAAGATTTTTATGAATATGTCTTTAAATAAACCTTGACTCATTATGAATAAATCTTAAATTTCAGCAAAACATATATTCACATGATATTCTGATCAACTTGGAAAAAATATATGGATGTGAAATCAAGCCTTACCTATCCGGAGCCAACTATAAACCCTATGAAATAGTTATTGATGAATCAAATCATTACCAGAATGATGAGCAAACCAGCAACTCAAAAACATTTGAAGAACTCGATTATACAATCGAGAAACACATTTTCTACGATTATTTCGTGAAGACAATCCAGGTGTTAAATATAATGCACACAGCAAGCTTCTTTTACCAGGAACTCAAACTTAAAGTAAAGCGACATTTTTACAAAAAAAAAAAACCTTAAAATAGCATCATTTGACATGATAATTATAATAATTTCAGGGTAAAAGCGACTATGATGCTTGTGAAGCGAGTATATTCAGGAATGGTTTGTATATGCAAAATTACTTTAGGGAAGCATTCCTAAAACGCACTAAACATACCTGTATACTGTGGCCTATCAAGTTTGTACTTGAAAAATGGTTAGTCATTTTTGTAATTAGTTCATGCATTTTTATGGAATTTTTTATTTCTTTTACTCAGCCCCTTTTTGATATTACCAAAACATTTTGCATATTTGGCGGATGATTTAATCAAGATGTTGAAAGGAGAAGAGATTGATAAGGTTGGAATTTCTTATGTTTTAATTTAGGTAATCAGTAGTTAATATTAAATTTAAGTTGTTGATAATGTGATGAAACTTTTTGGTGGTCCTCAATGAAATTTTATTTACGCGTGTCATATTTATCCATTATTTCTTACAGATGGCTGAAGAAGAACTTTATTTTTTCTTAAATACTTGCGCTTAACATGAAGAATAAAATCTCCCGTTATTTTTGCACCTCAATAAGCTTTTACAATCTTTCCCCATTTTTCATCGACTTTATCCCATTGTAAAGGCCATTTGAAAATGTAGTTCTAAAATTTGAAATTTTTCATTTAAGTGCAAAAGATTCAATTTGCGAACAAGCCGACAATTTTACTTTGGAATTTTAGAAATAATTTTAATTTAAAAAAAAAAGAAACTTTTGTGTGACTTAAAAGTTTCACTTAGAATGAATGTATTTATTTTAATTAATTTATCAACTTGTGATCCATTATTTAATTGTTTACTGCTTTCACAATCTTTTGACGCATGCAAAAGCTTTACCCATAACAAGACGATTTTACTCATAATCTTGACTCATAATAGTGACTTAAGGTGACTAATGTCTGATAAACCACTCCTTTTTAATCAATGTCCTAATTTCGATAGTAGTATTTCTTATGTTTCTACCGAATCTGAATATATTGCCTCCTCATCAATTCATTATTCGAGACAGTCCTTTAAAAATCGGAGAAGTAATGTATTTCAAAGAATTTTATTTATTTCATTATTAATATAATCCTCAGCATTCAGCAAATTCAATCGTTTAGTATTTTGCGGAATTGCCCCATCAATGATTGGCATCTCGTTAACTTTCTTAAACTGAATCTGCAGATGTCCGAAATTCTCGCCTCAAAACTCTGTCGCGTCCTCTTTACATAAACGTCGTTGGCACCCTTCTTTTTTCTTTTACAACCCTCGGTGTTACTTTTGATTCGCACCTCACGGCAGCACTTCTGCTCTTGAACATACACCTCGTTCTCTCCTTCTAGACTATTGTAATTCCCTTCTGCCTTTTTAATACATTCTTCACCAGGTGTCCAAAACAAGTTTAACAAGCGATTAAAATTGATAAATTATCTTGGAAGAGGTAAAATACGACTATGTAAAACAATAAATCAACCGATAACAGTTAATTCATATATTTATATAATCTGTCCGTGCTTTGATATACCTGCCAAGAAGTCCCTCATCAGATTACTGAAGTTGTCCATGATGACCATCTATAAGAGATTCAACATCTGCAAGAACCAATTTATTAAATAGCTTATTCAGGAGATTTTACGGCAATTATGGTCACAACTATTTCAAATGTTCAAAACGATCATTTTGATCATAACCTTTTAAGACATGGTTAATCTGGTTTCAAATTGTAATTTTATTATGAACTTATTAAGCTGATTAAACCAGATATTGCAATGTCAATTAATAAACACTTAATAAATTGCTGATCAAAAATAAGCAGAAGAAAATGAAGGACACAGCAACTTATGAGAACTTTTGTATCTGGCTTGGATAACTCAGGTCGCATACTGGACTTGGTCATGCAGGACAATATGGTGATCAGCAAGTTGATGGCATAATAAGAGATGTTAATGAGAATTAGTTGTGTAATTTTATATTTAAGGTTATTGCACAATATGAATTCCAACTTTTCGACTTACTTATGGAATCTCGGCAATCAGAATAAAAAGCTAATTAACTAATTGTATGACATAAATCCAGGATGAAATATAAAAGATTAAAAATATAAAATCAATAATAAAAACTTAAATAATTATATCACAGCAAATGATATTTAGTAATTGCATTAACAGTAGGTTAAAAATTTGTTTGCTTAAAATTATTTGCTGAAATTACAAACAAACTGCATTTCCATCAGATACTTGTTCCCTTGTGACTAATCCCTCTGATGATGATAATAATAATTATCAATAAGCATCATTATTCCCATCATCAGCTATGCATTTAAAATACAATAAATATGCAAACGTGTTTATAGCCACGAGTTGTTGTAAACCAGTATCAACATCTTAAAAGTGGTTGAATGTTTAAATAAATTTATAAGAATAATAAATAATAAACATTTAATAAGAAATAGCTTCAACCACTAAGAAGTGAATTTATTAAAACCTATCAGACAATCGCAATAATCAATTTGGATGAATATCACATGGCTAGTTTTTAATAACCTTCGAGAACAAAGTTCCTACCCTTCTTTAACCCAATTTAAGACAAGTTAACTAAATTAAATTTATTCAAAAACAAAACGAAACCGACCTCCTCAACCTCACAGAAAAAAAAAATCTGACCAAGTTGACTCCGAAGCATTATAAAAGAAAAACATTTCAAGAAATTAAAAATGTAACTCAGTTCAACTCATTTGTAACAATAATCTGAAGTTTAGGAATGTTTGGGTCTTGCGAGAATACTATGCAAAATAACAGTAGCCAAAAGTTTAATACATAATACTTCATCGCTACACACTGGAATGCAGTTTCATACAGACTTGAAAAATATTCACTGAAACAATTCAACGTTTTCTGACCATTTCTACCTTGACAAACTTGGTGATCTTCTGTCTTAACCTTTCAAATTAAATCATGAATAATAAATCTCAATTGGTCAACAGAATTAAAATATACTTTTTAACATATGTAGTTATATCAATAATTGGGCAAGGACCTTTTAACGCGCAAATAGGAGAAAAGATCCGAGATGGGAATCACCAACGATGGCTGGAATTTTCTTCCGTTCTTCGTCTGACTTTCCCAAACCGAGGGCAGGATTACGAGAACACCATCCTCTGCAGGGAACTAAAAAATAATCCTCATTACCTTAAGACTGAGAATCAAGTTAAGCAGGCATTAAAAGGTTCATACAATAAAGTTTTTTTAATCATGGTACGGAGATATTTTAAATTATCAGCCTCATACTTCTTGGTACTTTCCAGTTTGTCCACCTCTGACACAATCTTCTAGGAACATTTTCCTCCCTTTCATTCAATCCAGGATGGACTTGAAGTTGGGAAGAACCTTTGATGACCATGTCGTTGATTTCTTCTGAGATGCCACTGGTTTGACCAGCCATTGGATGCACCTCCTTCAGTGAGCCTAATAATTATTAATTATCTTTCCTCAGAAATTCAATGTCCATCAATTATAAATGAGTAGCATTATTCATATTAACATTGTCATTTGATTAATTTTATGTACCTAATAGTAAGCAATATTCCATAAACAGACTGACCCCATTACCTCTAAAGTTCTTATCCATCTTTGACTGACTCGAAAAAGTTTCATAGAGATCCTCGCTGTTATTTTGCTGATGTTTCCGCTCTGGACCTCTGGCGGTAGAGATAAGGGTTGTTGAAGGTCGTTCTGATGCTGATAAAGGAAGCGCCATGGAAAAGCAGGCGAGTGGGTCCCACGAACTGGTTTTTATTTGAGTTTATTTAAATGATGTCAACAAGTATTTTAAGTAAAATTTATAGTAAAACTTAATAAACTAATCTTAAATGACATAAGTTAAACAAGTGTAGATAAGCAGATCGCCAATCATTAGACAAAAAACTTTGAACCCACTTTGCATGATGAAAATGCGCAAAGTTTGAGAAGCTCTTGAATTGATGGACTTTATTAGCTTTTCCTCTTTGTCCATTTCTGAGCTTCTTCATTGAGACAGCGTCGGTGATGAACCTTCATAGAGATTGAAAATTACTTACATATTGAGTGCAGGTTGGCTGATGGGTTACATGCCTGCATACAGCGGTAATGGCAACAGTCGCTATGCATATGGCGTAAATGAAGTGCAATTACAATTAAGCAATTATTGAAGAGGATCCAACGAATGAATTATAAACATTTAATAACCACAAGATTTTGAAATATGAACACGAACCTTCCTTCGCAAGAAGTCCACTCTGGTGACAACTTCAGCAATGCCTGCTTTGAAATCATCTGATGAAAGCTCAACAGCATATGGAATCTTCTAAAATTTAATAATTGTAGCATTTGTGAGTAAAAAATTCTCGGAATCTGCGTTCAAATGAATCTTTTTAATAATATGAAAACTAGACTAACCTGTTAGTGATCAACATGACATTTTGTTGCCCAAGTCCGAACTGGGTTTGCAGCAGATAGCTGCTGAGTCTCAGCAAAAATTGGAGCAAAACAAACAGAGAGACATGTGAGCACTGAATCGAATGTGGCCATGAAATTTGGGGACGAACGTATTTATGGGCTCGACTTTCTTGACGCGATGGCTTTATGTGAATAACTCCACTTTGTTGTGGAGTGCTGAGAGAAAGCACATGTTCTCTTCGTGGATAATGCCCAAAGCGATTTTCGTGCCTTCGCGACGAGCGAGAAGGGAAATGAGAGTTTTTATGGTTCCAATGAGGGGGAGTATGAGAAGAAGCTTTGCGCAGGTATTTCCGAGAGTCTTTCATTCGTGTTAACGGTTTAGATCCAAAAAACGCACATGTCAGTAAAAAAAAGACACTTAAGAGATGATTTTCCATGCGCATTTTCCAAACATTCGACGAAACGCAACGATAAGCAGGTCCACAGAGCATGCAAATTTTTGCTGTGAGAGTGCACTGAAAAAAATGCAAAAAAATCATCTAAGCAAACTTCAAGATTCATATTTTGACAGAGGAAAATGGTTAAGGTTGAGCATGTTTAATTATAACACTTTTATAAGACGAATTTAAGGTTTAATCAAAGCTAGAAAAAATACCTCAATTTTGGTTTTGGAGAGCGTATCGAATGGCTTCTTGAGGGGAATTAAACCTTTTCTTCGTGGTTTTGCATCCCCACCGCTTCTTAGGCTTGCTTGTGCAATTGCAGTTGTGAACAGCCAGCCATGTCTTAAACAAGACATGACAAGAACCACATTTAAACTGTCCGTTCACTATTTTACCGGCAAAATAAGTTTGGTCTACTACTACCTCGATGCTGTCACTATCCAAACCATGAAGTAGTCCATCTAAATATCTATAATTTGGCATTGTCAAAACAAGTAATTCATTGTTAAAAGGCCAGCAACTACCACAGCAAATGACTTAGAAGTGCTTATAACGATTCCGAAGCTCAACTAACTTAAGGAGTGCCGGGAACAAGAGCAGGCGCGTTCAGCTGATTGAGCGTTATTAGGATAGTCAAAAGGTGGACTCGAATGTGGTAAAGATGCGAGGATACCTATAATGTGCTTCGCAATACTTTAGGCATTACTTACTTACAAATAAATGTTTGAGAATAAAATGGGGATCTGTCCTATTCCATTTCTTCCATATAACAACATTTTATAATTGCCTGAAGGGTAGAAATGAGGACGTATATAACTCGAAAATTGAACGAATTCCGAAATGACCCCACCAATCAAGCTCACGACAATATGTTGCAACATCGCCAGACCTATCCAGTTCAATTAAACATTAGATGTATAATTTCTTACCCATCCTTGTAACGTTATTTTGTTCAACCACTGAACACTGAATACAAACCATAAACTAAATTTTCATTGTTTTCCTGCTTAGTAGATTAAACAGCCTAGTTGACTCTCAAGCATCAAACTTAGTGTAAATCCATCTGCCTAATACATTGGATTATATCACCACAAATACATCACAATACCAGGCTCCAAGCAATATTTCCTCAAAATAACTTGAGGTTAAGACATGGTCTTCAGATGGAAAACTCCATATAAGACAAATAGTAACAAGAACACTTTTGGACAAAGCAATTGAGTTTTTTATTATGGTCAATGTGCAAAATAAATCAAGTAATCAATGTGGCAAATTATCCTTTAAAATCCATGGACCTGTAAAAAATTTAATTAGCATCAGCATTTTAGTTAATATGTAGTATATTAAGTGATAATTTAGTAAAATTTGATAAAGTACATTACTGATTGAATAAAACATTAAGGAATCTGAATGAAAGTTAAAAAATAAGAACCTTAATCTGGTCATCCCTAGCAAGTCCAACTTGTTTAAGGAATTTGCTGATGTTTTGCCTCTGGTCTCCTTGCAGCTGAATAACCTGACCGTACTCAGGATGCTCGACAACTGTTCCGTTACAGGCAAACTCCTACAGAAATACAAGCGATGATATCACTGCTAGTTTTGTGCTGCCTATCTATGACAGAATATATAATAAGAATGAATGTTTCTCTTTATCGTATATTACCACTTATGAGTGATAGACTCAAAAAAGAATTTTAAATTTAGTAGTTTTTTTAAATACTTGTCGATTGCATTTATAAAACTGAATGGATTAAGCATATCAGCTATCAATGTCATATTCTGATTTCTTCAAATGGTCGTTTGCTTCAAAGTGTTAAGTGGGAACAGTATTACATTCACAATTGTAAAAAAAATTACCTTTTTGGCCACTTTAACGATTTTCTTCAAATCAAATTCTGAAGACACTCCCTGGACAGTGGTCAAAGTCTTGCGGCCGTTACGTTGCTGGATTCTTATGTGGATGTAACCGTCTTGGCCGGCTCCTCCCCTGATACTACTTTCATCCTCAGCAAATGGATCTAAAATAATTATAAGGTTACTAAATATTGCTCAATTCGATGAGATAATGCCTTTTATTGCGCATTGTAACACATGTGATGTCTCGGTAGAGTAGAAATCTGGACAAACACAATTACCAAATTAATTCCTAACCTCTGGATTGCAAGTTTTGAATAACAGAATCGGACATGTTTGCACGAAAATTAATGCGAAGTGGCGAAAAATCCAACAGATTTATACATAAACATGAAAATGACGGAAGACTAAACAATCATTTATCAATGTAAGTCTTAATATAATTTTTGTAAAAATTTATTTATATTTTAAAACTTTATTATAATTTATTGCATTTTAAAATAATTTTGTATACTCGTGCAAACATTTGGTGTTATATTACCTAGCAAGTGAGTTATATGAATAGTGAGTACCGGTTTGAAATCACTGGGTTGAAACAATTTTATTTTAAATTGTACGATTTTTTTTAAATAATATTTTGGCGTCTCTCAGAGGAGTAATATCATAAAGTTGTACTTTACTGGCTTGGAATCCAATGGAGCCCGGTTTCCTATTCCACCAGGAGCTTTTAATAATAAGATCTATTTTTTTTACATGAATCTTAGTTAAGAAAAAAGGCTTACAGGCAACGACAACCTATAGATGAATAAGAAGAGTTGCAGCTTCAAGAGAGTTTTAGCCTATTGTTTGCTATTCAGCTGAGAACTTGCGGACTGCCATGTTAAACTGCGGCGCTTCGATAGCTGGTTTAAAATGATGGTGGTTTTCGGTCACTTAGAGTGTTTACGATAAAGAATTTATAATCTGAATCGTCGTCGTTAAACTTTTCGCATTGGAACAAAGTTATTGTGCTGCGGAAATTTGAAGATATGGTTTGTGACCTGGTGAAACCAGATGATTGATTGTTTTCTATTCTCGGTAACGTTTTTATGACTTCATCGAATTATTGATAGCATTTCTTTTTAAAGATGCCATAAAATGGGTTGTTTGAAGTCAAAGCCCGTGGCTGAACTTCCCAAAAATGCCCTATCCCTCGTGGAGACAGTCTATGGAGGAAAAACGAACGACAAGCTAGAGAATGGCAAATTCAACAGTCAGAGAAGAAGCGCCAACGATCTTTCAAAGAAGGGCAAAAACATGTCAGACAAGTCTTCGCCAGGAGGACAAATCAACAAATACAAAGAAATCTTGTCGTCGAGGGTACTGGCAAAGTACGAGCTGAAAGCCCTGATAGGAAAGGGGGCGCACAGCCGGGTTCTCAGGGTGGAGAACAGGGCCACGAAGCAGCCCTACGCCTTGAAGGTCGTCTACAAACCGCGAGCCGCCGGCATGTGGGAAACTGAGTTGAACGTCTTGAGTCGAGTCAACCATCCTTACATCATCCATCTGATAGAAGCCTTAGAGAGCGATGACAGGCTTTATGTCGTCGTTGAGTTGGCAACAGGAGGAGAGTTGTTCGAGAGAATCATATCCAGGGTCTGCTTCCCAGAACTGGTAGTTATTTTATTTATTTATTTTATTTTATTTTTATTAAACACAATTATCTCGTTTGTGTGCGGAATTTGTGGTCTTAGAACATTACTTTCATTGGGTGTTACTTGCATTTAAACTTATGTTTTAAACATGTATGTAATATGTAATAAACTTAACATTTATTCATTGACAATTAATACATTTGACATTGACGGTTAATATATTTGTTAATTCTTATTTTTGATGATATCAACAGCATTAAATCTAAAAAAAAAAAAAACAGACAAAAAATAGTTAGTTAAACACATGAATCACATTGTCCGAACAAATTTTCAGGATGCTATAAAGACACTGAAGATGATCCTCGAGGGCACGGCTTACCTCCACAGTCTCGGAATTGCCCACAGGGACCTAAAGCCCGAGAATCTCTTGTACTACCATCCGGGGGCAGACTCGAAGCTCATGATCACAGACTTTGGTCTAAGTGGTTGTAGCAAAGAGGGTTTCATGAACACGGCTTGTGGCACCCCGGAGTACATCGCACCTGAGGTTTTGGCCAAGCAGCCTTATACGTGTCAGGTACGTATAGTTCTGTTGTTATTAATTTGTGATATTATTGTTGTTATTGTCATTATTCAGTTACAACTTTTAATATATTAATAATGCTGTTGTTAAATGGTATTGTGGTCACACAGCGTTTATTGCGTGCTATGCATGTTAATATGAGAGAAATTGGTCTTATTTGGTGCTTTTTATTAAGTTCTTCAGTTTTCAATAATTTATTCCATACTTTGATGATGTTAGCCTATGCAATATTTTATTTTATTGTTGTTGCTATATTATGTTATTTATGCTATATGTCTGTGTATGGAAGAATGTATTTTTTCTACAAATAATTATCTTAAGGTAATCACGTATTTACACGTGACATAGCAATACTTACTTAGTTTTAGACTTGTTCGAGTTTCTATTTAATTTGTAAAATACTTATGGAAATTTTCTCAAAAGAAGGATTTAATGCAGACATCTTTATTTTTTTTAAAGTAATATTTATTTGTCATAGTGTCAGTCTTTGCAAATTGTATTGATAATGTTTGTGTCTATTTGTTTCTATTAATTTGTTAAGGTATATTTACTCTTCTGGGCGTTGTAAGTAGTTCACAGTGTAGAATAATTAGCATCATTGCCTGGCTAATGTTGGTTCTCATGACTCCAAAAGTTGAACTTATTGCGGGAGGGGTCATTAAGTTTGAACGAGGACACCGTTAGTGCAACACAGTTTTGTTTAGGATTTATTCTTTAATTTAATTTCAAATAAAATGTGAATAAATTTTTGTCTTATTCTGCTGGTATTAATTTAGCAAACTTTGTTCTTATAATTTGTTATTAAATGTGCTTTGAGAGAATCCAGTAAATTTCAGAAATGTATTTAATTTAGGAGAGAAAACTTTATCTAAAGGCTGAAGAGTGACATACACTTTATATAACGTAAGAATAACAACATTTATTTATCACAAACAAGAGCGAAAACACAACTCGGGACGATTCAGTTCTTGAAGAGTTACCATCCTGGGCTGGATGTTTGGTTTATTTAAATCGCGGTCGAGTTTAGTTTATTCCAGCACAGGTTTCGGATTCTGAGAAAAAGAAAGCGGAGGCTTAAGTTTGGGATTTTTAGAACTGTTTTTAAATAAATGCAGCAGATGAACTTTTGGGTTTTGTTTTGTGAGTGGCATAATTTTATTTAACTGTTGTTTAGCTAACTTTCTGTTTTGGTTATTATCGCCCTGGAATAATAATGTTTTGCTGAATATTTCCTGACTTTTGAGGTGGATGACTTATTCATATTATCAAAGAGTTGTTGAAGCAAATTGACCATTCAAATGGCTTTGTTAAAGTTGGGTTGGCTTTGTAAAAAATGTAAAGCATGATTCTCAAGATGAATATTCTCTATTGATATGTCCTTTGAAGAATGGTACAATCTGCACATTATTGTGACTAAACATGAATAGCGGTACTGTTTATTGAAAATGGATTCTTTTTTAACATTATCAATTGACAGGTCCCACCCTGCCATTGCTTGGATGAATGTAACTTTCTTATTTGTTACATTCTCTTGCAGGATATTTGCATTCATATTCACGGTTAAAGCGACTAATGATCGACCATTAGTTTGTTTTCAAAAAAATTTACATTTTGATGCTTTAGTATTTGCTATATGCTAAAGTATTTTTATTAAGCTCTTGATTTTTCAAACTGATGGATTGTTTAACCAAACCATTGTGAATCAAATTACTATTAATACTTGGTTAATAATGTTAGTTATCCAATATTTATTTGCAAGTCAAAGCTCCTGACAGTTTTGTCAAGAAATTAATGCAAAGTTGCAAGTGTACAAAGGTCTGCCATTCTTGGTGCAATAACGTTCAATATTCGGAATGTCATTGTTGACTTTCTATAGAGAGCTTGTTATTTTTCTAAGTCTTATTCTGAAATGTTGCCTACTGCTCAACAAGTAAGCCACTTTGCAAGAATGCATTTGCAGAGAACCTTTTACGGTTAACCCAGGGAAGTTTTGTGGGTATATGTATGGCTGCCATTGCAGTCACACTTACTTATAATATTAGCAAGAAGTGTTGTTGCAAAAGTGGCTACTATTATGGGGTTGTTAATTTTCGCCGACGAATAGTAATACATACATCATCACCATTAACACTGTTAAAGTCATCGCCTTTAATACTATTAAAGTCATCGCCTTTTTGTTAAAGGTTGACATGTGGGCCGTCGGGGTCATAGCTTACATCCTACTGAGTGGCAATTTGCCGTTTGACGACGACAACAGGGGACGACTTTACAGAAGCATCATCAAGGGGAAGTACACATACGATCAAGAGGTAACCTATTAGATATTATTACACTTACCGGTATTGTATTCCCACGTGCTTAATTCAAGTAATTTAATATAATGGGTGGAATTGGTAAGGCATCATTGATGAGGTATTGATGAGGAGACAGCCAGAGTTTCATTAATGTCTGCTTGGGAACAAAAAGTTTTATTGTTCTTATTGTCAAGCCAATTGTCAAGCCTTACTTAAGTCCTCTTCCTCTGAATAGGAAATTATATTTTTGATGATCAGACACTACAGCATAACATCATTATCATGTTGAGGTTCATAAAGTAGAAGGTAATAAATGTAGGCTAACGGAGCTATAATTGAAATCAGCATTTGATACTTCATCAATTCGTTTAGAAGATAATGCAATTCTTTAATGAAAGGGTAGTAAGTGATTTATGGGTCCAAATAATTTGGATGACCTTTAAGGTTTGTAATAAGTTTTGAATAATAAGTGCAGTAAGTAATGAATTTTTGAAGACATCAAGAAACCAAGCTAATAAGCATAATATAAGAATTATGAATATTTATCATATCAGTATCCTATCATATCCTGATATTTCATATCAGTTTTAATCACACATACTCAAGGAAGTCAAAAATGGTTAGAATTTCAACATAAAAACATGTTTGAAATAAAATGCTTTCATTGTGTATGAGAATAAAAAACCTTTTAGTTCATTCAATATGAAATCCACTGGCCTCTTATAGAATTTATAGCATGTATAATTTATTTGTCATTTTCACGTGATACCGAAGCAGACATAAGGCCCGAATTCTCAGTTCAGAAAGTGATCTAGGACGATCACTTCTTTGACAATCGAGAGCATGGTATTGTTGAGAAGAAGACAGTTGAGTAATAGAAGACAATCGATGCTTCTTATTATGAGAGACTTATCATTATCAATCTTGAGAGACTCTTCATAATACAATAGAGAAAACCAGAGGAACAAGCTTTCATTGAATGCACAGATTAATATCTTGAATTATTATTGCGCAATGTATCAAATAAATTGTATGTAAGTGGTAAAACTATAATTCTAATTTAAAAACATTCATTTACTTTGTACTTCAAGTCTTATTTATTGTCTTATTTAAATACTGATGGCATTAAAACTGCGAACTATTCCGACTTCAAAGCACTGGAGAGACATTTCGCAATCAGCCCGCGACTTCGTGGACAGCCTGCTAGTCGTCGACCCTACCAAACGTCTCACGGCCCAACAGGCCCTCAGGCACTCCTGGCTGGTCGACCCTCCCTGCAGTGGCAGTTCCTCCGCCTCCGGCAGCAAGGACAACAACACCTGCAGCAACCAGCAGACCTCGTCGAGCAGCGCCACCTCCAGTCGTTCCGGCCGTTCGGTGAGGAGCTTCAAGTCCGAGAAAAGGCATCGCAAGAGGGTCTGCGCCGAGGAGATCGAGCAACTCCACAAGGACCCCGAAGTCAGGGCCGAACTGTCCTCCCTGGCCAGCTGGGGAAAGAGCATCGCAAGTGACAGATGATGGGATTTCGGGGAGCCGTGAATCGTATTCCCTCCGTCTGTCGTTTGTTCTCTTTTTCTTCAGGTCCTGGGGATGCTCGCCCGGAAGAATGAACTTTCGTACTGGCGGGAAATTTGAGATTTTTCAGGAGAGCAGTCACTACATCTCGACGGATGCACGTCAGCTTTCTTCTCGTGTCGGCCATTCGCTTTGCTCCTCTCGAGGATTTCTGATCGAATCGATCCACACGATAATGATATAAATGTATATATATATATATATATATATGCATGTATGTATATTTACATACATGCATATATAGCTACACACACACACACACACATACAAATTTACATAGAGTCTTTACTTTAGTACTTTAGTACTTTAGTTGTAGAACACAGTAGCAGTGTTAGCAGTTGTTGTTGTTCCATTTCCTAAAAAGACTGATTTTGTTGTCGAACTTTTAATGCGAACATCTTCGTCAGACTGAGAGGCATTTCGTTCGTTCGTTCGTTCGGATGGACTCGGGGCATGCACGAGGTCGTTCGGTGTCTTCGAACTTTGTGACTTCGTTTTCAGAGGAACGAGTTTTGCTTTTTTGACTGAGATTTTCTGGGCATCATCATCAACGTCGAGTCGTTTCCGTTTTGTCGGCACGTTCAGGAATGTGTTGTTTGTATTGTATTTCGTGCCGAGTACAACACTTCATTATTTCTTATTATCGACATCGTCTCGATGTTGTTGCTACTGATAATGTTGTCGTTCTTTTTAATAATAATAATTATTATTATTATTATTTTGTTTCTGATAAATTATCAGAATTCTATCGTTGATTTATGTTTTTAAAAATGGTTTCGGTTGACGTCGAATTGCTGCTGGTCAGAGTTGTAAACTTTGGTGGGACCGAAAGAAAAACTGTTGTTCGTGTGCTACGGCTAGAGATTCGTGAAAAGGTTTTTATTAACAGTTGTTGTTTTATTTTGGTTTAGGTTCCTTTTGAAAGGTCATTAAGTTTGTTTTTATTGATTTTGTTGTTTGTTTTTTTAAAAATATATATTTATCAACTTTCACGGTTTTAATGCCATCGTTTCATTTCAGACGCAATCTGTTTCTCGCTCCATGAAAATGACTCGACATTTTATTATGAGTTTACCTTCGGAAGATTTTTCCACGTTGGAATCGTGAGATCAATTTTTTTTTTGTTCTCGGCGAAATCACGTCCCTTGGAAGGGTTTGGATCGGTTTTGTTGGCGCCAAAAAATTTCAATATCTCTTGATGGTCGACTTCTCGTTTCTTAAGGCATTCTAGTCCGTTTCATTTGTTTGGTCTTCATTCTTATCTGCCTGGTCTTTCCAGAGCATTCTTTTAGTTATAGGTTATTTTTTTGCAGACGATAAGAAAACCATGATGGCGTGATGATGATGATCTTTTTTGAGTTTGGTGGTGAACTTATTGAACTGGTACAGATTGCTTGAATCTATGGAATCCTGAGCGTCGATTTTCATCATCTCTGGAGATTGAGGTATTTCAGATTCAAGCTTCGAGTCATGGCGTAATTGTTCCTGTCAACGTATTTATCGCATCGGAGAATACAAAAAGACTTTGTTTTGTTAGATTCTCTTTTGCCTGAAAACCTCTTGTTATTATTAACATTGTTTACAAACATTACTTTTACTAACCCTTTAAGATGTTAATTACGCAATTTTGTGTAATTATTTCTTCCTTCCCTGGACTATTCGAGATAGGTGGGAGTGGCTCGCTTAACGTGGGTGGTCTCGGCTATAATTGGTTATAATTGGGCCATTAATTTTGCCTGCGCAACACTGCACAATGGGAGTTCATTTAATAAGGACGTTTTCAAAGAATTGTTCCGAAAACAAGATGGCCTGGAATATCTGAAATATATAAAGTGATACAATTATTGTTTATTAAATTATGTTACAATAAATTGTGATATAATGAATTGTTTTATAATATTGAATTATGATCTAATACATTATTATGTTTAATATTAGATACGTAAATCTCGATGAATGAGAGAAGCATTTCCAAAATAATGGAAGACATCGTCGTTCAAGGTTCGCAGAGCTTTGCATTCAGAAACCAGCGACGCTCTAATTTGTCGACGGCCATTGTTGCTTGCCTTTGCTGTTCACGCATCAGTGAACGGCAAAGGCTGGTTTGCCTGCATTTCTTGCTGGTCTAAGTGCCCCTGGCGCTGGACGAGCGGAAGAAGGACTCATAACAGCTTCCGCCTTTCATGACGTCACCAATCGAAGGCTATTTAAGGCCGCCTCGGTGACGTCACGTTCCTTGCAATCTCAAAATAGCATGTTATAAATATAATTATAACTTCATTATAATTCATTATTATAATTTAAAATAGTATTTTTGAGTTACTGTCTTCGTATTTAGTTGCCTTTTCAATGTAGGTAAATGCAAGCATGTTCTTGGCTCTTGCGGTTATTGATCCTTTAACCATAGTTTAGTATAACCTACTGGAATTAATTAATTACTAATTAATTAATTACATTATTAAACTACTTTACTTTAAAGTACAATTTAATTGTATTTTATACAAGAAAATAACGTGTAATGGAACAACCACTCGATCTATACTTTCCACGGAAGAGTGATCTTGTTCGATAACCTGCCCAAACCCGAGGCATAAGTAGTGCAATGAAAGGCTTTCAAAAGACGTCTGGAGATAAAAAGGCATCTCGCTAGACAGGTCTTAGCAGAACTTTGGAAATAGGAGTTTGCGCAATAATAGTAATTATGATGACGATGATAATAATAATAACAAATAATAATATTAATTAGGTGGTAACGTTTAGAAAGGAATTTATTTAAATGTATTTCATTGCGTTAAGACGTATTTTAGATTATTGACAAATGTTCGAATATTTTTTTTTAAAGACTAGAGTAACAAGTTTTAATGAATTAAAAACAACTTATCTCTTAAATAGCTTTGAAGTTAATGAGTTATTGCGAAAACGAAATGGATTCCATTAATACCATAAATTCAGTCATGAATGACTTAAACGATTGTAATGAACGCCTCTACATCTACGAACACAAGCATCCCATGTGGTCCGTGGCAGAATATCCTCCAGAAGAATCCACCTTGGATGAAGAATCTCGAACCGACAAAAGGACTGATTGCTTCGACAGTCATTCAAATCTCTGTGCAATTCATTCGTGCAGAGGTTGTCATCGCATTGGAAGGAACTGCAGACAAGTGGACTTAGACGTTCATCTCAGACACCGCTACACTCTCCCAGAAATATGCCGAGCAATATCAGAGCAGAATTTCAAGAGCGACTCGAAAATGTTTCGACATTTGTCGGACTTTGAGTCCAAAGACGTGGCATCTGATAATTTCATGAAAAATCTCAAACTGAAGACGAAGTTGAAGTTAAAGAGATCAATTGCGAATCTGAGAAATGCAACTCCAGAAAAGGACGATTCAAATCCGAGCATGGAGATGACACACTTCCACTCCGATTCATCACTCCTCAAGACCAGAGTCGTAGCCAATCAGCCTCCTTGCCAAAATGTTGGACCCCTGACCAATAGGAGGGTGTCTTACGATGGTGACACTTTTAAATTCACAATGAGGTATCTCATTCTCGTCGGTGCTTTCGTGGCTGGAAGTACTTTGGCGCCTCTGCTTCTTATTTTTTATGCTATCCACTCAAACGGAGGTTGTTGAATTTTGGTGTTTTGAATTTTCTGCTTTTAAGGATTATTGAAATTTTATGGACTACTTTTGCAGTTTCAACTGAAAGTTTATTTAATTTGACGTTAAATACAACCGCTAAATAAAGTCGTTAATAACAATATTTCTAAGAGAAAAAAATTGAAAAGAAAAAGTTAACACAGGTTATGTAAGAAACTTGAAACCTAGCCTTAACCAATAAATACAATATTAACTTTTCGATAATGTTGTCTTAACTATTTAATTTTTATTTTTTTTTATGTTACTATAACATTTAAAAATCATCGAGAATTGCTATTTGAAGGAATGCCTCAGAATGTTGGAGGCCTAAGGGAGGCATCAGTGAAGGACATTGATACTTCATCGGTAGATGAACGAGAAGGAACAAGCTATTACTATGGTATTTTTACTCCATTTTGCATTTGATGAAGATTTTAAAATGACTGAATAATAAAAATGAAAGAGTAAAATTTGTCATTGTATCTTGTTATTATATTTATTGTAGCCAAATGTTTTAATTTAGTATTAATGGGCTATTAATGTGGTAATAGTGGTTGAAGTTTTTTAATCTTTTTAAGTTTTTAATTTTTTAATTATTCATAATTATAGATCACTTTATTGATATTGTTAATTTTATCTTATTTCCCAACTCATAATTGTTTATTTTGACAGTTTATAGTGACAGAAACTATTGCGAGCTGCTAGGATTTGAACTCTTAATGGAGCCCTATTTCCTTGCACAATCAAAATTTAAAAAATATTACTCACTACAACATAACCATTATTCATAAAAAAAAGTCACAGAAGAAACAGAAGGACTTTATAACGAATCGAGGGGAAACCAATCCAGGTATGCAGTCCTTCATACACCTTCATCGTTTGACGAAGCACAGGTGAGATGTCAAAGACATGGCGGACACTTGGTGCACATCAACAGTTTGAGAGAACAGATATTAATCGAACAAGTTTTACTTCATTTTCTGTCGAAAAGTGAGTTTCGTTTTAGGGATTTGTTCGCTGCACTCAAATATTCAAAGATTAAGATTAGCACGAACAATCGAAATTATTGATTTTATTACTTCATTATTTATTTATTGTTCGGTTTTATTTATGCTAATATTGTAATAAAATTAGTTTTTTTTGCTTTTAGAATGCATAATGCACTCATTTGAACGCGCTCCGCAAGTATTGTCGCCTTTCATTCTAAACTTAAATTCAACATCGATCAAAGAAAACTATCTTTTGCTTCCACTCCAAGTTCTTATAAATAATCCTCAAAAACAAAACACATTTAATTATAAAACAAACATAATTTACTGCAATTCAGCTCTCTGTCAAGAATCATGAACAATTGTTTCATAACCATTTAACCAAGTTACTTTAATCAATTGAAGTTCAACCATCGAACACTGTAAGATGATTTTCTAAGATTCAGGAATCTTAAATTCTGGGGGGTTCTGGATAGGTGCCAGGAAGCCTGGGTGGTTGAGAGGTTTGAACTACTGCGTACCAGACCAGTGGAAATGGGTGGATGCCAATAATTTCTACAAATCCACTATTGACGGACAAACTGCATTCGTTCCTGGAAAACCGGATTAGTAGGGATTTGTTTGTGATTTGCAAAGTTTTTATTTCAGATGATTGAGAGTGTTTGAATAACAAATAAATTAACATAATCAATGGAATATTTATACATAATTTTATATTAGTTATTTTAGATTTGCAGAGTATTTGAGTAGCAAATAATCATTAACAGAAATAATAAACTAATTAGAGATAATTTGTATTTCTACTTTAACCACTCACTTATTATTGAGCCTTATTTAATAATTTCCTTTTAGTCAAGAGGGCGAGGAATGCTTGTATCTGACAGAAACTGAAGGACTCAATGCAAACAGGTGCTAATTACGATGCTATAATTAATTGAAAAACCATGCGAATCTGATGAAATGTTTGTTCGAAAAAAAAAAAAAATTTAGTTTAATTGAAAATATATTTAATACTTTCGCTTATAAAATCATTGTCAATGATGAAATTTTTGTAGAATAAATTAATGACAATTATTATATATAATAATTAAATAAAATTAAATTTAAAATAAAAAATAGAATAAATAAATAAATTAATTAATTAATTATCCATACCTCAATGCAGTCATTCATTAATAAATTGGTATTTCTATAAAATGTTATGTTTAAAATTTAATTCCATTTCGTATCCAATGAGATCATGCTTATTTTTAACAAATTAACATTCATAGAACATTTTAAAAACATTTTCCAGGTATTTGAAATGGGACGATATTTCTTGCAATCCCATTCAAAATTCTATCCTGGGATTCTGTGAAATTAGCGACTTCGAAATGTAATTTGGTGACGATAAAATTTCTTTTTTTTTTCTGTTTTTATAATTTGAATTCTTGATTTGAATTAATTTGAATGAATAAACAAGCATTTTAACTTTAAGAATATTTTGCATTTTGTTTTGTATATAATACAACGTTTAAAATATTTTCCAGTGTGACATTTGAAACTTTGATAAGACATTCATGAGCAAGGATGTCATTCACAAAATAGTTATTATTCAGAGAAAATAAATGTGTCAAAAACATGTTCAAATTGCAAACAGTTTTTAGGTCAATAAACAATGAAAAAATAATTTAGTAGATAATAAAAAATGAAGGCAGTATGGATTTAACAAGAGAGACAAAACGATCTTCAATTTGATAAATTATGCTCTTAAAATATAACCATTATTCATTCTTCTTAATTCAGAATGAGTTAATAAATAATAATAAGTTAATAAATAACTTAATTCAAAAATCCTCGTCCATTTTCTAGATTTCTAGATCTAGATGCATTGATTGAAACTGCCGTAGGAATATTTTACATTTTCTTAGACTTCGCCAGATGGAAATGTTTTGAAATTATAAGTTCTGACGCGTGGAAAATATTCCATCATTTTTATCGCTGATACGATGACGTACCAGTGGAGTGTGTGGAGTTGTTGAATCAAAGCACAGATAAATAGACGTTCATGCTTTTAGATGAATTGCATTTCGCTTCGACATCGCCGGTTGTGAAATTATTTGTAATATTATTGTTGTATTATTAATTATTTCTACATATTTTCTTTACTCTCTTCACGCTTAACTCGCATTGATGTTGTTACGCACAACACGGCCGTTGTTATCATTGTTTTTATCGCTATCTTCGGACAAAATTTTTCATGACAACGTGAAAAAAAGATTGATGAAATATCAACATGGTTCAACTATGCAGCCAGCCATTCGTGTTTCAAAGATTACAAACCCTTCATCCTTTTAAGGCTTTTATCCAATAAAGGACTCTCGCGCTTTTGACGTTAGGGAAATTTTCACCTTCAAAACCTTTACTTTTACTTAAATGTACTTAGAATTTACTCGTAGGCATGACACCTTTTCAAGGCATTTTTAATTTAATAAATACATTTTAAGTCTAAAATACGAGTTGATGGAGTATCTAAAGAGCTGCCAAGAGTGAAATATTTCGATCGGATGGGAACTTAAAATTCCATTTAAATCACTAAATGGAAAAGATAACTAACGAACGATTTAAACTTCTTAACGTTTAATTATTTACTATTTTTTATATTATTTTATATGTTTAATTATTTACTGATTTCGACAAATCTTTTTACTCCAAAACCACAACATATCCTTGACTCATCCCTCTATATATATATCCACCTATCTAACCATCAATCAATCAATCCATCCACATTTCATGTGAAAGTGAAATCAAACACCGACGCTACATCACATCACGGAATTAGCGCTAGCGGCTCAAAAATTGCGGCGCTGTCCTGAAAAATTGCGCTAGAACGACGGAGGTCGTAACTGCTTGGAAATGCGCTTCCAGCTCGGCGTCAATCGATAGGAGGAGGACCTGTAGTGACAAGCTCGAGCTGGAACCAGACATCCATTTGCTGTGACGAAGGCACATCCCGCCCTGGCTCGTTCTACTGGACAATTCGCAGCCTCTCCGGGTGATTAGTCTTCTGATGTTTTAAGGAGATTTTTTTTATTATTTTATTTTAGTATTTAATGTGTTAATTAATGTTGAGAAATATCTATTCGAGCAAAGTGTTTGCAATTTGGCTTGTTTCAGAGAGTTTCTCAGATGAAAATAACACGATAATAATAAATTTGTGTCTCTTTCTCTCTATTACGACTTTTTTTCGGAAATTGTTTCAAGCAATTTACTTCTCCGATGCTAATCAAACCTACCTGAGCGAGGAGAGACGAGAAATATCGAAAGAATTATTCCGAGGAAGGGATAGATGCGACATATCCGATGAAATTAAGAACCATCCCTAACAAGCTTTAGCGGGATGGATGCGCCAGGCATTCTTGCTGTCGAATGCTTGAAAACATCGTAGAGGGTTTTTCCATGTGGTGCAAAAATATCCTTCTTTGTTGCAGGGATGATGATGATGATGATGTTATTTGTGTTCCTTATTTGCAATTTTTAAGATTCAGGGTGAGCAGATGAAAGAAAAAAAAAGTTAGGATGCATTTTTATCTAAATGACAGCCATATTACGAATTATTGTGTTGGAAAAACTCTCTTTTTACGGCATCGCGTCGCTAGATTTTAAACAATAGGCATCTTTTTTTTCAATCCCTTAAGAAGTCATTAAACAGAGGCTATTATTACCTAAAAACTTCTCCTTTTACAACCCAGTCCAACCGTCGATGCTCAAATTTATTTTTGAGCGAAGTCAGTGGACCAAAGTTATTGCATTAATTATTTCATAGGTTTTGTTATTTCATAGGTTTTGTTATTTTATATTTGTTTAGAACAATTTTCTTCTGACTACAAGCAAAAAAAAAAAAAAATAAATTTCTCTGAAATTTCCCTCGTGGTAGTGCTAAAAAATTCCTTTCTGTCAACAGAGGAAACCTTGGTCAACCTTGAATTTGGTAACATTTTTTATTAATCATCTACGCAGAGAGCGACAAAATCATGAAACATTCCACGAAAAATAATTCTCTCTGTGACTAGAATTTCCAGGTATCGATTCAATTTGATGATCCTACTGCAAATAATTCTATCAAAAATCGTCATCAATTTCTTTTAGTTGCGAAGTGATTCTCAAAGGTCGTTACAACAATCAAGTGCAGTCCTCCTGTAATATCACATCATTCCCATTTAAATAAAAAAAAAATAAATAGAGAAAAATACATTGTTTATGTTTTCAAAATACATTATCAAAACTACAATAAACTCTCTAAGCTAATTTCGAAAGAACAACTCACAAACGTTCAAGTATAAATCTAAGTAGTTTTAGTCGTTATCAAAAGGACAACAACGAATAGAACATTGCGTAATACTAACATAGTCTCCAAAAACAATCCAAACCAACGATGATGCACTGCCTAGGTCCTACCATGAGAGGTTCTCTTACCCTTTCACAGTGAATGTTTTATTCAACGTTTCAGTACACGTAGTAATGCTCTAGCTAAAAATCATTTCGCCTAATCTGCTGGCGACCTTTTGCCAATCGAAAACAACAATCGATGTCCATCGTATCGCAAGAATATCAAAACGTTTCAAGTATGCCACACGCGAATCCTAATTGTACATTCCACTCAAGATGTCCGACAGATAAAATTGATTTGAATTTTTAAATCTCACGAAGGACGGACAGACCTTATGGTTCTAAACCGAGTCTACCAGGTTGGTATTCCGCGAACGAGGCAACGGAGTACTCGTGGTTGTATTGCTGCATAGTGTTCTTAAATAATGGCTGACCACCGAACAAAAAGATGTTGCTAGGTAGTTTCAGCGATTAATCTCTTTCGCTTTGTACTCTGGAATCCATGTGTGCGAGCGCAGAAAATGTTTCTTAAATATCCAGCAAGATCCCATGTACAGGCGTCAATTTACATCGATGAAAATATACACTCCGTATGCAATCGAAAAGCAAACACGCCAAAAAAACGCAAAAAGAAAGTAAACAAATCTACAACACGATCTACATTCTCGACCGACAGGATGCTCAGCTCGCGTCATCTCGCGACGTGTCGCGACGACGACAGCGACGCTGGCGCCGGTCGCTTGTAGACGTCCCTTTCGTGCATCTGTCCTTTGAGCAACCTTTGCAGGATGTTGCTGCCTTTAACGCTGCCAGTGTCCGATTTGAAGCCTTTGGTGATGTTTGCACTGGAAAGATTTTGTCTGTCCAGACTGGTTTGTGTCTTGTTCTGCTGTTTCGTCTCGATCGAAGATTGCGTCAGTTGGCCCCTGATGATTCCCTCGTAGATTGCGTCGCTTCCCTGATTGGCGTTGAAATTTATGGCGCCGCAAGTCAGGATCGTTTGCAGGACATTGCCCCGATCTTCTCCGAAGTTTCTTCTCTTCATTATTTCCTGCTTAATGGCGGTCTGACAACTTTTTCCAGATCTGACGTCGTTCTTCTGCGCGTCCTGAGGTTCTCTTTTGATGGCGTTGGTGCCCTGGAGTGAGACATTTTTTGTCGTGGAGTTTGGCTTGACGACGATGCAACTGGCGATGTTGCCGCTGTTCAACGAGGTGGGAACGGCTATGATGAAGTAGCTACAATTAGATTGCTGGCTGATTGGATTGGACTTGACCGGCGTGAAATTCACGCACTCATTCGAAACGCCGACGTCTTCAGAAACGCTTCCGTCGCCGTGCAAATCGGCAAATTGAAGATTGGAAAAGATTTCACCGACGTCCAAAGGAGCGTTGAACAAGGCTTTGACGTCATCTGGCGAGACGTCGGTGCTGTGCGTTGCAACTTCCTCGCCGTCGGTTTCGTTGATCTGAAAAGTGAAATTAGACAAGAACGTGTCCTTTGTGATCTGCGCATCGACGGAAAGTCTATTATTCTCCTGAGCAAAGTTCAAGTTATCGAGGTCGGTCAAGTCTTCTTTCAGAGGAATAGAATCAAATAAAGACTGAAATTTAAAGTCTGCACTCGACAGAGGATTGTCCGATCTCTCTGCATCCTGAAAGGATTCTTGCTTTTGAGATTTCGAGGGGTTGTCGTTCTCGAAGGTACTCTGCCGTTTGCGCTTGTTTGTGAACTCACTCAGATCTCTTACTCTCATCTCTTCTCCTAGAATGGGAGATAGTCTCATCAAGTCGTCGTATTTGTCTTTCTGGTAGTCGCTCTGTAACTCGGATTTGCAGGGATCGTAATGACACTGGAGGGCTTCAAACGGATGGAAAACCTTCTCACGAGAACTATCTCTCCCCTGGAATAGATTCTCATCCCCGTCTAGAACGAAATTGAACATGTCGTCAATTTCGTTTAGATCAGAGAGCATGGAGATTCCATGTTGAGGGCCGTCGGAAGGCCCTAGTGGAGTAGAGTGATCGGAAATGTTGCCCTTGTCCGATCGACTGAGTGGGCAGACGTTCGAGGATGAAAGGCTTGAAGTGTACATTTGACCCTGAGCATCTATGCTTTCAATGTTAGATGGTCGTTCCGACTGACATGCATCGACGGCGCCCGTAGAGCAGTCGTTAAAGAATTCAGTGAAAAAATCGACTGACGAGGGTGGCTCTGCCGTGGCAACCTCCGGTGGAAAAGAAGCTTCGCATTCCAATTTGCCGATCGGATTCAAGACATCTTCATGCCACTGGAACATTAGGGCCGTTCTGTCCATGCTCTTAATCTCGAACACCTCGTTTGGAAAGTCGTCTGCCAAAGTAGGTTCAGCCGTCTGGCCTACGAGCGCAAAGCTCTCTTTGGGGTCTTCTAGGAACGGCTCAGAGAGTAGACAGAGCGTGTCAAACTCGTCCAGAGTTTTTTTGCGTTCAGGGTCTTGAGGGAAGTCGAAAGGATGCTTGGAAAACCGGTTGTTGTAGGGACTGATGGAGCTTTCATCCTCGGCGCTGCTACCATAACCGCTGGAAGCTGCTGAAGGAGAACTGATGCTGCCTGACGGTTCTTTGTTTGACGCTTTTTTTACGATGCCGATCAGTGATGGATGCATCTGCGTTGAAAAATGAATCTCTTGACTGAGAACGATTTGATTAATTCTAGAGAATGATAATAGATTTAATTATGATATTTTACAAATAATAAACATAAATTTAATAAACATATTCATACTCATATATGTATATATATCTCCTTTTTACCACGAGGAGACAAGCTGATAACTAATTGTAATACATGCAATGGTATTTAAAAACGTCTCAAATCATAACATTAATAATAATAATAATAATAATAATAATAATAATAATAATAATAATAATAATAATAATAATAATAATAATAATAATAATAATAATAATAATAATAATAATAATAATAATAATAATAATAATAATAATAATAATAATAATAATAATAATAATAATAATAATAATATAAAAAATAATAATATTCATGATCCTGCATAAGAATTGGTTTCAACTTTTCAGGAAGTCGATGCAAAACTAAAATGTTGAATTAAAAGTACATTCCTTTCTAATGACAAATTAAATTTAAAATTAAATTAAAAATTCTAATCTCTCTAGAATTATTTTTTTTTGCTAATGAATCCGATATTTTAATTTAACGGTGATTACTTAATATTGTGCTTAAGAACATTTTCCCACTAAACTCTAAAGAGATAATTATTACCCATTCCCCCCAAAAAAACTGACTTCTCATTAACTTGTCGGCAATCTGATATGGTTTTATCTTATAGCATCTGTTAATAGCAACGTATTGACAGTAGTGACATCTCAATTTAAAATGACGCCTCGGACGAAAAAATTGTCGGAAACTTTGACTTTTTTTTCACAAAAAAAAAAAAAAAATAGGATTTTTGCTTTTTATGATTTGACGTGAATTGTGATGAAGAATTGTTGCACGAAAGATTAAAAAAAAAGTTTTAAAATCTTCTGCAAAATACGAAGAATCAAAAAGTAAAATAATCGAATCATCCTTTGAAATGATTATAAAGCATAAATGAACAATTCTTCTGCGGTGGATTATATTTTTCCGATAACCAGTGTTTTTGCCCAAAATTAAATTTGAAAAATTAAATTAGGAAAAGAAACAAAGAAATGGAACTACGGTATCATCAAAATCATTATAAAAAAACCTATTGTTTTCATCGTCATCATTATCATCATCATAATCATAGACGCTAGGATTATTATTATTATTATTATTATTATTATTATTATTATTATTATTATTATTATTATTATTATTATTATTATTATTATTATTATTACTATTGTTGTTGTTGTTGTTGTTGTTGTTGTTGTTATTATTTATTATTCAGTGCATCAAGTGGGTTTGCTATCTACTATCGAATAACAACGAAAACCTGTGAAAATCAAGTATCTCCATGGAAAAAGTTGTCAGAAATAACAACAACAACAACAACATCGTACAATCTGCAGACTTTCGAGTGGAAAAATAACTCATTTTTGGCGGAGTTCGAGGTGGAAATGGATGGAAGAAATGAATTGTTGTTTTACATCGAAATATTGAACTTGAAATAACAAATTTCTTTTTTTTTTTAAATTTAAAATTTAAAATTTCCAGATTGCTGAAAATAATTTAAAAGTTTATTTCTTTCTCCTACCAGCTCCAGTGACGTTCACTGAAATGTTCCAGGCGTAGAGATATTTGTCGTTCCAAAAATGTGAAGGAAAAAACTAAAAGTGAATGAACAGAAAAGAAATCACTCCACCGAAACATGAAAGAGACTTGAGAGCCAAAAAATACTTTCTGCAGATATTTATTTAATGTATTTATTTTAAGATATTTATTAATAAAAAATGTAGATATTATTTAAGATATTTATTAATAAAAATGCAATTAAAATATTAATTAGCGTCAAACCTCCGAACGACAATCAACAATTTAACTTCGTCTTTGCGGTGGTCCAGAAATAATTTATTCATGATTGCAGGAATGCTTAATTGACTTTTCTAAGCCGAAAAATGCAACTCTACTCTCAGTAAGTTGCTTGGCCAAGCAGGAGAGGATGGTTTAATTATCAAGTCTTAGGACAACGAGATTAAATAAACTGGATGATGATGATGATGATGAAAACGAGATTAAATAAACTGGATGATGATGATGATGACGACGATGTGACGTATGTCTTTTGTAAAAAGAAAGTTTTGTATCTTTTGAAAATATATTTCGTTTGCCCGGGTTGTCAGCTAACCTTTTTCACCTTCCATGGAGACCTCCTTATCAGCGAAATAAATAAATGTAAACAATATTTGTAAACAATAATAATATTTGTAAATAATAATAATAATTTGTAAATAATAACAATAAGCTTCTTATTCTTATCAACGTTTCAAGCATTCAGAAATTCCACAGCCAAGCGTTTTCGGCGTAGCCATGGTTTTCGCGGGGTTATTTATGCGAGCTGTCTTAGCGAATGAAGTAATGAAGACGTATTGCTTTCTATAAGGGACCAGCCCACGTGAGCTTAACGATATATATCAATATCAAAATGTTTTGTCAGTGCAATGACAAGAAGAAGTAGAAATCTGTTTTTTTATTTTTGAAGGACTTCCAAAGGATGAAGGAGCTCGAGAAAGATTGATGTCACCTGAGGATTCTGGAGTTGGAGAATTAAATGCATACGAGATGAGGGTGAATTAGAAATAAGTCCGTGAATTAAGAATTCTTTTATGCGGAGGTGTTGATGATGGCGGCTGTGTTGTTTATGATCGGAAGATCTCGCAAAATTGAAATTATCGTTTATCACCTGTTCTCATCTTCACGAATAATTTATCAAGAGCGCAGGTGGAATTTTGGAAAATAACGACCTTAAGTTTAATTAAATACTACGAGTCCACAGTGTTTTGTTTAAGAATAATTCGTGTGGCTTCTCGGAATTTTGGACTAAATCTGCAAGCATCAATCCTCCTCATTCAACACCTAATGCATTTAATATTACCCGCTCAACATTGCAATACTTAACCCATAAAATTACTAACTAATTTATTATTAATAATTTAAAAATTACTAACTAATAACACATCTGGTGCTGACTTTAGTGTCACTCGTTACAAGTAATAACAAGTAATAAGATTTTAACTGAAAATAATGGACTCCCAAAAGTGAGATATTTTGTTCATTAAGCGGAGTAAATGAGACGAAATGACTTTGACAACGGTGTTTTACGACCGAGTTTTGTTGTCAGAAGGAAATTTAGAACTTTGTGGAGACAACAATTCTATGAACCCCGAGTCCACAGTGCGCAGTTTATTCTGATCGTGTCTCCATAATTTGTTGTCGAATGTCAATAATAACATAAAGTAATTTAATGTGGTAATGGCAATAACAATGATGATGGTGATGATGACAATAATATTACTACTACTACTAATAATTATAATTACATTAATAATAATAATAATAGTGTTAATAATTATAATTAATAATAATTGATAATTTTATTTTTTATATAATAATAATATTAATTAACGTTATTACTATATATTATTATATACTATTATTATTAATATATTATTATTACCAATAATAACAAAAAAATCAACTCGTCAATTTTCAATTCGATTGTTCCCATGGGTCATCAGGTTCGCCAGAAAAAATAAAATGGTTGTGGTTAAACACCCTGTGAAGCAATATTTTTTCTGCGAAACGTTTTTTGCAATAATTACCAAAAATCCTCTCCTAAATAATATTGTGCCCTCTGCAACCAATTTATGATCGATGATATATTGTAAAAGTAGATGGCTGGATGGATGG
Source organism: Whitmania pigra (assembly GCA_021613335.1). NCBI lineage: Eukaryota > Metazoa > Annelida > Clitellata > Hirudinida > Haemopidae > Whitmania > Whitmania pigra. The sequence continues at coordinate 1,312,929 of JAJTWR010000269.1, read as the reverse complement.
ATGGATGGATGGATGGATAAATGGATGGATGGATGGATGGGTTAGTGCAAGGATAGATGGATGAACGGACAAATGTTTGGAGACCATTGACTTAAGCGTTCAGACATCTTATGAGAACCATTCTTTTGAGATTATTGTTAACATTATTCAAATCTCATGAAACAATATTATTCAAATAGAATATTAATTCAAACTGGACATTATAAAGTAAAATGTTCGTGGAGAGGGATAACGACAAGGACAACCACACGAACACAGTCGCAAACACAGACACGCATGCAAACAAAGAAACAAATCAAAAAAAATCATTACAAATTCTTGACTTATTTACTGAGAACAGCCATCCATCATTTTCTATTTTTTTTTGAGTGTAAGAAGTTGGAAGATTGGAAGATGATTCTCCAAAGAATCGTCTGTAAATGATGCCATTCGTTCATGGGCTTGATTCGTTATTTGGCGAAAATAATTTTATTTTTATTTAGCAAATCTTTTGAAGGCCCTATGTAGCAGTATCCCGTTTAAAGTTGATGTAAAATCCAAACCATTTAAGTATGAAGGGGCGACTCCTCGGCAGGTAGTTTGATAAAGATTGATGATGACTTTGAGAAATGTTGACTTATTGTTGTGTCTTAAGCTTTGTATGGTCTCATTTTGATGATTTCTTTAGTCTAAGAGTTATTGATCATTAACTGATGATTATAAAAGATCTTGTTACATTTTAATATTTTACATAATTGTTTATAAATTATTATCATTATTGTTGTTATTATTATTATTATTATTATTATTTATATTATTATCATTATTATTTATCAATACTCTGTAATAGTATCTGAGTGCAAAGTAGATAGTTATGCAGAAAGAAAGCGAAGTTTTGGTTGCAGTGGTGGATAATCATTTGCTTACACATTTCTTCCTGCAAACAAACGCTTGCTTTCGAAATTTCAGACGTGGAATTTCCCGGACAAAAATATGTTTGGGCTCAAAAATAAGTTAAGAATATTTTTTTTATTCAGTGAATGTATTTTTTACTAAATTAATGATTATCTTCTGAAGTTATTTTAGAAATTAGTTAAAGAAATGTAGACTAATATGTACTTGTACTTCATTTATATAGCGCCATATGCATAGCTTCAGAAAAGTTTTTTGTAACCATTTATATAGCGCTCTCTCCAATGGGAGGTAATGGCAGTGCGGACAAAAGGTTGTTTAGTTTATTATGAGTCATATTCATAAATATTAACACGCTTAATTCTTGTAATTAATTAACAGTAACATTTACGAACAAGCAATTCGGATTATTTCTTGTTGATTGAGGCCGAACTTACAAGCAACATTACTGATTTGTTATTAACATAAACATATCAGCAGTGCAAGTAATGTCTAGAGTTGTACTCAATTTATTTATTTTATTAAAATTTGTTACGAGATTTGCACTCAGGCGTTCGCAGCTATGTAAAAGGTGTAGGTGCATTATAACGTAATGTAACTGTAAAAATTGAGGATGCAATGTTGCAATGATGGATATAAAATGATAAAGTTTTTAAACATCCTTTTCTAAATTAAAGTATTTTTAAAATATAAATAATGAATGGAATAATTATAAAACTTATGATAAAATATTTTTTTAAAATTTCAATCAATGAATTATTTATTGCCGAGTTATCATAAAATGCATCTTTTAATAAACCATTTGTAGTTATTACCATTATTATTGTAGATAATGTTTAAATCTTTCGTTAATATGACATTTGCAATATTATTTTAAGGTTTAAGATCACTTTATTTTGATGATAATCATTTACTTTGGTATTATCATTCTAAAAATTAGTTCATTTCTAATATATATATTAATTAAATAACCTTGATGATATCGATTAAGAATTACATAAGTGCCAATTTAAGTGCAAAACACTCAAAAAAGAAAAAAAAAACATATTTCACCTGGAGAGGTGTTAACATTTTTGTACGTGGAAAATTATTTTAAATGAAATTTCTTGAATAATTAAGAATTTAATTTCAAAAATATTAACGATTTTTAAAATACAGGATTGATGAATGAATGAATGAATTTATGAATGGATTGACAGATTAGATAGTTAGATTGAAAATAGCTGGATGGTTAGGTGGAATGTAAAATAAGAAAATTTAATTAAAAGTGATTGACATCGAATTGATACTCGTATATAAATCATTTAATGATATTTTATTTTAAATCAAAATAACTTCTAAAACATTGCCAATAATCGTAAATAAATTTTTTAAACTACTGAAGAACTGGATTAACCACATGTCTTCTAGTAATAAACTTGTCAGCGAAGACACAATTCTAAGGGCACTAAATCAACATAGTTTTGATAATTTTTAATTAACATGCTACATGTCGATTTTTGCTTAACTGATTACATGTAAATATTTAATTATGATGAGGTTTAATCTGTTATGGAGGATGGGTTATAAAAATAATATATACAAAAAAAATTACGGATCAGATAATGCTAAAATATCAAATATACAATATTTTAATTATTTAGTTTTACTAATTTTTTTGTGCAACATATTAGATTTTATATATCTAAATTAATCGAATATACAATTTAAATATTTTAGAAAAAATGCCTTAATGTACTTCTTCGAAGCACAAAAACACTTGAAATGTTCAAGCATGAAATCACATTTCTTTTAATTAAGTCATAAATTGTCCAAAACAAACACTGACAAATAAATAATCAAATAACATGAAACAGCAGATAAATGAGAATTTATTGAAAAACTATAAAAAAAAAAAGCACCAAATCAAATAACACGTTTGTTTAGTTCTATTTATTTTATTTATGAACATCTTTTGTCATAAATTCATGTGAATTTGATTTCATTGATCAAACGTCAAATCAAATAGAGGTCCATTGGCAAAGGACTTCTGACAAGTTTTGTAACAACCCGGTAGAAATAATAACAAAAAAAAATAAATTGATATGTAGGTTATTGTGAATAGTAATAAAAATCTACAAATTTGCAAAATGCCTTTGATATTATTGTCGTATAATTATTATTAGAGTATTATACAATTGAAAATATTCTTTCGTCGAAATATTACGATTAATATGATAAATTTAAAATAACTTTAAAATAAGTTTTATATTTATAACGATTAATATGATAAATTTAAAATAACTTTAAAATAAGTTTTATATTTATGACGAGAGAAATTATTTCTTTCTATTCTCGAATGATTTTACTTGACCTTTGATGCGACGGTCGTCAGTTTTGTGAAGGATCGTCAGTTCGATTGGAGGCGACAAATTGAGTCCCTAAAAGTATTTCTTACTTCAGCAACTTTTTTTTGACTGAAAAATTCAATTCATGATGATATTTATACAGTTTTATTTAATATTTATTTTAATATTTAATTAATTAATTTATTTATTTAATCCAATACTTATTTAATTAATATTTATTTAATTTTAATTTGTATTTATTTAATTTATATTATTTTTAATTTAATTAATATTTATTTAATTTTAATTTGTATTTATTTAATTTATATTATTTTTAATTTAATTAATATTTATTTAATTTTAATTTGTATTTATTTAATTTATATTATTTTTAATTTAATTAATATTTATTTTAATATTTAATTAATTAGTTTTTTTAATCTAATACTTAATTTAATTATTATTTATTTAATTTTGATTTGCATTTATTTTATTTTATTTATTTTAATATTTATTTAATTTTGATTTGCATTTATTTTATTTTATTTATTTTAATATTTATTTAATTTATATTATTTTTAATTTAATTAATATTTATTTTATTTAATTAATTAAATTACCTTTATATTTATTTTATTTAATTTAGTTAATATTTGTTTACATAATTTATTTATTCATTCATCACTTATTGATTAATAATTACTTTCAATTTATCTTTTTGGATTTGTGAAAGAATACAGTGAGATTAATGAAAATTGACAAAACCAGTAATGAATAAATTGCTTTTCTTTGTTTACAAATGATTTAGGATCATTAAGGAACAATCTAAATAATTTTGCTAAATCTTGTTTAATTATGTTACAAACAGCAGTTATAACATCACAATATTATGATATTTTTAAAATAATTCATTAATAGCACAATAATTAATCTCAGCACATAATAATTAATTAATTAATCGTAGCTGTTATTAATTAATTAAATAATTGCAACATACTAAACGAACAAACAGCAGCAAATTCTGAAATGTCTGTGATTTTATGGAAAAGTTTTGGTTACTTGTGATGGTTATAAGTTCTCATTCCAGCTACAATAACCGCCACTGCTATCATCATTTCTTCAGGCGTTTTCTGCACTTTCTGGAAGAGTTTGCACCGATTACAATGAATCCATTTACGGTTGCTTTATCAACCAAAACCATAAAATGCAAGTTTTCATCTATATTATTTAAATTATAATTCATATTATTTAGATATTATGAATGCATTGTTGGTGTTTAATTAAGTCAGAGCTTTATTGTGTGTTTATTGGTCTTTATTGTATTTTTACGTGAAGTTTTTGATTTTTCAGTTTGACATGATGTGAAATCAAAATGTGATTTTAAAACTTGTTAAAATAAATTTAACAGCTCTTGATCTATTAAAATCACGTCTTGAAGATATTTCGACGATAAATACATAATTATACATAAATACGTCTATTCGCCATAATTTAAGCAACATCTGGCAATAAAGAATTTATTTATTTCAGAACGACTTGTTACAAAACAAGAAGCGAATAATCTCTGTGCATGTTTTTCTTCGCCTTTGCCACAAAGCTTTTCATTACGGCAATAGAATACGGCCCAGCAATCTGCAGCTGATTAGTGATGATAATGATTTAATCAACGTTCAATTCACATCCAGATTGTTAGGGCAACCTATCAACCCTGGTACGAGTCAATTTACGAATTTCTGCCTCAAAGGATGAAACGAATTTTATAATAATTTTATAATAATTTTATAATAATTTTATAATAATTTTATAATAATTTTATAATAATTTTATAATAATTTTATAATAATTTTATAATAATTTTATAATAATTTTATAATAATTTTATAATAATTTTATAATAATTTTATAATAATTTTATAATAATTTTATAATAATTTTATAGCGCCTAATCTCGGGAGCGCCGGTAGCGATGCGATGAGGTCAGAAACGCCAAACGCACAATCCTTACGCCACTACTTAACATGGTCGTCATTGGATTTGTTTATTGATGATGATGATGATGATCTTGTTGATGATAATGATGTTGATGATGATGTTGTTGTTGATGATAATGATGTTCTTGATGCTATCGATCCTTCATTGAATTGCAATGAATGACATTCATCCCTGTCTTGAGTGCTTACTTCGATATCGAACCTGAGGAGGTGCAAGCAGTTTGCTTGAAGTGCGTAAAAACATGCTAAAATATGCAATTGTATAAAGAGGCATGTGATAAACTTTACATTGCATACATACTTTGTATGATTATACAGAAGCATACTATGCATAGTATACATACAAAATGTGCAAACAGAAGATGTTTCGGTTTGCAATTGGTTAGCAAAAGTCTTTTTCTTTGAAGTTCTCGAAAAGATTTTTTTGCAATAGCATCGTTTTCAGTTTGAAAAAATTTTAAAATTTGAAATTTTCCTCTTAAAAAGATGCCCACATTTTCCTCACCTGTCAACGCCGAGTGGCGATTCCTACCTTTGATCGTGCTCTCCGACAACGACAACAACAACATCAAAAACAACAACCACAGCAACAAATTGAAAATAAAAACGACGACAACAGCATGTGCAGAAAGATGACAGACTTTCAAATAATTTTCAACTGCACTCGTCCTGCGGGCCGGAGATTTTCCATTTGATTTTTAAATAAAAAAAATAATAAAAATCGTTTTTTTTCTAAAAAATATAAAAAATTGTTTTTCAAATTTTCAGTTTTTTTTTAAAAAAACGTTGTCCTCTTCAAAGATGCAATCTTTGTTATTTTAGAAGCAAAAATAAAAGAATTTCAGTTCTTCATTCGCACGTGTTTTGTCGTTTTTATCCTTTTAAATGCCAAACGATCGAACTCTCGCAGCGTTATTATTCTCCTATTAATAGACACCTCATAAACAAGATCTTTTTTTTTTCTACGCACCTAAACCCATCGCCCTCCGTGGACACACCTCCATCTGAAAGTGGGCCAAAATCAAAACAACAACAACAACAACAACATCATCATCATCATCATCATCATCATCATCATCATCATCCCTTCTTCGTGAAAATAAAACTTCTACCAAACTTCCAATGGATGGAAAGTGGAAAAATACCAACGTTCTCTCGAGTGTGGGTGCGCATGGACCCGAGAAAAATCGATGCTTTTATATTTGGTGCAGAAGCAACTGCCGGCCAGAGCTGGTGTGGAATTTATGCTTTTTCGACGAGTCCTTAGAACTCCAGCTATTAATACGAGTACGCACAGATATAATATCATCAAGTACTTTATGAAACAAACATTTTGCAAATCTTACTACAACTACCTTACATTTATTTCATAAAACCATTGAATGTACTAATAAGACTCAGTTAGTTAATTAATAAAGCAATTAGTTATCATTTAAAATTTAATCTGTTAAATGGAAAATGGTTTTATTGGTGAACACGTTACAAGACAACGACAACGAGTCATTGGCAACGAACAGTCGATAAAATCGATCGCACAAAATGACATCAAGACTTAATGTTGCGATGGAATAACTGCAGTCATGGCAACCAAATATGATAAAAATAGCCAAGTCGTATTTATCAAGTTAATCATTAATAATAGAGTTATTACAAATTTTTTTTATAATTCATAACTGCGTTAGGCCGTTATTATGTTGCTATTATTATGTTATCGCCAACAAGTTTCATGATCAAGATTGTAATTGACAAGCACTTATTAATTAATTAATTAATTAACAATTTAGGCGCCTCTGACGCTATGCATATGGCTCTTTATAAATTGATTATTATTATTAATATTATTAACGAATTACTACATGTTTTCGCGTGGTTAAAAAGATTTTAATAACATTTAATAACACAAAAATGATTGATTAAGATAACACTAAGAATTTCATTAAAGACAAAAAAACCCATAAAAGTTTAAAAAGCTTCAAAGCAGCATAGAAAAAACCTCCTAAATCTCCACAGCACAACTTCACAAGGAAGAGTGAGTGAGCGAATGAATTCAAAACGACAGAAATCATTAACCGGGAAAAAAAAAATATTTTAGAGCGATTTGAAATGCTTGCCTGGATTTTACATCGGAAAGTGATCTCTGACAAAAACTCCGTTTAAAAACATTCTTGAGATGAAAAAGCTACCTATGTTCACGGTGAATTACGAGTGCTTACGATGGTTGTAATGTAAGGAGAGATTCTCTACTTTGCATAATCGAGGTGCTTGTAATTTGGAGTCAAGTAAGGAATATACTTGAACACGTAAAGATTTAAAAATGATTCTGTTTATATTAATTTTGTAGCAATTTATTTATTTCTGATCAATCATTTTATTCATGTTAAGGGCAATTGCTTAAAGGATAATCAAAAATTTATTTTATTTTTTAAAATTTCAACTGCCTGCCAACAGCCTCGAGAAAGCGCCAAATAAATGATCTGGACTTTCCCAACCGGCTCAAGTGCACCGCATTAATCATATTCAACTTATTAAAATTTGTGCAACCAGTTAACTTTGAACGCAGGCAGCAACCGTCCATGGGTTGCTTTCAGGAATGGTAAAATTAAAAAAAAAAAAAAAAATCATTTTAATATTCCATATCTGATGATTTGATTTATTACGAATTTATTATTTTAATCTCTAGAAATTTATGGAGAATCGTGAAGAGCTGTCAAATTCACTACGAAATTTGCGAAGAACAAAATATTCGATAAAAATAATAAAAACGATGAAAAATATTCATCCAAAAGTGATGCAAAGCTGTTTGAACCTATTTGGGGAATTGTATTAAGATGCATTGCCTTTCAATGCAATCTTTCTGAGAAATTTTCAAATAATTTTGAGTTTTTAATCAAGTAGATTTAAACATTTTTATTCTCAAAAACCATGGAAACATTTTTCCAAAAGTGTTTGCAAATTTTAAGAGAATATAAAAATTTTTTTATTATAAAAATTAAAATTAATTAACATTAAAATTAATTAATTAACAATTAATATTTAAATAATTCGTAATTAATATTTACACAACTTATTTTATTTATTATTTATTAATATGAAAACAACATTAATTAAATTTTATATAATTAATTTCTAAATAACATCTATTTTATAATCTATATTTAGAAATTGTTTTTGAAATATAAATACTTCGTGATCATTTTGATCACTATTAAATTTCGCTATGTCAGCTGATGGGTCTGAAGCTGTTCAAGAAACTTGAAAATTTAGAGCGAGTTCTGAAAAATCTTTGATGGTTTGCTATAGTTATCAACTGAACCCTTGAATTGTGCGCTATATAAGTACTCGAGAGTTGTTGAAACGTTCTCAACTGAAGTTAACGTCATCCCTGAATTACACGCCATAAATTAAAATAATTGAGTTGTTTCGAGTGAATGCGAGAAGGGTCACACAAACTTTAATCGCGAAAGTTGTTGTGTTTGATTGCATTAACGACATTAATGGATGGATTTAAGTGATACGTAATTGCATTAAATGATAATTCAATACTAGTTAGGAAGTAATGTAAAAGTATGTTAAAAATAAAATTAGCAATATCGATTTTATAAATCAGGAAAAAATAATTTAAGTAATATTCTAAATACGCTGATCTAACAATACAACACTCCTACCTGGTGTGTGTTTTCACTCAAAGCGGAGATGCAAATGGCAGGCCAATAAGTTGAACAAGCACTGAAGTTAACAAGAATTTTACAGCGGAATTGTGCAGATATTTGCTAAAATGCAAATTCCTTAAGACGCACTTGCACTAAATTTTCCACAAAACTGAAGTACGTTTCTTGCTCTCTTGAAATCTTTAAAATAATATCACGTTTTAAAATAAAATCGAACAAAATACGCCGACAAAATCCACAAACTTAAGAAGCAGAGACTGCCGAGCATTTGGCTTACTTAACATTGACGACTCAACAAGTCAAGATGGATGTCAACCCGGTGAGCGATTGAAACTTATAAGAACTTGGAGAGTCTGGGCTTGACAAAAGAATGCTTGAGCAATGTTCGCTTAATCTTTTTTTTTCTTCACCTTAACACGTCTTTCTATCTTTCTATCTTTCTATCTCCCCCGATCTCCTCCTTTCTCTCTCTCTCTCTCTGTTTTGTCTCAATATCTCTCTTTAGCAGGTGTTTTTGGAAAGGCCTGAAGCGTGTGCTATTTCTGGACTGTTCGCTCGCACACCTACCTTTGCTGAAAGCTGACTTGTTTATTGGCATTTATTGGTATTTATTGGTTTATTTGATTTATTGGTATTTATCGGTTTATTGGTTTATTTAATTTATTGTTTGAATGATTTACTAATTTATATCTGTGTTTTTTACTTAAGTACTTTGCTGGTTGAGAAAATGCTGAAGAGCTTAAATTATTAAAAAATAAAGTAATTTTCGAGTCAGAGCGGTTCATTTTAAAATGTCCTGATGATCACTCGAGATATTCTAGGGAATATTTATTATTTAAAAATATACAAAATTTAATAATATGTAAAGCAAATAATCGATACCATCATTTTTAAAACAAGTAAAATATAATTCAATAACCAGTTATTATTGCTTAAGGATGAACACCGAGATAACCTCAGAAATCCATTTGACTGACGATATCGATTGATTGATAAGTTTTCACAAAAACAAGTCGACAAAGATCTAACTTAAACTCGAAAATATTTTTCTCGAAAGCATTTTCGAAAAGCAACCTGGTGATACCACGATATCGATGTCAACGTTTTAAGCTAATTGAATATTTATTTTTAATCTCTTAATGCAGTAATTTTGAAATGAAAAACCACGGAGTTGTTAAAAACATTTTTCCAAATATTTGTCCAGCACCTGATAATACTAGGGTTGAAAATGCTTTGCACTAAAAGCATATTTTGATCACAAACAATTGGAAATAATAGTTTTTAAGTAAAAATTGTTGTCGCTAAAGAAACTCAATAAAGGTACAAAATATGCTATAAACATCGTAAAAGTGATGAAAAATATTCATAACTCATACATTCATAACGCTTTATTGATCCATGTTCTGTCATTTCGATGCAGTAAAACAGATTCTTTCTTTATTTGTCTTTTTTTTCTGTAATTACCGAAAATATTGCTTCGGTAATAATGGTAGAAATTTATCATTACAATTGCCATTTATTTTTAAAACATTCGTTATTTATTTTTATTTTTTCAGTCATTTTTTCATTCAGAAAAGTACGCCAAATTAAAGATGCAATGAAAGATAAAGGATGATATAAAGTCTTATAAAACACAAACACTTGAGAAAAATATTTTAAAAATAACAACAAAGAAGCATTAGTGAGAAATTGAAAATAACAGAAATTTATTCTACGAAGTGCAACATAAAATTGTGTAACGTTTTAGTTGGAATGTGATTTTAAAGTTCAAATAAGTGACATAATTGCATTAGTGATTAATTGTAAATAGTATTATAAAAATTAAATAATTATTGTTATCATAATTAATTAGAGGTATTATTATTAATATTATTTTTTATTATAATTAACAACATGTATGTAACATATTAAGTATGTATAATCTCCCCATCTTCAATAAATATGGTCGGCACCCTTCTTCCTTTTTCTAGTACCCTAAAACTCCTCGATGTTACTTGTGACTTCCACCTCAGTTTTGATCAATACGCCTCCTCCATAACAAAACCACCTGCAACCACCTCATCTGGGCAATCCGCCATATCCGTCCGTTCTTTTCGGTCGGCATGACTGCTTGCAATAGCAGCATTCTAGTCCTCTCTCCCCTGGAGACTAGTGCAAGTCGCTCCTGTATAGTAGTTCTGCCTCCCTTATTATCTCCCTTCAGCTCATCCAAAACAATTTAGCTATTTAAACTTGTTCTCCTTAACGCTAATCTTAACAGCTCCGAGGCCCTGACGCAACTGCACTTATCGTACCTTAACTACATCCAATCCCACTCTCTCTTTATCATCTCAATCACCACCGCCGAATCCCTGATAACCTTTGCTCTTCTTCCACAATTCACCTTCCACAACCTGTCCATAAATCATCCACAGTCAACCGAGGCTTTTCCCAAGCCTCGCCCGACGCCTGGAACAGCTTGCTTCCCTCAGTTGAGCTTTTCAAGTACATCCATATAAACCAGGGCGCCACAGAAATGAACTACTGTTACTAATTATTATTTATTATTATGAAATTGTGATAAACCTTATTAGTATGAGATTTAAGGTATAACTAACCAACTAATGGGTAATGGTAGAGTTGAAATAAAATTATTTTATTTTACATATCATCGATTAGATAGGTTATGTATTAAAAAAGTTAAATTATCAAATAAATGGAAATATTGAAAAAAATATTGAAAATTTCAACATTAATCATCACCATCGTCATCATCATCATGCCACCTGTTATCGAACTATAAACCAAAAAAGGGACGTCATGTCTATACGAAAGATTTCTTAAGAGAAAAATTTTTGATAAATTAATAATTATTAATAACGTTATTATGGATTATGAAATAATTACTACAAATTAAGTTTTTTTAATTCATCTTCATAATTATAACGTTCGATGTATTCAAAATAAATAATTGTAAATTTTTCTGGAAATGAGAAACTGAGTAATATTATAAACAATAAGTTGAAGTATGATAATAAATGCTAAACAATATTAAGGAAATAAATTTGAAATAATATATTATTACGAAATAATACAACATAATGAATATGGAAATAAATAAAATTAAATTAAATAAATAAATAAATGAATGAATGAATAATAAGTACCTTTCAACCTATGTAAAGAACACCGCGAAACGCAAGGAAATCACTCATGGTTTCAAAACAACTCGATAAACATCTGCTTGCGATATGAATATTACGAATAATAATAATATTCAATATTATGAACATCATGAACGATAATGCGAACAATCACATCAACATTGCAAACAGTAATATAAACATCATGAACAATAATATGATAATGTAAACATTATATTCACTGAACAACCCGTTGCGTGGTTGTCGATATATTTATTCTCATGAATATGCTTATTTTCCAAGTTATTAAAACACGATATTATTAAGATTAATAATACAGTTCGATTGGTTAGTTGATGTCAAATTATGCTAACAACAATTTTAAAGTTAACATTTAGTAAATATTGCATGAATAGATTTTAATTTAACTTTCACATTATATTAACTTCATTTTAATAAATGTTTATATTTATTAAAATGAAGAATGAATTTAATTTGTGATTAATTAAAACCCAAACTTCAAATTATTAACAAATTCATTTTACATTTGCTGGTATTCTTGGCTTATAAATAAGCAATAACCATGAATAATTATATTAATGTGTAATTTAACTAATTTATTTATGGTTAATTAAAACGCAAACTTCAGCAAATCAGGCCCAGCATTCATGAAGTTCAGAATCTGAGCTATTCAAGGTATTTAGCGTTGACTGGAAGCACAAAAAAAAATATCATCTCGAAATTGATGCTGCAATCAGAAGATCTTCTCCTCCTTCGGGCTACAAAACATTCTCGAAGTTGATATTTGGAGTCGAACAACCTCTTTGGGGAATTCGAATTTTAATGAGGTTCATAAATATTAATGAACTATGTGATTGCTAATGAATGTTAATGAACCACATTAATATTAATGAACCACATGAATATTAATGAATTACGTGAATATTAATGAACTACATGAATATTGTCGATTCGCGTTAATGAAAATTTTGTTAATTTTATTTACGAGGTATCAGTCGAAATACGTTTGAATATGTAATTAATCTGTTATTTCGTTATTTGGTGCAATCGTTGATTTAATAAATACATTCTTTTTAAATGGTTATTCAGATTAAAATTTATAAAAAAATCACTTAACAATTCAGACATTACAATTAAAAATATTCAAAATATTGATGATGCCTTTACCATCTCAACAATCATGAACAAATGGAGATAACATTGCAAATCTTTCATCCGCTTTTCAAGCAGTTCGTCTGATAACATTTTATTACTTTAACCTTCTGATAGCGTAATACTTAATTACGATGGTTACCTAATGATAATGTGCTACATAAATTGTTTTATTTTAAGTAAAATTTTAATCAGAAAATTTGATAACAAGAACAACAAGATCATAATTAATAATAGTGATAATAGCAATGTCTAGTATTAGTTACTATTTAAATTGTTCTTAAATTATTAATTTATTATTACACTAATACGTTATTACTATATCATTAAATTATCGTTAAATCATTGTTTAATTATTAAATAACAATCGATGGCATGAATCGAAAAACATTGTCACCTTTTGAATTCATTAAAAGTTGTCATAAAATCAAATAAAATCATAAACTCAAATTCATTCATTCCTCTTCCACAGATTCTCATTTCCAGAATGCATCTTCGAAATGGTTCTTTGTCAATAATGACGTGTAATTGTCGGCAATTAGGTCCTCACTGAGTTTCATTTAATTTTAATTATCTGATAGAGTTTGATATCATTTTAAATTTTCAAGAGAAAATGTGAGCATATTTCATTTTCCACATTTTTCTAAAATTTATTTTGAAATATATATAAAAATAAATGAAATTACTTAAATAATTTAAAACAGGCTACGAATAAATTGAGAATGTCAAGATTATCTTGCTTGTTTATAATTTCTGATGTCAAATTGAACAACAATTAAAAAGGTTAAAGGATGGAACAAATAAAAGATAATCTCCACAACGATGAGTAACTTTACATAAGTTTTATGTATTTTTATATTAGTATTAATTCAAACTGAATCCCTATCATCTTCACCTGTGGACTGCATTCAGCACCAAGGCAATCAATTTATTAGCGCAAGTTCCACGTAAACTCCATTAATAAGCATAAAGTGGACAGCAGGAATTAGATGGAAAACAGCAACAACAACAACAATACGTTCGATATTGCTCGAGAGAGGACAACAAACCAATTAGGCTGCAAATGACTTTTAATGTTTTTGAGAGAAATTGCATAAATAAGGAGATTGTGAGTGATGGTTGTGATACCGGAATGGATTACAACAATGGCTGCCAATTTTTATTGGAAGCAGGATCTATAATGTCATTAAGTGCCCGGATGGTGATGTTGTGTAATATTGATTGCGCGATGTTGATGACGATGCTGACGGTTCTAATTTTGGTCACAATTTATAAGTGCCAATAATGTCATCATCTAGTTCGGGAGGCAAGCGAGTGCATAAAGGCGTGAAAGAATGATGGAATGAATTTATGAATGATGGAATGAATTTATGAATGATGGAATGAATTTATGAATGATGGAATGAATTTATGAATGATGGAATGAATTTATGAATGATGGAATGAATTTATGAATGATTGTTGCGAACAGCAGAGTGTACGTTACGTAATCAACCATTGTTTTTTTTAATGCCTGGATGTGATGCATGCGATCATTTAGTCACTGTTTGATGCTTGTTTTCATTCGGTCGCTGAAGCATGGTTACAACATGAGGCATGTTTTCCTACCAAACAATGAAAAAGGCAACACATTAGCTTATCTATAAGCTTATATTAGCATGTAATGCAGATATCTTCGGATATTAATTGCTGCGATATCTTTGCTCATCTGATATCTATTAGCATGTAATGCAGATATCTTCGGATATTAATTGCTGCAATATCTTTGCTCATCTAATGTCAATAGATCATTTTTAGAGTGCATATTTTTTAAGTCTAATTTAGTCAAGAAATCAATAGCAGATGATGATGGAGATGACGACGACGATGCAGTTGCAATGTTGCTCAAGAAAAAAACATGTTGCTAAATTCAACGGATGTACCAATTGATACAATACAATGCAACATTTGTTTAGTCTTATTGCAAACTTTGAGTTATTGATGCATCCAATGAATCAAGAAACGATTTCGGTTTGAGTCCATTGCACAAAAAAAACTCACATCAGGAGTAAGTAGCATTTGTTCATCGTAGATTCATTCCTTCTGTTTTTTACTTAACTACAAAAAATTACTTTTGTTAATAAAAAGGCAAGCGCCTTTAGCGTTTACTACCACTTTTCTATAATAAATAACAGTAATAGTAATAATTTTTATCAATAACAACTACATAACAATTCCATAATTTGATTCCAATTTACAAACTCGCAAGGACGAAATTCGTACATTTCCTTTCAACATTGAAAATTCAATTTCAACTTCAAACATTTCCATTCCAGCTGAGGATATCGTGTCAAGGGATGTTTCGACCGAAGACTGCTCGCGGAATGCAAGCGAATGAGGATAAGAAACATTTCTTTCTCTCCGATGTTTTGCCTGGAAAACACGTGCTTCTTGTAACCACATTAGCAGATGGAATAGTTCCAGACTCCAGTTTGCATAAAATATTTTCGCTTGTTTGGTCAGAAGTTACCGATACGAAGCTAATATTTATTTGGACAATTTATTGACAATTGGTTTTATGACTTTCTTTTCGTGATGAACTTTCTTTTTTTGGTGATTGTGGCGTTGTGGGATTGGAGTAAATATTTCATTAAATTGCTGAGATTGAGAGGTTATTAATTTAATAGAAAATGAAAAGATGGTTTGCTATTTGCAATTCCTTTTTGCATGTTATGAACAGTTTGTGATGTGAGACATTGACATTACAAGTATTAATAATTTTATGTTTATTAAATGAAATACTGAAGTTCTGTTATTAAATGTATCCTTTATTATTAAAAGAACGTTATACTTATTAAATAAAATATTGAACTTCTGTATTTGTTATTATTAAATTAATTAAATACTAACATCATATTAATTAACTAAAAAGAATCATTTCTTCGACATAACCACAAACCTTTTTAAAATATCAAAAGCGATTAAATTACGAGAACTTCTTGACACGAAAATATGAAAAAAAAATGCAAAAATTCAGTTTTCGCAGCTTTAGGCAGCAATAACATGATGGGGGATAATTTGTCATCACACGCGAACCGGATAGCCCGAACCATAAGTGGAGGTGTTATCACGTCATGATAATGATGCCCGCATTCAAATGTGATCTTGAATCATGGTCCAAAAACATTCGACAGAAAATATTCCTTTTTTTTATTATTATGAGGACATATTTTCAAGATTTATTTTTTGACGGAATTCTTGAGGAATTAATTTGGAAAATGTTGTTAAATGTTGGATTCTGCAGACATGAGGAGTCACGAGAAAGCCTTGTTAATGAAAAGTTGTGATGCCGTCTGCAGCAACTAAGCCATACATGCTTGGATAAATCAACATTATTATTATTATTATTATTATTATTATTATTATTATTATTATTATTATTATTATTATTATTATTATTATTATTATTATTATTATTATTATATATTATTATTATTATTATTATTATTATTATTATTATTATTATTATTATTATTATTATTATTATTATTAATATTATTATTATTATTATTATTATTATTATTATTATATTATTATTATTATTATTATTATTATTATTATTATTATTATTATTATTATTATTATTATTATTATTATTATTATTATTATTATTATTATTATTATTATTATTATTATTATTACTATTATTATTAATGTAATTATAATTATTAGTAGTAGTAGTAATATTATTGTCATCATCATCATCATCATCATTGTTATTGCCATTACCACATTAAATTACTTTATGTTATTATTGACATTCGACAACAAATTATGGAGACATAATAATAAAATCAGAATAAACGAGTGCACTGTGGACTCGGGGTTCATAGAATTGTTGTCTCCACAACGTTCTAAATTTCCTTCTGACAACAAAACTCGGTTGTAAAACACCGTTGTCAAAGTCATTTCGTTTCATGATGTTATTGTTAGCTATAATTTTCTATGTCTTAATCAAAGATACAGATGCTTCATTATAACAAATTAAATATTTCTAATGTTATATTAGTTAAATGTTTGAAGATGTTCTCTAATTTGGTTTGCTTGTTTCAAAAACAAAAACTCCAGAAAGTTTTTGAGGGCCACAAAGCGATGGTAGAATTTCCAAGAAATAGATAAACAGACTGGGATAATATTTTTTAGTTTTTGGTTTTGCCCCTTTTTTTGGCGCCATCTTGAGCAATTTTTAAACTGTTGACGATGAAATGTGCTTTTCCTGCACCAAACAGTTTCTTATAAAGAATAAGTTTCAAAAATTGCAAATATTGCCCCATCGGAATGAGATTATTCAGTTCCGGTAACTGAATATTTGCCCTAATAAACTTATTAGTTAACTTACTAATTTTGCGGACCCCGGGTTATTTTAATTCTGAACAGAAATATATTTGTTTAGAAGTCAATTTTGCAATAGCTCTAGTTAAGCTTTGGCTTGTAATATTTTCACAACATTGTGATTATTTCAACCATTGGTTTCTGATAAGCGGATTCTTTCAGTTAAATTACTTAATTCATTATTTGATAAAATTTTTATAAATTTCTACAGTTCTAAAAGAATTTGTAAGAACTTATGGGAATTTAGTTCAGAAATTGCTTACATTATTTACAAAATAGCTTGAAAAAGTCATTCAAAATGTTTTATTTGCAAATAAAGTTTTCTTGGAAGAAGAATTTACTTGTACTTCAGAATTTCAT
This sequence comes from Whitmania pigra, assembly GCA_021613335.1. NCBI lineage: Eukaryota > Metazoa > Annelida > Clitellata > Hirudinida > Haemopidae > Whitmania > Whitmania pigra. The sequence continues at coordinate 1,295,026 of JAJTWR010000269.1, read as the reverse complement.
AAAATTTGATAAAAAGTTATTAATTA
>JAJTWR010000269.1:1222500-1290000 GCA_021613335.1 Whitmania pigra | reverse complement strand
GTTGTTGTTGTTTGTGTTTTTCGTAATACTTTACAAAACCAGTATCCGTAGAGGCCAGACGACAATGAGTCTCAAATTAAAGCAGTTTAGCGGGTAAAACGATCACTTTAACTAAGCGACAGTCTACTCGTATTTCATGAAAACTGTGAATAGAGGCCCACTTGTTTGCTACTTTTAAGCGATCTCCTCCTCTCACTGCAACGCAGAGTAAGGTGCGCATATAAGGGGGAGAAACTGTGAAGGGAATCATCCGCAGTCTGCGTTACCTACCCACCCATTTCGCTTCATTCCCTTTTCTTTCCATCCACCCATCATCCATTCATCCATTCATCCGTAAGTCTTAGCAGCACCCATCGCATTAACCTGGCGTTTTGGTGATCAGTCTTGAGAATGGTTTCATTAATATTTTACTGACAATATTTATTTATAGGCTTCATTTAAATTTAAATCTCTCAATTCGTTTCAATTTTGGAAGTTTTTCGTAAAGAATGTTTGGGAAATCGTTTAACGTTTTTGTGTCGATTTCAGAACAACCGTACAGGACGACCTATAGACTTGGGACTCTATCAAATTAGGCTCAGTTGGGACTCTAGCTGGCTGATATGTAGACCGATATTCCAGATCACTCCCATTATTCAACAGAATTAGCCTAAAAGAAAGCGATTTTGTCTTGCAGAGTATAAAACAGAAATCTTCAACGTGAGGTAAAGATCATCGGTGAGACTTGCTTTTCACGATCGAGTTCTCGAAAGAAAAAGCAATCAAAAGCTTCAAAGCAAACTGGTTTACCGCCTGCATGGAGATTCCTGTAGAGGATGTTCAAAATTCAGAGGTCGAAGCGAAGTCTTGGATGATTTATAACATGAAAACTTTCCTAGAATTCTATGCTAAGCAAGTTTTGTGGGCCAAAATTTTGTCAAAAAAAGAACGAAAGCCCCACCTCCTCCGAGGAAATGTTTTTTTGGTGTTGAAAGTAAAGGTCGAAGCCTAAAAGGGGAATCCATTCTAACAGAAGGTCTTCAAAACGTCTTTAAGACAAAACAGCTCTTTCATCGTTTTAGTTGCAAATGGCGTTTGTGTCGGCTCATTTATCGACTCTAAACTTGGCTATTTGGCTTTGTTCAACTGCTGTGGATGGCCTAGTAAATCATGCTAACTTATTGCACATTGTTGAAAAAACGAAACTCAATTATTACTCCAAGTCAATTTAGCAGCAGTAAACTTTCAATAACAAAGACTTCCCATGGTAGATCCCACGTCATTATTAGCGGCTCTTTAGAAACATGTTAAATGACAACTTGTCCAGCACTTGCAGATTATTTATTAATTTATTTACATTTCAAACAAGCTCAAAGGGCTCTTAACCGCTTATACGACCGTTCAACTAATGAAAGCAATATTTATTGACCAATTTTTGTTCGATTTGTTTTGAAGCATTTCAATTTGTAAGAGAAGTTGCTTTAGTATTTTTTGTGTTTCAAGCTTTCAAGAGTGTTTTTTCGTCTAAAAAAACAATAAAGATTAACCGGATAAAATATTAATTAAATTAATTAAAGTTGTTAAACAAAAAACAAAATAATGAAATCCACATTTCAAGCCAACTGATTTCTTGACGGAAAAGTTTCTATTTTTGGATCAGTGGAAATTAATTTCGTACCTAGTGATTGAGAGTTGAGCAGGTATGCTAATTAACATAATGCACATTGAAGATACAGAATGCAGGTGCTAAACATATCCGAACCTTTAGAATTTAGGAATGAAACAATTAAAATAATAACAAATATGAATTAACATTTATTATTATTATTAACAAAAGATTTATGACTTTATGTTTTTATAAACATTTTAAACAACAATATTTATCGTTACAAAATATATTTTGAAGCTATGTTATTTGCCTTTTGTACGAAACATTTATTTTAATATTATTTACATATATATATGTTTTTATTCCTTGAACCAAACAAGGATTCAAATAACCGATTGTTTACAAGAGATTAATTCCTTGTCAAAACAACCCAAATGCAAGCAACTCTTCTTTTCAATGGCTATGTACTTTTTTTTGTCAGGATTTTGCAGGTTTATCCAGGAATTGTTAACATTTATTTTTTTTTTATTTTTTTTTTTTCAAGCAGCCACAGCCTCACCGATTAACCCGGCTATTACGATTCGATTTTAGCATGTCGATGTAAAAAAAAACCACTTTTATTTGGGTTAATGTAGTCGAGTTTGATGGTCCTACGAGCCTTTGGACAATTTATGTGAAATTTACGTTGAGGAAGATTTTGGGATTTCGAATGTGATATGGTTGAGATGTTAAAAGCCGAAAATTAAGTAACACATTATGTAAGCTTGCAACACGTCCGATATTACGTTATCTCGTTGGATGGTGATGATGACGATGATGTTTTAAGTTTGATAAAGGCGGTTAAAATTTAATCAAAATGATAAAGAAATTCGTCATTGTCTGAGAATGTGGATTTGGAGGATCTGCAATAATTTTGATTCAATAACATCGTGAAATTGATGTGCACCCATTCAAATAAACAATCCTCAATTAAGTCGTCCATTTAAGACTATTAATTTTATTGTTTAAGTAACTTTTGCATACAATTGAATATAATTTCATCAACAGTTTTTCTAACTTTAACAATTTATTGCATAAGCTAAAATACAAGACAAACTATTAACTTGCGAGGTTTGTATAATTTGTTAAAATTATAATCAGTATTAAAAGTTTTCTTTGAATGTTATTGTCGCGGTGTTAATATTTCATTTGAAACGTGCGCCGCTGAGAAGTTGTTTGTAAAATCATGAATTGTGCTTGAGAAATCTTAATCAAAATTTTCATTTGAATTAAAGCTTATTTCTGAAATGTTTGATCACTTGAAAGAAAATTAACTCCAAAGTTATGAACACTTTTTGACACCAAGAATTGGAACGGCAAAACATCTTTAGGGAATATATTTATCAAACATTTAAAACATGTCTTTAATTGAATATTAACGGTTAAAAATGCAAATACAAATCTGACAATTACTATTGATAAATAATCATTTATTTATTAATAATCATTTATTGATTGTATACTAATGATTTCCACATTATTTTTCCTTCAGCAGTAGGTAATTGAAGGCAAAATAGTGAAGATCTTGGAATGAACTCTGGAATAAATTAACATAAATAATGTACAAGCAAATTAATATAAAAACTGAATGTATTACTTCTAAAGTCATTAATAAATAAATAAATATAAAGTAACATGGATTAATGAATCAATATTTAGTTCATGCTTTTCAGCTTTAAATGAAATTATTCAACAAATGTTGCATAATTATAATTATGCATAACATGATAATATGTTTATTATTCCAAGGTACGCTTTGTGGCGGTGCAGGATGGGTCGCGACACGCGAATGAATATTGCTTTTAAATTCAGTTAAAATTTATACCATTCAAATTAAGAAAACCTGCATCACAGGAATTCTCTTCAAAATATCGATGAGAAAAGAATTAATTTTATTACAATTCAGCAATTCTGAATTAGAATTCTAAATGCATTTCACTTGCAAGACTTCACTGCAGGTGATTGAATCTAATTGAAATATCACTTCGCATTCTGACTCAGAATTTCTGAGATGCTCACAGTTTCTAAGATGCAACGCGTTGTTAACCTCAATCACTATGTCGCGACACCTCTTGAATGGAAAAATCGCAAAGCAAGAGAAACAACCGAACGTTGTATAAACCAGACTGGAATATCAATGTAACGAAATATGGGTACAAACAATGCTTGTCAAACAACAACAACAACAACAACAACAGTAACAAACCAAAGTCCTGATTGCCAGAGTTCTCGTCTGCTCGTGTAGTTCAACAAGTTGATCGTAAATTGAAACTTCGTTCCTCGAATCGATGACGTCACAAATGTATGCGAACATCACGAACACACCCGCACTGTCAGATTCAGACCTGTTTTTACAAACGACGTTTAAAAAAGTTTAAAAGCGCCGAATACGTTAGCGAAACTGATATTTTCCCATTCAACGAAAGTGAAAGCTTGACTGTATTTGGATAGAATCAAGTGAATGTATTTCAATTTGTATTTTGTATTTATCTAATTCTTTTGAGTGCCTTACGAATCCATGGAGGATGTGAAGGCACTTTTAATCGAACCATTTATCAGCATTTATATAGCGCCCCTAACCGAGGGCATGCCCTAGTAGTGGAGGCTGGTATTGATTTCTTTACTTAATGTAGTTAATGTGATTAATAATTTAATTAATTTAATAATTTAATCACTTACAAATTGAAGACGCCAAACTCCTGATCAATGGACACATTCACCTTGATGACGTTGTTGTAAATTTGTAACATTCTGTTGAATTGGACGTAGGTGTCGTCGAGACATTCTTCGAAAAGATGGACTTCCACTTCACGTTTTTCTATTTGCCTTGAGTTTACCTGAAATATTTTTTAAGAAATTTCTAGAAAAAATTTGTTTCCACAAGCGTTCAAAAGATTGGCTAAAATACGAATGCAAATACTGCATTCACGTATTTGACACTTAATCGTGCAATAGACAAATATGCATTAACGCTTCTAGCATATAGTCTCTGAAAATCTAGTTTTACATGACATCTGCATTACATGTAACAAAAAAGATTCATTACTTACGTAATAACTTCGTTTAGTCCTGTCGTCATTGCAAGTAATTAATCTTTCAATTGTCACCTTCGTACCGTAGTTTGTCTCAATGATTTCTTTCAACTTTAAAGATCTTTCTTCGTCCACTTCTATCGTGGTACTTGTAAATATCGACAGGAGAATCTGTAAGTTGTGATTGCAATTATTGCATTTGAAACTGTGACTTAACTAACGTCAGAGAATTTGTAAATGTCGTCGTTGACGGTTAACTGCTTTTGTGTGCTAAATGCATTTGTTTGTATTATCGTATTTCATTGTAAAAAATTTGTAAATAATAATATAATTGCGCTTGTTTGAATACTAACGATAAAAAAACATTTATAAATAAACTTAGGCTAAAAAAACCCATCCATCTTTCCTCGCGTGTAATTTAGAAGTGAAACAGACAAAAGTAAACCAATTTGAGTAACTTTAAATCATTCCTAGCATACGAACTCTACATATCCATTATTTTATTTATTTATTTGTAATTTCATTATTTCTTAAGGTTTCGTAAGCTTTAATTTCTGCTATATTTCTATGTATTCTTTGTTTTGAACGCGAATGTTTTATACTATCCATTATGTAATAGATATTATGTGTTTTATGTTACGCATCGTGTGTTGTATGTTATGTGATATTTGTTTACATGTTACTCGTTATATGTTATACGCTCTCTTCACTAACAGACCTGACACGGATCAAATGCAAGGAATGTGTTGCATCTGAAGAACAACATTTTTATGACTTCAGAAGGATCACATGCCGACGAGATGGCGAACCTAAGCTGTCCCGAGGTACTCTGACGTTAATTAATAATTATTTTAACTAATTAATTCAGTATCATGATGACACCCAATAAAAGTCTGTGTTTACTAATTTATTTTTAATTTATTGTTTACTTGTAATTACTAAATATTGAAATGCATCGAAAGAAAATGTTTTAGTTTAGTTACCATAACACGTGCCGGGTCGTTTTTGTTTGGAGATCGTTCTAAAATTGAAGTCGATTGTTCCGTTCTTACAAACATTTGAAGTCAATAAATAATAAATAATAAATAATAAGTAATAAATAATAAATAATAAGTAATAAATAATAAGTAATAAATAATAAATAATAAATAATAATAATAAATAATAAATAATAAATAATAAGAAATAATAATAAGTAATAAATAATAAATAATAAATAATAAATAATAAATAATAAATAATAAATAATAAATAATAAATAATAAGAAATAAATAATAAGTAATAAATAATAAATAATAAATAATAAGTAATAAATAATAAATAATAAGTTATAAGTAATAAGTAATAAGTAATAAATAATAAGTAATAAATAATAAATAATAAATAATTTAGTCGAACAAACCGTGATCTGAGAAACTGTGGCTTTGTAGGACCATCTGAAACATTAACAAGTATGTTATACAAACTGTAAAATTAATCATTAAATCTTGTCTGTTTTAAACCATGCATTTTATGGGATAATAAATAAATTACCAATAACAATTTACCTCAAATTGATTCATGAGTTGGTTATTGTACTTGGGGTCATTTTGTTTCAACCGGCAGTAGTCTAAATATTCGTCCCTTTTGAACAGTGTATCTCCCATTGTAGATTTCACAACCAAAGCGTTATAAATGAACTCGTATTGAGACTGAAGGATTAAAATTAAGCGTTTAATAAGAAATATATTTTAAAAATATTATATTATGAAGTAATAGTTAAAATTTGTCTAACATAAAAATATGAAAAAGGTTTCAGAAATAAAAACTTGTGCTTAGAGAACAGGATTCTTATTAAGTAGTAATTAATTTCTGTTAAGCCTCATCTAAGTTTTAGTTGTGTTGTAAATAATCTTTATTAGGAGTTTTATTAAGTAACACATTTTTAAAAATTTATTGATTACCCATTCGTTCATAATCCATTCATAACGAATTGAAGTCATTGAATTACTAACAAATGAAATATATATATCATACTGTCAATCATAATTTTCAAATTAAAATGGAAAGCTTAAATTTTACTTCAAATTGTTTACAAATAAATCAAATAAATATTTTAATGACTTAGAACTTAAGAATAACATTTAAAAATATTCTATTAATAACTTAAAGTAAATTAGTAATAGCAATCACTTTACATTTTCCTGACATTTTTTTAAAACTTATGTATAACTTAATGCCTATCACATTAATTTATAATAATAATAAACAAATTTAAATAAATCAATCCATACCAGGGTTTGAACCATGTCAGGCCTTTCAGATCTGAGCTTTGCAACGCATTCTGGAACATCCAAGTAATCATCGTGTGCAGATTTTTCTAACAAATATTCTATTGCCAGGAAACAACCAGTCCTTCCAACTCCAGCACTGGAATAAATTAATAATTTATTACGAATACATTATTTGTATTTCATCGTCAAAACGATGAGCAAAAGTTAATAGTTGATAATAATTATTCTATTTAGTCTTTTGTATCAAATTGACAGAACGAGGTTCGTTACATTCTGAATTCCTCGTTAAGCGTAATTTAGAAGATGTTTAAAAAGTTTATAATCAATTAATTTATAATGCTAGATATAGCAACATTACTAGTACAATTCTAATTTGTAAAACATTATTACTTTATTATACCGTAATCGTTAAGCAGTTAAACAATTTCTATGAACCACAACAAATTCCATCCTTACCTGCAATGAACGACCGATGTGCATCTTTTCTTGTCCAGCAACATCTTGAATCTTTTACGAAAGTTCAAAAAGTTCAAAATGTCATCCGGTACTCCGTGATCAGGCCATGAAGTGTAATGGAGTTGAGTTATTTGACTCTGGATAGATTTTGGCTGGAAATTTTGTGGTAATCATAATTAATCGCTAATTAAGCGCAATGCTTATATCTTAATTTATTAAATGCATTCTTTATGTTATAATCTTAAATATTATATTTATATTATAATCTTAAATTACTAACAGTTTCCAAAACCAAAGTTCTTTCAGTGAATCCTCTCCACCTTCGAACGGTTTTCAATTGGATTTTGTAACCTCCGTAGCTTACTGCACCTATGTTGGGCCAATACTTTGTGCATTTTTTCTTAAAATACAAAAAAACATGTTTTATAAATTTTAATTTTCATAAGAGAACATTATAATATTAAAATAATAATATAATAAATATGTGCTATGTTTAATGCAGTAGCAATTGTATTATTTATTATTAATAATGTTTAATTGTTATAAAATAAAATGAAACTAACCTTATTATTTTCTTCCAAATTACACAACATGATTATAATTCCCACGTCTTGTTCTCCTATCATCCTCCAGAAATCATGGACACTTTGAGGAGTTGGTCCTGAATTAAAAAGAACAATAACAATAACAATAATAATCACGCAACAACATATTGAGTCACATCAAAAGAAATCCTTTTCATAGACATTCAATCAGCAATATTAAATTAATCGACAATGACCCGCTTTATATTTTTATATTTTCATTTTTACAAAATAATCTCATCCTCAATTTTTTCACATTTATTACCTTGACTTGCAATCATTATGGTTTTGCTGCAGCCCTGCAATTATTTAAGAAATAATAATATTCAAATCATTTAATTAATAAATTCTATTTTTGCAATATGAAACAAAAATCGCCCAGAGTTTAGATATATTTGAAATTGTTTTTCTTATAACTTACAATTTATTAGTATCTATTTAGTGTTATTACTTTCATCAATGGAAATTACGTACCGTAATAAAACTGGCGTTGATGTAATCTGAAGATTCATTATCAAGCAACTGTTTTAGTATGACCCTGTTGTTGTCATCTGAAATGGAGGTCATACATGCAATTGTTATTTATTTATCAGTATTTCTGATTGCATATTAATAGTTAAGTAATAATCACATTGCAATTGCATGTTATCATTTATACCACTTATATTTTTATCAAATCATTTATATCTTTATATTTATATTTATATCACTTTGATATTAGTGAGCCTGATGTCAGTATTAGTGAGCCCAGTGTTTACAAACACAAACTCACAGGGGATGATGTTTTTGAATCTATTTTTGTTCTTGAGATGCTTCTGAAGTCCGTAAGTGCAAGGCGATGACGTGTGCAAAGGTATGGACTGTCATTGGAGGATATTAATAGAACACAATCCAATTAATAACAAAACAATGTGAAAAAAAAGCTTTTTCCAAATTATTTACTTTGAATTCATCAGCAAACGACTGCGAATTGGCGGCAACGTAATCTGGAAAGTTTACCAGTTTCTGTTTTCCTTGATCTTGTGGATCGTTTGATACCTCACTTGCTTTAAATGTAAATCGAAGCTTTAATTGTTATACGAATACTCAATTTGCATGGTTTATTTGTATAATAAAGAGTAATTAAACAGTGATAATTGTGATAATTATTTAAGATTGAAAGAAATTGAGTAAATAAAGATTATTATAATGTTTTTTTTATATCAACTCACAATGCTCGGTGTAAATTTGTCTTGAATAATAAGTGGCCTCGTATTTTTTTAATTTTAGGTACTTTCCATATGAACGTTTACTTCTTTGAAAAATTTTAATTATAATAAAATTAGTATTTAATGGTTTATTAAAGATTCCTAATACTACTAAATTTAACTCACACGAAATAGAATAACAGACCAAATAAGAACAATATCAGAAGAACTGCAATCATGATCCCAATTGGGATGCCGACATTAGCAGACGAACTAGAGGAATCTTCGGCTGTAAATTAATTTCACTTTAATAAATCCATTAACAAAGCACTTATTAAATGTATTTTTAAATTTAAAACATCAAATATTTTTAAATGTAATAAGTTTGAGAGTTTTAATGAGCGTCTATATTCTATTGGCTACTAATGTCCAGCTAATGGATAGCTAAAAATAGATTATGAATATCAAGACTCTTTACGTTATACAGATAATATTATTACGTAACTTAAAAAGTTACCTTCGCATGTCGAACTGATTGTTGCACGGGTGAATCCTTTGTTGCAGAAACAAAAAGTCTTGTTGTATTCTGTCGAACATTCGCTATTAGGCTCGCACAATCCGTTGTCGAAAAAGCAATCTGAGAAATTAATAAGACATTATAAATCATAGTGTATTGCAAAGTTGTAACTTCATTATTTATATAGCGTCATATGCATAGCGTCAGAGGCGCTTCTTGTAACCATTTATATAGCGCTCCTTCCCAAGGGCGCTGGTGGCAGTGCAGGCTGGGTTTCGAACACGACACATTAATGACAAAATGTTCCAGAACAAGTATTTGAACAAGTTAAGTATTAATCAAAATAATTACATAATATGTAAATGCAAAATGACATCAACCTCTTTCGTCACATTGTGAACCCATCCATCCATCTTGACATCCGTCATAGCATTTGCCGTTCAAATAGGAACATGGTTTTCCTTCTTTGCAGTGACAAATCAGAGAACAATTACAGCCATAAGTTCCAATCGGACAAACTGTAATTTATATTGAGACATCTTTATCTTGTTAATTTTTTTAAAGTCTATATATTGTGTGTTATTAAGTCTTAATTAATTAATTAATTAATATTACTTTGGGAGTTTACATACTTTGATCAATGTTGATAATTTAGAGTGATTGATCAACGTCTATCATGGATTTATCAATTTCTTTTTGGAAAACGATGAAGTTGCCAGAAGGGTTGAAAATCAAATTAATTATGGTGACCCGTCATAACAGCCCGGCGACAGAATAGCCCCGACAAAACAGCCCCGTCAAAATAGCCCGGCGTCAAAATAGCTCAAGACAAAACAGCCCCGACAAAACCGCCCCGACAAAACAGCCCCGTCGAAACAGCCCGGCGTCAAAATAGCCCAAGACAAAATAGCCCCGTCAAAATGGCCCTGTCAAAATAGCCCCGACAAAATAGCCCGGCGACAAAATAGCCCAGGACAAAACAACCCGGCGACAAAATAGCCCCGCGACAAAATAGCCCCGTCAAAATAGCCCCATGATAGCTCAATGTCAAAGTATTTTTAAAAAATGTTGTGAAACTGAATCAAAATTTAATTCGAAATTAGTGGATTGAATGCTTTGACCGTTTTGAGTATTGTTTGTTGTTATTATTGTTCTCCAGAAGTTTAATTTGCATAGTCTTGCTTATTCAAATTTGTATCTGGCTTACAAATTTGTGTTGACATTATCCTCATCACTAGTTGCTTTTTGAGAGGTCGTTTTCAAAATTGAAATAGGTTTTGAGCAGATTAAGAAATTTTCTGAACCAGTCAATTCTACGATCATTCATGCTGATGTCTTGTGAGAAAGACTCTTTTCCAAGAATCAATAACAACGAAATCATTGATGTTTTAGCATCGACTAGTGAAACGATGAAAAAGCTGTTATAATAGTTAATAGTGAATAGAAATTTTAGACTCTAGTGTTTCTCAAGTTTAAGTTGATCAAACTAGGAGTTAAATAAAATTTCCCGGGCCGGTTTTTTAAGCCAGTCCGACCCTGGTGACAGGGCTGTTTTGACGGGGCTGTTTTGTCGGGGCTATTTTGTCGCGGGGCTATTTTGTCGCCGGGTTGTTTTGTCCTGGGCTATTTTGTCGCCGGGCTATTTTGTCGGGGCTATTTTGACGGGGCCATTTAGATGGGATTTTTCCGTCCTGGGCTATTTTGACGCCGGGCTGTTTCGACGGGGCTGTTTTGTCGGGGCGGTTTTGTCGGGGCTGTTTTGTCTTGAGCTATTTTGACGCCGGGCTATTTTGACGGGGCTGTTTTGTCGGGGCTATTCTGTCGCCGGGCTGTTATGACGGGGTGCCATTAATTATGTAACTCATTAACAACCGCAATTATTTGCAAAAATCTAATTAAAAAATATAATAAATATTTACCCGCATAAATATCGATGAAGTCGTCTTCACAATTTTCTCGTAATGTCTTCGCAATGCTGAGACACCAACAACTCCTTTTATCCTTGAAATGAAAATGCATTTTACAAAAATATTAATCTATTATTGCAATCAATTATTGACATTTCACTTAGAACAACATGAGAGCTTACCCAGCCTGCCAAATCAAAACGCCGCCATCTGCATGCTGTAATGCAATCCTGATTGGAAAGTTGATGTGCAACTTCAGAATAAAGTAGTTCCCGATAGTGTATACAGCCAGCGTATGAATCTTTGATAGTGGAATTTGCTGCATAATTTATAAAATAAAAAAAAACTGTATATTAAAATCATAATAATATTTTATTTTTTAAAATACTTGTTCGCTACCTTCTGTTATATTAGACTCAAACTGATTTTCACCTGGACACATTCCATTTTCCACACTGCACGACTCAATGGTTTTACAATTGCAAATTTTAGAACAATTGGAGCCATGCAATCCTATGGGACATACTGATGATAACAAAGTAATATTTAATATTTAATTTTATCAATTACTCAATTAATTAAAAAATCTCTAAATGCAGAAATATTTTTTAAAAATAATTTTTAATAATATTATATTAATAATAATTAATAATATATATTATTACCTGCAAATACCTCTATTGTTTTGTCATCACAATGTCCGGAATAAATCGGCTTGTTACCACAGAGACAGGTATTTTTCTTTGAAATAAAAAAAATTAAACATTAATTTATAATTTAGCATGGTTTCAAGATAAGATTGTTATTTCAAGATAAGATTTCGCATTTACACTTTATTATTTATTAATTAATTTATTTATTACTTATTTAATTTATTTTCTATTCAGTCACCAGTGGTTGACATCATGACATTTACTTGGATTGAAAAGTAAGTCTTGTTGCTGTTACGACATCCCACATCACACTGGATTTGTTGCTCTTGGAAATTGTTTTCCACTTTGTCTTCGAATGATTCAAAGCATCCAACAAAAGGGTTGAAATCTGGAACAAAGTTGGATCAAGTCAGCATCATCAATAAAGTGATCGTCTCTGATATAATTGATCTGCTGTTTCTTAGTAAACAATGACATTATTTGAAGCGTGACTATGAATCACTATGCATTTATCATGCATAACTTATAAAATAAATAATTATAATACCGATGGAAGCGTGTTCATAAACTTCAACTTCGCTCAAGGTGAGATAACCAGCTTTCCTGTCGTGAGGTTGTAGAAGCATAACAAACTGCATGGCTGGCGTGTTGTTTGGACAAGTAATAATTTCTTTCTTCTTTAACGGAAACGCTGATCCAAGCTGACCACACACGATGTAAGAACCATTTGCAGGAGTTTTACTCGGTTCGTAATTATTTGATAAACCGATTATTATGTAGTCCAACGTACTGGCTAAAAAATTAGTATTTGCTTTTATTAGCTTCTGAAAGTCGATCTTAATAATCGTCACCGCCGTATCATACTTAGCTGGACAATTCTTTGAATTTTTAATAATTAAATTAAAATAACTTTTGTTAGTGCCTTTTGAGTTGAATAAATTACCATAATTTAAAAAAAAATTTGCAAAATTATATTCATATCCATTTGTTATTACGATACACCTGTCTCATTAAGAAAGTTGACCTACCAAGATAATCGGTCGATGTGATGTGAACCTCCCCAATCCAATACAATCCACCAAGATCAATCACAATCCAATGGGAAGTGCTTAGTCCATGCACGCAATGTTCTGAAAAAAAGGTGTCAGCATTTCCATCGACAGCTTTATCTGCCGTGTATTGTAGGTATGCTTCGGGCATATAGGCCTTCTTTCGCAGAGCAATGTTTGTTGTCGAAGAAACTAAAAAATGTGTTAGAAAAATGAACTCTAAATAAATAACAAGCACATATTAGTTAATACAAAAGTATTAGTTTAACAATTATTACGGCTAAGAATCGCTAAATTCCAAAATGGGTTGATGCTTTTTTTATTTTAAAACCATTTATTCAAGCATTTTTTGTTAATTCAATTGTTGGCTTCGTTGGCTCATATTATCATATCCATCTTTTAACAGTTATAGATGCTATATCGTAAATTAATAGTAGGCTTCAAGTAATTTTATCATAAACAAAGACACTTACTTGTCGGCAGAATGTCAATCGTCGCCAAATAAATCGTTAAAATAATCAATAGAGTTGCCATTGCTTTTAACTGAACTAGAATATCAAAAATATTGTTGCCTAAATAATAATCAAGAAATGTAAAACATTTTCACAAACAATCCTCTACAAACGTTGCAATAATTATCGCAGACGAAGAGTGTATCTTGAGATCCTGTTACATGAGGCTGTTAACGATCACGAAATTGAGGGACAGCCACGATTACGGAATGTTTATCAAGCAATTATTTATTATTAATATTGTTTAGTGAAGCATAAAGACGACTATGTAATTGCAATTATGTACTTATGTTGTTTTTGCTTTTTTTTTATAAGGCATAAAATTTCAAATAAAATAAATGCATCTAAATGAAGTTTAAATATTATGTTTAAAAACGTGTTAAAAATAAGGTTGTAGAAGAAGATTTTCTTTGTCAAGTTCAGAATGTACTGAATAGCTATAGATAATTTCTCGTTTTTTAATTAAATTTTTATCTTCTTAAAAAATGCTTCATTAACTGATGTGCACATATCTCCAATTGTAGGAAGGCGAATACGCAAAACTTTTCGAAATTTTAAACTAAGAAGGGACAGCCGGGAGCTTACCCCATCCTTAACTTTTGAGATAAATAATGCCAACAAAAGATCGCTTACTTGTTAACGTTAATTGCTTGAATTTATACCTTTTGCAAAGCTGATCAATTTCAAAATAATTTTTCAGAAAACATTTTACTTTTATTTGTATTACACTTAATTTATTTGGTCATTGTTCGGTTGAAAATTCTTTCTAATTTTATATTTAATTACGGATTAAAATGCTTTGTTCAAGTTTAACTTGCTAATTGTGAAAATGAAGTGCTTCGTGTTCTGTTAATTAGTTTGTTATTAAAAAGAATTTCACTTTCTTAATTAAGTCTTTTAAGCACAAGAAAATTGAAATTGTGTTCATTGGGTAACATTAAAGTTGTTAAAAATTCGTTACTAATTTATTTGGTCCAGCGATGAGATGTTGCCTTTTTCTAACGATAGCAGCTTTAGAAATTGCTTGCCAAATCATCATTTCCTTCTAAATCTGAACAATCAGCTGAAGCAGGTTTGAAGATTCATAAATTGATTATTTTGTTTTTTTAACTTCACAAGTATTTGTCATGTTATGACAGCTTTAGATTAGATCAAGGCAAGCGCGAACTTACTTATGTGACACTTATTGATAATCTTATTTAAAATCGATGAATTAATGATGTCTTTGAAATACAATTTAAAACAAATTTAGGGTATATCCCAAGGCAATATAATTCCTGTCTCTTCTCAATTTATTCGGGATTTGAATTTTACTGAAAACAGTCATTTAACAGTACATGATTAAATGATATAACTCCTTCAGACATGACTTGTTTATTATCTTCTCTATGAATAGATGACAATCCGAAAGTAATTGCACTGAATGCTGCGCCCGAATGTAATGCTTAACGAATAATGATTTATCTATTATCTAAAATTACGCATGTAGATCACTCTATAGTAGCTTCATTTATAAGACAATATGCGACTTTCACTTTTTTTCAGAATTCTAGAATAAAAGTCTTCAATTGAAGGAAGTTATAAATCTACTTTGAAATGTATTGCACATTTATTTTATGTTTCTTGCTAAACATTTCTTTTGGAGTAGGTTAGTATGCTGAGCGCAGATGGGACTAAATTAAGGCTGAATACTAGTTATTACTTTTAATGTTAAATTCCAGGTAACTATGAGTTTCAATTTATAAGGAATTACATTGGATGTTACAAAACATTTAGCGGATCGATTAAACACATTGACACAATATCTCTGAAATCATGTATTGAAGAATGCAAAGCAGATGTACAGCTGTACACATTTACAGCTTTGAAAGTTAGTTTGACAGTGTAATAAAAATGTAATTACGTTTTTTTTTAGTATGACTTTTTTTTTATTTAATTTGATTTAATAGAAAGGTACTGAATGCTACTGCGGAAATAACTTTGGAATAGCAACTCAAGAAAGTAACTGTCAGATAAAGTGTGAGAACTCACCAAATGAATATTGTGGAGGAAAATATTACAGCGTTTATTCAGGTTTGTAATAAGAATCTTTATATTTAAAAGTTATTAATTCAATGGTCTAATTTCACATAAAAACTTTGTCCCGATAATAAAATCAAATATTCAGTTTGTACAGTTGGATCACATGGTCCAAAATGTAATGGCATGTGCAATAAATGCCAAAACTCTGTTCCCTGCATGAGACGCGATGGTGACTGTTTTTTGTCAAAATGCCGCAAAATGGATGACCAGTGCGATTTAGGTTAAATGTGTTTAATAGCGTTGTAAGGCTTTTATTTCGATGTAACCTTCTAAATTGATAACAGCTCGTCTCTTAAACGATGTCAACGTTGCTTACAATCGACCTGCTTTCCAAAGTTCAACTTATCCTAGACATCCTGCCACTCTTGCTGTGGATGGTAAAAGTGGCTCAAACTTTAATGTCGAAACGTGCAGCCGAACCAAAAAACAAATGAATTCTTGGCTATACGTTGACTTTGAAATCAAAAGAAACATTAAAAAAATTATCATAACCAACAGGAGAGACAAAGAAGGTAGTTATCACCAATTATCAATTTAGATAATTATTTTCAGAAAATTAACGATACTAATTTGTTGGTCATAGGCGCCAGTCAGTCATTCACTGCTAACTTCTATTTATCGAACGAACCTCCAAATGAAGGAATAAAAGGTCATTTTTGTGGACATGTTTCCACCCTTCAAAATATTACGATCAACTGTCCACAATCCTCCATCAAATACAGATACCTTGTGATTGTCCATCCGAATAAAGCATCATTGACGATTTGTGAAATTGAAGCTTATATTAAAGGTAACAATATGCAATATTAGTTGGAATGGATATTTATTACCATAACAACATTACAAATATAATTAAATTTTAAGTTACATTACATTATTATTACATTACATTATATAATTATTCTTACTCCAGAATGCGATTGCGAGAACAATGAGATTTGCTCGAATATATTCGCACATGGAAATTACCACAACCGTTGCACTTGCAAGGATGGGTTTTTTAAACAAGATATTTATTCGCAATGCACAGGCCAGTATCACAGTCATATTATTTATAATTATTTTTTTAACAGTTCAACTTTAATTTTTTCTAACTGCATTTATCATTATGATTGCAAATTGGGATAATGAAGATCCCTCCTTTAGCATTCGCCGTCTCAATGACTCGGTATTATGGAAAGCAAATGTTAATAAATTGATAGTCACTAATACTAGTATACTAGCAAATACAGCGATGAGGATGTAAGGCATCGGTACTAAATTTGGTCTATTGGTCAGCTTATATTATAATAACTGGCATTATCACTTAATGTGAAGTTAATTGATTCAATTTCTCGATGTGCAATCGTTGTAACGATTTTAACGTTCCGGTGTACATATGAAGGCTTGGAAAGGTAAGAATTAATGATTAAATTTTTAATTTAAATTTATTAAATTGGATACACATTTTGCAGTTATTAGGAGCACATAAAGGAAATATGTACAAGGCTGTTTTAGGAATTGAAAGAATGCCACCAAAAAAGTACTCAGGGGCGTCAAACTGATGGAGAGTTGAAGAATAATTTCAATGATGTCATTATTAACAAATATAATTTAAAAATTGAACTTATTATTTTAATTTGTTGATAACTATTCCTAAAAAATTAAGTGATGAAAATACATTCTCAAATTTTCAACAAAACCACCTTCACTAATGTAGCCTCATAAATTCAAACTTAAAAGGAGCGGATGTTCCGCTGAATGTATGGCCATATCTTGGAGGCTGTTTATTTGGATGGTCTTGGTCGGCCAGCCAAACACGATTTGTTTGATACAATCACTCTAAGAGCTATTTGAGAAGAATTTTAATTTATGTCGTTTTTATTAGAAAAGTTCTCGTTATACTTTGTTAGTAATAGTACATAGCCCTTTGGTAATATAGGAATGGTGAAGGCTGGATAACATTATATACCTTTTCTAAAACTTCACGATGTCTTTCTTCCATCTCAAGTTGTTCAATGATTACCATGATGTTTGAGATGGATATGTAAATAATCGGCATGAACTGTTCGTGAATATGCAAAGAATCAAAACATGCAAATGCGTGCACGTTGTTGCACACGATGATCTTACTGGTGCCGCTCAATGCACAAAGTCAAAAGACGCTGGAAGTTTTGTGTAATTCCGAAGTGCATGGATGAAATCTTATTAGTTGTGCATTACATGTCATAAGAACTACGGCACACAAGCTTTGAATATGTGGCAGTAAATGGCATTTGGTTTGAAGCAACCAAAAAAATGAGTAAGTGAGTGAGTGAGTGAGTGAACTAAGGAGTGAATGTTGGAGGTGGAGTCGAATAATAACTTCAACAATTTTATAATTAACAATTACAATTTTAAAATTGAAGATATTAATTAACTTGAATGCAATTATTCTATAATTATTCCTAAAGTAAGAATTAACTGAATAAAAAACATTTTCTCAAAGTTTCAACAAAAACACCTTTGCTGATGTAATCGCATAGAGTCAAATTTAAGATGAGAATACACGATCTGCACGCATGTGTACGGCAGTTTAACCTTTTTTTTTGGATGGCCTGATTGGCCAGTCAACGTAATTGTGATGTGTTTTGTTGGTTTAATACAATGGCTTTAAAGGCTGCTTAATTGAATTTTTACATTATGATGTTTTTGTTTTTATTAGTAAAGTTCTCTTTATACTTTGTTAGTAATAATAAATAGCCCTTGGCTAAGATAGCAATGGTGAACGCTAGATATCATTATATACATTTTCCAAACCTTCACTCTTGTGAATGTCTCTCTTCCATCTCAAGTTGGTAAATGACTAGAAGCTTGACTGATGTTTGAGATTGATGCATAAATAATTTTAATTAGCACATATACAGTACAATAGTACGGAGAACCACCTCGGTTTTCGATCCACTTTGTGAGGGAACATTTGACGTGAAACTTATTCAAATTTCATTTAGCAAATATTTATAGTGCCTTTTTGATCATAAGTCCTAGGATGTTAAGGCACTATAAAGCACTATAGCATTCAGAGGCAATCAATAAAATAAAAATGAATGAAAAAAAGCAAAAAAAAAACAATTAATGTTAAGAATATAGAATTAAATAATATTACTGAAGAAATTTTATATAATATTTTGAGGAAGTGTAAACCTTTAATCACAGATGGGATGTGCTCAGAGGTTCTGGATCCAGAGATAAGCCTCGCTGCCGTGTTCAACATGCCTTGATAGTAGTGGAGCGTCCTTTTACTGACATTTGTAAGCAAAGAGTCGCAGTAATCAAGTTTTGTCAGAATGAATTGCAGCACCAGGGTAAAGAATATGTTATGCGGAGTTAATGGCTTAATACTTCCTATAGGACTGTAGTCGACCCCATAAAATATAATACTCCCTATGGTTGACTCTATAAAAATACTTCCTGTATAGTCGACCCTGTAAGTTGTCGAATTAGTTGGATCATGTCCAGGTGGCTCCGCCCGCGAACATGACAAAGGCCACCGGGAGACGTGTGCTTGGAAGAGTAGTGTTCCGGGGGAGAAGCCGATAATCAAAAAGACCAGAGTCCACCTTCTCAACAATGCATTGATGGCAGTTTTCTTTTTGGAGAACAACATCGAGCGTTTAGCCAGACCCAGTGAAGATAAGATAGGAAGATTACATTGTTTGTGTCATCATGACGCTCAATATGTTTGTTGAATTCACCAGTGATGAATAACATTGAGGAGTTGATGACGAACCTGCTCAAGAGTTCAGATAACTTTGTTCGCATAGCAGTTCTATAGATAGTCAATAGATTGATTTATTTTCCTCGTGAATAAACTTGGGTAGCAAGTTATTCGAAAATTGTTGATGTGAAGTCAATATTTAGGAGACGTAGCTGAATAGACTAGACAGGTTTGAAAGCTCCAAATTTGAAAATTGCTTGTACCTATAAACGCCACAATACTCGTGACATTCTGAAGTTTTCCTTCTCGTCTTTAGTCGTTAATCTCCTAACATGCACGTTGCCAAGTTAATCAGTCATTTTGAATTGAATTTGAGTTCGTCGATAATATACAACAGGTAGAACTTAAATTTATATTTAAATCTCGTAACAACTACGCTGCTTGTTACGTCGAGTAAAATAGAAATTCCGCTCAGAAAAAATAAAGTTTAACGACCAATTAAAACAACTTTATTAACTAAAACTACAACGTAGCCAATAACATAAACAAATATAAATTTGCATATAGCATAAGCATTAAAAGAAAAGCAGTCCTAGTATAACATAAGCCTGACGCTTGAGCACCTCCAAGAACTGCTTGTGGTTGAATCAGGGGGTGGCTAGCTATGTAACAATAATTTCAATCGGGCACACATTAATATAGCTCATTTAAAAAGCATTTAGTATTAATGTTATTACTATTATTATTAATAATACAATTTTATATCTATCTAATTGAATACATTCAAATATACATCAATAGCGTCCATTTAGAATACTGTTACTATTATTATTATTAATATTATTAGAGTGCAGGTTAGCCCAATGGGTTACGCTACGGCGATAATGGTAACAGTAGTGTTCGAAACCCAGCCTGCACTGCCGCCAACATCCTTGGGAAGAAGCGCCATGTAAATGGTTACAAGAAGCACATCTGACGCCATAGAATTGCAACTACAATTACAATTATTATTATTAAAACAATTTTGTATCTATTTAATTGAACATATTTAGCAGCCTTCCCATGGTATTTAACATACGCTTGTCCAGGAGTTAGTGGTTAGATTGCGTTGTAATAACCTAACAACTATTAACATTATATATAACAAAATAATAATTATTACTTTCTACTGCACTACCAAATGTTCCGACTAAAACTAAATATTCATAACTATAACCAAATAATATAACTAACAAAGTATTGAACACCAAATCAGCTTAAATGCGCCTTACAAGTGCAAGTGTTGTTCCAAAGGTAAAAACCGCCAAGACACTCAGCGCAGGCATTTGGAGCGAAGCACACTTGGCAGTCGTTGATGTCGCACTGGAATGGAGCTTTCAAACGGAATGAAAAGTTTGTTATTTTTTTTTATTATTGTTAACCTTTTAATCACTCTTGTATTAAAATATAATGAATAATTTGTCAGCGCGTGGCGTCAGACGTGCCTTGTGTTTCCGCTGTTTCATGGATATAGCGAACATACACATTAGTAAAAGGTTCGACGTAATAATTAAAATTCATTTTCGTTTTGTAATTAATTGCATTATATTTAAATTGAACTGGTGATCTAGTATAATGAATCAAGTGTAGTAAAGAATTCATTTAATTCCGACTTAAGCAAGCTCCCTGAATGAGGTTGTAGCCTCCTTTGCACTGTTTGCAATAATTGCTCGCTCCTTCTGGACATTTCAAGCAGTTTAGAACGTAACAATCTGAAGAAATAAAAATTACATTTCCATTAATTTAACGTTCATATTAAGCATTTTCATTAATCATTTTATGCTGCTATGATTTTAATTCGATCAGTTTATCGAGATAAAAGTTACCTGCTCTTGGGTCTGGTGGTCTTGTTTCACCTGGTTTCGGGACGTCAGCTATGTAATAAAAATGTCAGTAGATAAGTTGCTATATAAAAGAAAAATAAAAAACACACATCAATAACGCCACTTTAATGCACTATATTATTAAGATTATTATTATGACTATTATTATTATTATTATTATTGTTGTTATTGTAACAATAGCTGAGATAAAATAAGTAGGTTAATTAATTAAGTTTATTACTTGTTGTATTCAGAATGTTCATTAGAAAATCCCATTACATTCAACTAAGGTTAAAGGCTTCCAAAATTCCCCAACTCCAAACCATACCCCAAAAAATGACATACCAGTTTCTACAAATCAACAGTAATTTCCATTCCGCTCTACCAGTTGCTCAATGAACTTATTATTATTATTATTATTCGAGTTGGATCCAAAAGTTTAATAAGTTATTAGATCTCAGAACAAGCTGGATGGATCAGTGGCCGACTAAGTTTCGATAGCTGGTTAGTTCCAGGATCAACAGGAATCTGGGAAGAAGTCGGATTTGAGGAACAATTGGAATCTAAGCAGGAATTAATAAAATGTTGATTTGAATGTCATAGAGTTAAGAAGAAAGTTCAGGTGGAGACATCTGGAAGCATTACTTAAAATAGAAGAGCTGTGAAATCGTCTTGAGTTGTGGATCGTTGATGAGGGTCTTTCAGCTTTTAATGAGGCTTCGGATATTATAAAACAATTCTGATCTATAACTTAAGCTCAGTAAATATTCGTAACTAACTAACTAACTATAACTAACAAAAACTATCAACATCGAAACATCACACATGCTCCTCACTTGTACACATGCCGTTCCAAAGAATGTAGCCATCACTACAAACCGAACACGAGTTTGGAGCGTAGCACATCTGGCAATTGTCAATGAGACACTGGAATGGAGCTTTCGTAAAGTAAAAAAATCATTCCTATTTTCGTAAAAGGTTTCGTAATGGTTTTAATAAATAAATAAATTTTCGTAATGATTAAAATTTATGAATAAATTAATTTTTTTTTTTAATTAACTGCATTATATTTAAATTGTTAAATGTTCTTGTATAGTGAAGCATGTTTAGCCATGAATGCAATTTCATTTCTTATAATTAAATGCAATTAATTTAATTTAAATCGTAAAATGGCCTAAGTAAAATGTTTAACTGTGAACGCATTTAATTCTAACCAAAGCATACTCCCCGTACGAGGTAGTAGCCTGTTTTGCACTTATCACAATTTGTGCTGAGTGTTTCGCATTCGAGGCAGTGTGGAATATGGCAAACTGAAGGAATAAAACTACATTATCATTTTTAAAACTTTTATATTAATAACTTCTTGTTTGTTTTTTTAATTTTAATTTCACATTAGTTTGCTTACAATTCGATCATTTTAACGAGGTCGAAATTACCCGGTGCTGGAGATGTGTAGGTGTAAGGTTCACCTTTGGCATTGCAAACGCTCGCTCCAACCTCCTTCCAAATGTCATCCAGTTTCATGAAGCTCGACACTGTGAAAAGGTGCTTATCGAGCGGTTGAGATGCAACTGATTGAAGTTCCTCCAAACTGACCTCCTTTCCAATCCCGACCACAAAGATTTCGACGCCAAGGCTCCTCAAATGACTCGCTTCTGCCTCCGTCAATCCTCTATCAGCGTTCGACTCGCCGTCGGTTATTAGGACGGCGACGTTGATTACGTCTGAACGGTCGCCACGATCCTCGGTGTATGCGTCTTTGCGTGCAATCATCAGTCCCGAAGCTATATTTGTTTGTCCTCCCTCGATTGGTAAATTTCTGAGAAATTAAGAGTGAAGTGCATAAGTTTGAAAATTAAAATTAATTCACTTAAAGCAAATAGGGCATCCTAATAATTTTTAATATTGCCCCTTGCCTTTCTAAGTTATGAGACATTGCAATGTTAATAAGAATATAGTAAGCAATAAAAACATCTTAATCATTTCCTAAAGTAATTCTATAACTTTCTCACTAATCGTGACAAAATACTGTGACTAAAATAGATAATGCACTGAACGAACTGATAAGCTTACAATAGTGGCATATGTATATATATATATATAAATATTATAATATGCATACCTGACAACCTGTATCAGCTTGGGCATGTTGGTGTATGAGAGCAGATTGAATGGTGAATAGGCAAAATGGCTAAACTTAACCATTCCAACTCTCGTCAGATCCATAGAAACGTTGAAGTTGAGAATGAAGTTAGAGACGAAGCCCAAAATATCTCGTTGCCAAAAGGAATTGTCGCCAGAAGCAATAATACTTGAAGACTGATCCAGAATTATGACGAGATCCAAAGCATTTTGGCAGTCTGTAAAGTAATGGATTGACTCATTGAGATGAATGAATGAATGAATGAATGAATGAATGAATGAATGAATAAATGAATAAATGAATACATGAATGAATAAATGAATAAATAAAAATAGAAAAGAAAGCAGAATAATTGAAAATAGAATTTCAAATCAGTACAACAAGAAGTTATATTCTGAATTGAACTGAATTACTCACTGGCTGGTCGTTCAGGCTTCTCAGGAGTGCAAAGGAGATCCATGACACCGTCCAAGAATGGGACGGATAAGAGGATTTGGTAATCGACCAAGGGCAGGACGTATTCAATACCCGAGGAAATGGCTGTCAGCTCAGAGAATGAGGGTTCCTCAGTCACGCCGACGGTGTACACGGTCACACCGGCGTCTCTGAGAAGTTGTGCCTCTTTAGGCGCCGAGTCGACATCGACGTTCGACTTTCCGTCGGTTATGACCAGGGCTATGTTCGGTACGTCGGGTCGTTCCCCTTTGCCCGGTGCGAAGGTTTCCGTTCTGAGAGCTCTGGCGTTGAACGATTTTATTTCAAAACAAGTTAATGTGGGTGTTATTGGTTAGTTGTAATAATTATACCCGATTCTTGCCCAAAGAGGGCAGACTACAGCAACAAAGCAAACACAAATATTTTCAAAAAATCACAGACCACTTGTCAACAATTTATGGAATCTATTTTAAAAAGAAAGTCAAAGCCGAACCTCAACTTACAATAAAGATGTTAGTGAGTAAATAATTATTGCAATCATTATTGTAATTAATATTACTTCAATCCAATTCCAATGTTGGTCTTTTCATTGAACTTGAGAATGTCATCGACAGCTTGATACATTTCGTCTTTTTTGGAGAAGGTGTTGAAGTTGAATACGACTTCAACTTGTTCACTGAAGTGCACCATAGCTACAGAGTCCCAATCTGTCTCCAGACGACCTACGTGTACAAAAATTAAAAAAAAAATTTTTTAAATACATAAATTTGTAACTCTACTGTATACGTTTTTATGCCAACTGTTGTATCTTCATCATCATTAGATGATTATCTCAGTGCTGGTAGGGAAAAATAAAGAAAAATAATATAAAAAATAAGTTTAAATCAAATAATTAAAATAAATAATTAAAAATAAGTTTTAAATCAAACAATTGACAGAACGTTCACCGATGACATTTTTGACGAAGGTTCGCATCGCTTGAAACGGACTCAGCTGTGGATCGGTGGTGATACTTGAAGAGGAATCCAACAAAATACCAATGTCCCGTTTGGCGCACTCTGAAATGAAATCAAATTCTCTATTGTCACATCACTAAGGTATTAATTTTTCTTGATTTTATAAGAATTAGCCACGGCTCTATTTTATTAATCATTTATTGTTGTGATAAACTTAAACTAAGATTCACAGAATTTTTATTATTACTATTAATGCTGACTAATATATTACAAAGTGTCCAAAAATTCAAAAATGTAAATAACAACTGCAAAATATCAATAGATAACATGAATCAAACCCAATAATTGTTTTATGGATATAGCTGATACATGCAGCAAAATACAGATCATCTGTATTATTTTTACTATGAATAAAACTTGCAAAAAATGTATACAGATAGTTCATAAAACTCATTCCACAAGCAATCATTGGAATTAATCTTCCAATAACTACGAACTACGAAACTTCCAACTCACTTATCTTGTGCTGGTTGAACAGCCGACCACTGGCAAGTTGTGGTTGACCAAAGACTCCTGATAAGATCAGGTACGTGATCAAAATGGCATCCATCAACTTCCATCGATAATGCTTGACGTCGATGCGGTCATTGGAAGACATTTTCTTCCTAAATGGACATCCGATGATCTATCGATTGATGAATTTATTAAAAATTTATTTATTATCCAAGATATCTAATGGATTTATTTGAGGTCAGACATTGTTTCAGAAATTTGTGTGCAAGTAAATGTTTTGATTTTTTTTTTTAAGGCGTTGACACACTGTGACCATGCAATATTTTATGGTTTTATTTTGAAATGTTTTATTTTTCTTCGAAACATTGCAAGAGGCAACAAAAAAAACATTATGTAGTGATTTTACAAAAAAAAACTAAACAGGAATACACACTCATATAATTATCTGTGTATATTTGCAGAGGAACTTGCAATTAGTATAAGATAAGAAGCCAGAATGTGTGATTTTTTTCCAGCAGACATGATGAAGCAATATCAGCACAATTTATGTGAGGCTAAATTGAAATCTCTTTCAACAAACCTATGGAAAAAGCCATGCCGGCTGAAGAGGCAACCAAAGTTGAAAAATGAGACAATGAATGGGCCTCAAACAGAAAAAGCGACAATAAACAAACTTAGGGCCTGTTATATCACCTAGTGAACAGCAATGTCAAATTACTTAAAATGTGCATCAGAATCAAGAATGCGCCAGAAAGAATATTTATTGCAAATTCTATCAGAAAGAAGACAACATGTAGAAACTAACAACTTAAAAAAACAAAGTTGTAGAAGAGAGCTAGACAGAAGGACACATTGAATAAATAATTGAAACTTTTTTGCAGATAATTCCTCATCATTGAAACAAGATATTACCAAATTAACAACAAAGTAACAATCCATGGATTTTAAAAGTAGTTCAAATACCTCTTAAATATTTTTATGGAGGTTTGCAAATGTTACAAAGAAGGCAGAGAAAATCGCTTTGATTTCGGACCAGGCCTCACTCGTTGCTCAGCATCTACATTAAAAAAATGATTTTATACCAAAACACACTTAGTTAAAATAGCGATCCTTACACCAACAAACATTCTGGTCACGATTCAACAAACTCTAACGCTGATAACTTTCAAAAGGAATCCTGAAACACAAGCAACTCTTTATTTATTCATTTATTCACCCTAACTTAGTCGATCAATAGATCAAAACTTGTAAGCCAACGCCATTCTATAAAACGACTTGCAAATTCAAGCGACCCCTAACTCCAAATTAGAATCGTAAACCAGACCACACATTCAAATTATAACGAATTGCGCTGGCCGAGTCTTGCAAGTTCCTTTGAATTGTTCTTGAAAGTATGTTATTTTAAAATAATTAAATAAAATAAATTTATAATGTAAATTTTTAAAAAAATATTTGAAAAATAACGTGATAATATTTTAGTGAACGTTTTGCCGGTGATGTTTGAATTAACAAATAATTGCTTCAGAAAATTTTATAAATACGTGTACTTTTAAAACTTTATAAATTAATTTTGCTAACAACAATCATTACATAAAAATAATAATCATTCTCAACATCTGCTATATAAGGATTTGTCTCCATTGCGATTCAAGGAGAGGGGTAAAATTTTAAATCATTAAAGATTTTTAAAATTGTTTATTGCGTCATAATATGGAAACTAATGCTAGTAATTTAACATATTGTAAATAACCAACTTTTGCTTACAAGCACATTTAGTATGCATAATCTTACCAAGCCTGACAATGTGGAGTGTGGTATTTCTAAGAAAAGAAGTAATAAGGCAACTGTACGTCAATGTTAGCATAAACATATCACCGATTTGATTTACGACAACCATCAAATAAAATTTTTATGTTGACATGGAGTACAAAAATATAATTTTTACTTGCAATAAAATGAACAATAACTATACCTTATTTTGATATTGCACAAATAAGCAAAGCTTAACATCCTTATAATTACTAAAATTCACAAGGATTAAAGTTTGCTGGATACTTCCTTGTCTCAAATATCTTCTAAGTAGCGAATATTAAAATGGCCGCTGAAAAAGAAGTTATTATAAAAAAAATAATGATATGCTTCTGTACAGTAAATAATTTAAGTTAATAAATGATTAACAGAATTAAAATGAAAAATTATTAACATTACAAATGAGTGATGGTCAACTGTGAATGTAATGCATATAATAAATAACCCATTATGTTGATAGGTTTCACATCAGAGAGTATCATTTTAGATAAATTTAATATCAATAAAGAAAATTTAATTAAATAGATGAAGTGTGGATTATGTCTCTTTATTTAAAAAGGTACTTAATTGCCCAAATAACTCCGGACATACTGTTATATGTTAGTTTTATAGCTTTTATCGGTCCGGATTGTATGGTTAAGCGATCGGTGTTTTGTATTTTTATGTAAGATATATTTTTGAGTTAACACGCTAAAATTAGAAATTTGAACTAGAAAACGTTTGTTTTTTTTTCGTAAAACTGTTTATTTAAGAAAAGCATTTATTTACAACTCGATGGAAGGCATCAAATACTTCTTTAAGCTTCTTGGCAGACCTCTTCTGTTAAAGGTTCTTCGGTTGGCTTCTTGGGCTGTTGGGATGAATCGAACCATTCGCAATACACGTCAATTGGTTCAGTAAGTAAATTCGATTTCATCTGGAAGCTCTCGAGACATTTAACGCAAAATATTGCAGCCGTTTTGCTCTTCTTGTCGATCGTAACCTGGCAGCCTGACATGTTACAAAAAGGGCACGGAAAGCAATTTTCTATTTTCTGACTGAGCTTGCGTTTAGGTTCGGCCTTTTTCGCCGTTTTGCGTTTACCCATCGCTTTGTTGAAAAGGTCTAGTCGAGATTCTTAGGTTTTAGATTAAAGCCTCAAGAATTGTCGTAACTATTCGCTCAGCAGAATCACTATGCGAGTTCGTATATGCTAATCGACACGTTAATAACTAATCGAAGTAGGAGAAAAAGATTCTGAATATTACACCCAAAATTAATTAAAGAAAATAATTGGTAGGATGATAGGATTTTTCGATAATAACAATGACTTTGCCATTATAATGTTTCGTTTTATAAGTGTCTCTTTATTTAAAAAGGTACTTAATTGCCCAAATATCTTCGGACATATTCTTATTTGTTAGTTTTATAGCTTTTATCGGTAACGGTCCGGATTGTATGGTTAAGCGATCGGTGTTTTGTATTTTTATGTAAGATATATTTTTGAGTTAACACGCTAAAATTAGAAATTTGAACTAGAAAACGTTTGTTTTTTTTTCGTAAAACTGTTTATTTAAGAAAAGCATTTATTTACAACTCGATGGAAGGCATCAAATACTTCTTTAAGCTTCTTGGCAGACCTCTTCTGTTAAAGGTTCTTCGGTTGGCTTCTTGGGCTGTTGGGATGAATCGAACCATTCGCAATACACGTCAATTGGTTCAGTAAGTAAATTCGATTTCATCTGGAAGCTCTCGAGACATTTAACGCAAAATATTGCAGCCGTTTTGCTCTTCTTGTCGATCGTAACCTGGCAGCCTGACATGTTACAAAAAGGGCACGGAAAGCAATTTTCTATTTTCTGACTGAGCTTGCGTTTAGGTTCGGCCTTTTTCGCGCGTTTTGCGTTTACCCATCGCTTTGTTGAAAAGGTCTAGTCGAGATTCTTAGGTTTTAGATTAAAGCCTCAAGAATTGTCGTAACTATTCGCTCAGCAGAATCACTATGCGAGTTCGTATATGCTAATCGACACGTTAATAACTAATCGAAGTAGGAGAAAAAGATTCTGAATATTACACCCAAAATTAATTAAAGAAAATAATTGGTAGGATGATAGGATTTTTCGATAATAACAATGACTTTGCCATTATAATGTTTCGTTTTATAAGTGTCTCTTTATTTAAAAAGGTACTTAATTGCCCAAATATCTTCGGACATATTCTTATTTGTTAGTTTTATAGCTTTTATCGGTAACGGTCCGGATTGTATGGTTAAGCGATCGGTGTTTTGTATTTTTATGTAAGATATATTTTTGAGTTAACACGCTAAAATTAGAAATTTGAACTAGAAAACGTTTGTTTTTTTTTCGTAAAACTGTTTATTTAAGAAAAGCATTTATTTACAACTCGATGGAAGGCATCAAATACTTCTTTAAGCTTCTTGGCAGACCTCTTCTGTTAAAGGTTCTTCGGTTGGCTTCTTGGGCTGTTGGGATGAATCGAACCATTCGCAATACACGTCAATTGGTTCAGTAAGTAAATTCGATTTCATCTGGAAGCTCTCGAGACATTTAACGCAAAATATTGCAGCCGTTTTGCTCTTCTTGTCGATCGTAACCTGGCAGCCTGACATGTTACAAAAAGGGCACGGAAAGCAATTTTCTATTTTCTGACTGAGCTTGCGTTTAGGTTCGGCCTTTTTCGCCGTTTTGCGTTTACCCATCGCTTTGTTGAAAAGGTCTAGTCGAGATTCTTAGGTTTTAGATTAAAGCCTCAAGAATTGTCGTAACTATTCGCTCAGCAGAATCACTATGCGAGTTCGTATATGCTAATCGACACGTTAATAACTAATCGAAGTAGGAGAAAAAGATTCTGAATATTACACCCAAAATTAATTAAAGAAAATAATTGGTAGGATGATAGGATTTTTCGATAATAACAATGACTTTGCCATTATAATGTTTCGTTTTATAAGTGTCTCTTTATTTAAAAAGGTACTTAATTGCCCAAATATCTTCGGACATATTCTTATTTGTTAGTTTTATAGCTTTTATCGGTAACGGTCCGGATTGTATGGTTAAGCGATCGGTGTTTTGTATTTTTATGTAAGATATATTTTTGAGTTAGTTAACACGCTAAAATTAGAAATTTGAACTAGAAAACGTTTGTTTTTTTTTCGTAAAACTGTTTATTTAAGAAAAGCATTTATTTACAACTCGATGGAAGGCATCAAATACTTCTTTAAGCTTCTTGGCAGACCTCTTCTGTTAAAGGTTCTTCGGTTGGCTTCTTGGGCTGTTGGGATGAATCGAACCATTCGCAATACACGTCAATTGGTTCAGTAAGTAAATTCGATTTCATCTGGAAGCTCTCGAGACATTTAACGCAAAATATTGCAGCCGTTTTGCTCTTCTTGTCGATCGTAACCTGGCAGCCTGACATGTTACAAAAAGGGCACGGAAAGCAATTTTCTATTTTCTGACTGAGCTTGCGTTTAGGTTCGGCCTTTTTCGCCGTTTTGCGTTTACCCATCGCTTTGTTGAAAAGGTCTAGTCGAGATTCTTAGGTTTTAGATTAAAGCCTCAAGAATTGTGTCGTAACTATTCGCTCAGCAGAATCACTATGCGAGTTCGTATATGCTAATCGACACGTTAATAACTAATCGAAGTAGGAGAAAAAGATTCTGAATATTACACCCAAAATTAATTAAAGAAAATAATTGGTAGGATGATAGGATTTTTCGATAATAACAATGACTTTGCCATTATAATGTTTCGTTTTATAAGTGTCTCTTTATTTAAAAAGGTACTTAATTGCCCAAATATCTTCGGACATATTCTTATTTGTTAGTTTTATAGCTTTTATCGGTAACGGTCCGGATTGTATGGTTAAGCGATCGGTGTTTTGTATTTTTATGTAAGATATATTTTTGAGTTAACACGCTAAAATTAGAAATTTGAACTAGAAAACGTTTGTTTTTTTTTCGTAAAACTGTTTATTTAAGAAAAGCATTTATTTACAACTCGATGGAAGGCATCAAATACTTCTTTAAGCTTCTTGGCAGACCTCTTCTGTTAAAGGTTCTTCGGTTGGCTTCTTGGGCTGTTGGGATGAATCGAACCATTCGCAATACACGTCAATTGGTTCAGTAAGTAAATTCGATTTCATCTGGAAGCTCTCGAGACATTTAACGCAAAATATTGCAGCCGTTTTGCTCTTCTTGTCGATCGTAACCTGGCAGCCTGACATGTTACAAAAAGGGCACGGAAAGCAATTTTCTATTTTCTGACTGAGCTTGCGTTTAGGTTCGGCCTTTTTCGCCGTTTTGCGTTTACCCATCGCTTTGTTGAAAAGGTCTAGTCGAGATTCTTAGGTTTTAGATTAAAGCCTCAAGAATTGTCGTAACTATTCGCTCAGCAGAATCACTATGCGAGTTCGTATATGCTAATCGACACGTTAATAACTAATCGAAGTAGGAGAAAAAGATTCTGAATATTACACCCAAAATTAATTAAAGAAAATAATTGGTAGGATGATAGGATTTTTCGATAATAACAATGACTTTGCCATTATAATGTTTCGTTTTATAAGTGTCTCTTTATTTAAAAAGGTACTTAATTGCCCAAATATCTTCGGACATATTCTTATTTGTTAGTTTTATAGCTTTTATCGGTAACGGTCCGGATTGTATGGTTAAGCGATCGGTGTTTTGTATTTTTATGTAAGATATATTTTTGAGTTAACACGCTAAAATTAGAAATTTGAACTAGAAAACGTTTGTTTTTTTTCGTAAAACTGTTTATTTAAGAAAAGCATTTATTTACAACTCGATGGAAGGCATCAAATACTTCTTTAAGCTTCTTGGCAGACCTCTTCTGTTAAAGGTTCTTCGGTTGGCTTCTTGGGCTGTTGGGATGAATCGAACCATTCGCAATACACGTCAATTGGTTCAGTAAGTAAATTCGATTTCATCTGGAAGCTCTCGAGACATTTAACGCAAAATATTGCAGCCGTTTTGCTCTTCTTGTCGATCGTAACCTGGCAGCCTGACATGTTACAAAAAGGGCACGGAAAGCAATTTTCTATTTTCTGACTGAGCTTGCGTTTAGGTTCGGCCTTTTTCGCCGTTTTGCGTTTACCCATCGCTTTGTTGAAAAGGTCTAGTCGAGATTCTTAGGTTTTAGATTAAAGCCTCAAGAATTGTCGTAACTATTCGCTCAGCAGAATCACTATGCGAGTTCGTATATGCTAATCGACACGTTAATAACTAATCGAAGTAGGAGAAAAAGATTCTGAATATTACACCCAAAATTAATTAAAGAAAATAATTGGTAGGATGATAGGATTTTTCGATAATAACAATGACTTTGCCATTATAATGTTTCGTTTTATAAGTGTCTCTTTATTTAAAAAGGTACTTAATTGCCCAAATATCTTCGGACATATTCTTATTTGTTAGTTTTATAGCTTTTATCGGTAACGGTCCGGATTGTATGGTTAAGCGATCGGTGTTTTGTATTTTTATGTAAGATATATTTTTGAGTTAACACGCTAAAATTAGAAATTTGAACTAGAAAACGTTTGTTTTTTTTTCGTAAAACTGTTTATTTAAGAAAAGCATTTATTTACAACTCGATGGAAGGCATCAAATACTTCTTTAAGCTTCTTGGCAGACCTCTTCTGTTAAAGGTTCTTCGGTTGGCTTCTTGGGCTGTTGGGATGAATCGAACCATTCGCAATACACGTCAATTGGTTCAGTAAGTAAATTCGATTTCATCTGGAAGCTCTCGAGACATTTAACGCAAAATATTGCAGCCGTTTTGCTCTTCTTGTCGATCGTAACCTGGCAGCCTGACATGTTACAAAAAGGGCACGGAAAGCAATTTTCTATTTTCTGACTGAGCTTGCGTTTAGGTTCGGCCTTTTTCGCCGTTTTGCGTTTACCCATCGCTTTGTTGAAAAGGTCTAGTCGAGATTCTTAGGTTTTAGATTAAAGCCTCAAGAATTGTCGTAACTATTCGCTCAGCAGAATCACTATGCGAGTTCGTATATGCTAATCGACACGTTAATAACTAATCGAAGTAGGAGAAAAAGATTCTGAATATTACACCCAAAATTAATTAAAGAAAATAATTGGTAGGATGATAGGATTTTTCGATAATAACAATGACTTTGCCATTATAATGTTTCGTTTTATAAGTGTCTCTTTATTTAAAAAGGTACTTAATTGCCCAAATATCTTCGGACATATTCTTATTTGTTAGTTTTATAGCTTTTATCGGTAACGGTCCGGATTGTATGGTTAAGCGATCGGTGTTTTGTATTTTTATGTAAGATATATTTTTGAGTTAACACGCTAAAATTAGAAATTTGAACTAGAAAACGTTTGTTTTTTTTTCGTAAAACTGTTTATTTAAGAAAAGCATTTATTTACAACTCGATGGAAGGCATCAAATACTTCTTTAAGCTTCTTGGCAGACCTCTTCTGTTAAAGGTTCTTCGGTTGGCTTCTTGGGCTGTTGGGATGAATCGAACCATTCGCAATACACGTCAATGGTTGTTCAGTAAGTAAATTCGATTTCATCTGGAAGCTCTCGAGACATTTAACGCAAAATATTGCAGCCGTTTTGCTCTTCTTGTCGATCGTAACCTGGCAGCCTGACATGTTACAAAAAGGGCACGGAAAGCAATTTTCTATTTTCTGACTGAGCTTGCGTTTAGGTTCGGCCTTTTTCGCCGTTTTGCGTTTACCCATCGCTTTGTTGAAAAGGTCTAGTCGAGATTCTTAGGTTTTAGATTAAAGCCTCAAGAATTGTCGTAACTATTCGCTCAGCAGAATCACTATGCGAGTTCGTATATGCTAATCGACACGTTAATAACTAATCGAAGTAGGAGAAAAAGATTCTGAATATTACACCCAAAATTAATTAAAGAAAATAATTGGTAGGATGATAGGATTTTTCGATAATAACAATGACTTTGCCATTATAATGTTTCGTTTTATAAGTGTCTCTTTATTTAAAAAGGTACTTAATTGCCCAAATATCTTCGGACATATTCTTATTTGTTAGTTTTATAGCTTTTATCGGTAACGGTCCGGATTGTATGGTTAAGCGATCGGTGTTTTGTATTTTTATGTAAGATATATTTTTGAGTTAACACGCTAAAATTAGAAATTTGAACTAGAAAACGTTTGTTTTTTTTTCGTAAAACTGTTTATTTAAGAAAAGCATTTATTTACAACTCGATGGAAGGCATCAAATACTTCTTTAAGCTTCTTGGCAGACCTCTTCTGTTAAAGGTTCTTCGGTTGGCTTCTTGGGCTGTTGGGATGAATCGAACCATTCGCAATACACGTCAATTGGTTCAGTAAGTAAATTCGATTTCATCTGGAAGCTCTCGAGACATTTAACGCAAAATATTGCAGCCGTTTTGCTCTTCTTGTCGATCGTAACCTGGCAGCCTGACATGTTACAAAAAGGGCACGGAAAGCAATTTTCTATTTTCTGACTGAGCTTGCGTTTAGGTTCGGCCTTTTTCGCCGTTTTGCGTTTACCCATCGCTTTGTTGAAAAGGTCTAGTCGAGATTCTTAGGTTTTAGATTAAAGCCTCAAGAATTGTCGTAACTATTCGCTCAGCAGAATCACTATGCGAGTTCGTATATGCTAATCGACACGTTAATAACTAATCGAAGTAGGAGAAAAAGATTCTGAATATTACACCCAAAATTAATTAAAGAAAATAATTGGTAGGATGATAGGATTTTTCGATAATAACAATGACTTTGCCATTATAATGTTTCGTTTTATAAGTGTCTCTTTATTTAAAAAGGTACTTAATTGCCCAAATATCTTCGGACATATTCTTATTTGTTAGTTTTATAGCTTTTATCGGTAACGGTCCGGATTGTATGGTTAAGCGATCGGTGTTTTGTATTTTTATGTAAGATATATTTTTGAGTTAACACGCTAAAATTAGAAATTTGAACTAGAAAACGTTTGTTTTTTTTTCGTAAAACTGTTTATTTAAGAAAAGCATTTATTTACAACTCGATGGAAGGCATCAAATACTTCTTTAAGCTTCTTGGCAGACCTCTTCTGTTAAAGGTTCTTCGGTTGGCTTCTTGGGCTGTTGGGATGAATCGAACCATTCGCAATACACGTCAATTGGTTCAGTAAGTAAATTCGATTTCATCTGGAAGCTCTCGAGACATTTAACGCAAAATATTGCAGCCGTTTTGCTCTTCTTGTCGATCGTAACCTGGCAGCCTGACATGTTACAAAAAGGGCACGGAAAGCAATTTTCTATTTTCTGACTGAGCTTGCGTTTAGGTTCGGCCTTTTTCGCCGTTTTGCGTTTACCCATCGCTTTGTTGAAAAGGTCTAGTCGAGATTCTTAGGTTTTAGATTAAAGCCTCAAGAATTGTCGTAACTATTCGCTCAGCAGAATCACTATGCGAGTTCGTATATGCTAATCGACACGTTAATAACTAATCGAAGTAGGAGAAAAAGATTCTGAATATTACACCCAAAATTAATTAAAGAAAATAATTGGTAGGATGATAGGATTTTTCGATAATAACAATGACTTTGCCATTATAATGTTTCGTTTTATAAGTGTCTCTTTATTTAAAAAGGTACTTAATTGCCCAAATATCTTCGGACATATTCTTATTTGTTAGTTTTATAGCTTTTATCGGTAACGGTCCGGATTGTATGGTTAAGCGATCGGTGTTTTGTATTTTTATGTAAGATATATTTTTGAGTTAACACGCTAAAATTAGAAATTTGAACTAGAAAACGTTTGTTTTTTTTTCGTAAAACTGTTTATTTAAGAAAAGCATTTATTTACAACTCGATGGAAGGCATCAAATACTTCTTTAAGCTTCTTGGCAGACCTCTTCTGTTAAAGGTTCTTCGGTTGGCTTCTTGGGCTGTTGGGATGAATCGAACCATTCGCAATACACGTCAATTGGTTCAGTAAGTAAATTCGATTTCATCTGGAAGCTCTCGAGACATTTAACGCAAAATATTGCAGCCGTTTTGCTCTTCTTGTCGATCGTAACCTGGCAGCCTGACATGTTACAAAAAGGGCACGGAAAGCAATTTTCTATTTTCTGACTGAGCTTGCGTTTAGGTTCGGCCTTTTTCGCCGTTTTGCGTTTACCCATCGCTTTGTTGAAAAGGTCTAGTCGAGATTCTTAGGTTTTAGATTAAAGCCTCAAGAATTGTCGTAACTATTCGCTCAGCAGAATCACTATGCGAGTTCGTATATGCTAATCGACACGTTAATAACTAATCGAAGTAGGAGAAAAAGATTCTGAATATTACACCCAAAATTAATTAAAGAAAATAATTGGTAGGATGATAGGATTTTTCGATAATAACAATGACTTTGCCATTATAATGTTTCGTTTTATAAGTGTCTCTTTATTTAAAAAGGTACTTAATTGCCCAAATATCTTCGGACATATTCTTATTTGTTAGTTTTATAGCTTTTATCGGTAACGGTCCGGATTGTATGGTTAAGCGATCGGTGTTTTGTATTTTTATGTAAGATATATTTTTGAGTTAACACGCTAAAATTAGAAATTTGAACTAGAAAACGTTTGTTTTTTTTTCGTAAAACTGTTTATTTAAGAAAAGCATTTATTTACAACTCGATGGAAGGCATCAAATACTTCTTTAAGCTTCTTGGCAGACCTCTTCTGTTAAAGGTTCTTCGGTTGGCTTCTTGGGCTGTTGGGATGAATCGAACCATTCGCAATACACGTCAATTGGTTCAGTAAGTAAATTCGATTTCATCTGGAAGCTCTCGAGACATTTAACGCAAAATATTGCAGCCGTTTTGCTCTTCTTGTCGATCGTAACCTGGCAGCCTGACATGTTACAAAAAGGGCACGGAAAGCAATTTTCTATTTTCTGACTGAGCTTGCGTTTAGGTTCGGCCTTTTTCGCCGTTTTGCGTTTACCCATCGCTTTGTTGAAAAGGTCTAGTCGAGATTCTTAGGTTTTAGATTAAAGCCTCAAGAATTGTCGTAACTATTCGCTCAGCAGAATCACTATGCGAGTTCGTATATGCTAATCGACACGTTAATAACTAATCGAAGTAGGAGAAAAAGATTCTGAATATTACACCCAAAATTAATTAAAGAAAATAATTGGTAGGATGATAGGATTTTTCGATAATAACAATGACTTTGCCATTATAATGTTTCGTTTTATAAGTGTCTCTTTATTTAAAAAGGTACTTAATTGCCCAAATATCTTCGGACATATTCTTATTTGTTAGTTTTATAGCTTTTATCGGTAACGGTCCGGATTGTATGGTTAAGCGATCGGTGTTTTGTATTTTTATGTAAGATATATTTTTGAGTTAACACGCTAAAATTAGAAATTTGAACTAGAAAACGTTTGTTTTTTTTTCGTAAAACTGTTTATTTAAGAAAAGCATTTATTTACAACTCGATGGAAGGCATCAAATACTTCTTTAAGCTTCTTGGCAGACCTCTTCTGTTAAAGGTTCTTCGGTTGGCTTCTTGGGCTGTTGGGATGAATCGAACCATTCGCAATACACGTCAATTGGTTCAGTAAGTAAATTCGATTTCATCTGGAAGCTCTCGAGACATTTAACGCAAAATATTGCAGCCGTTTTGCTCTTCTTGTCGATCGTAACCTGGCAGCCTGACATGTTACAAAAAGGGCACGGAAAGCAATTTTCTATTTTCTGACTGAGCTTGCGTTTAGGTTCGGCCTTTTTCGCCGTTTTGCGTTTACCCATCGCTTTGTTGAAAAGGTCTAGTCGAGATTCTTAGGTTTTAGATTAAAGCCTCAAGAATTGTCGTAACTATTCGCTCAGCAGAATCACTATGCGAGTTCGTATATGCTAATCGACACGTTAATAACTAATCGAAGTAGGAGAAAAAGATTCTGAATATTACACCCAAAATTAATTAAAGAAAATAATTGGTAGGATGATAGGATTTTTCGATAATAACAATGACTTTGCCATTATAATGTTTCGTTTTATAAGTGTCTCTTTATTTAAAAAGGTACTTAATTGCCCAAATATCTTCGGACATATTCTTATTTGTTAGTTTTATAGCTTTTATCGGTAACGGTCCGGATTGTATGGTTAAGCGATCGGTGTTTTGTATTTTTATGTAAGATATATTTTTGAGTTAACACGCTAAAATTAGAAATTTGAACTAGAAAACGTTTGTTTTTTTTTCGTAAAACTGTTTATTTAAGAAAAGCATTTATTTACAACTCGATGGAAGGCATCAAATACTTCTTTAAGCTTCTTGGCAGACCTCTTCTGTTAAAGGTTCTTCGGTTGGCTTCTTGGGCTGTTGGGATGAATCGAACCATTCGCAATACACGTCAATTGGTTCAGTAAGTAAATTCGATTTCATCTGGAAGCTCTCGAGACATTTAACGCAAAATATTGCAGCCGTTTTGCTCTTCTTGTCGATCGTAACCTGGCAGCCTGACATGTTACAAAAAGGGCACGGAAAGCAATTTTCTATTTTCTGACTGAGCTTGCGTTTAGGTTCGGCCTTTTTCGCCGTTTTGCGTTTACCCATCGCTTTGTTGAAAAGGTCTAGTCGAGATTCTTAGGTTTTAGATTAAAGCCTCAAGAATTGTCGTAACTATTCGCTCAGCAGAATCACTATGCGAGTTCGTATATGCTAATCGACACGTTAATAACTAATCGAAGTAGGAGAAAAAGATTCTGAATATTACACCCAAAATTAATTAAAGAAAATAATTGGTAGGATGATAGGATTTTTCGATAATAACAATGACTTTGCCATTATAATGTTTCGTTTTATAAGTGTCTCTTTATTTAAAAAGGTACTTAATTGCCCAAATATCTTCGGACATATTCTTATTTGTTAGTTTTATAGCTTTTATCGGTAACGGTCCGGATTGTATGGTTAAGCGATCGGTGTTTTGTATTTTTATGTAAGATATATTTTTGAGTTAACACGCTAAAATTAGAAATTTGAACTAGAAAACGTTTGTTTGTTTTTCGTAAAACTGTTTATTTAAGAAAAGCATGTATTTACAACATGATGGAAAACATCAAATACTTCTTAAGCTTCTTGGCAGACCTCTTCTATTAAGTTTTGGATTATGAATATCGTGAAAAATATGTTTATGGTAACTAAACATAATTATATATCAATTATATGATATCAAAGATGTTGACGTATGGTCAGTAAACTATCACAACTGTGATTTTTCAACAACATTATGACAGGGAAATTTTCGTTGTAATTGTAAAGTCATAATGGATATGATAAAATCAGCAAAGGTGATTTTTTGAACATCATGTTAATATTCATCATAATATGCTAACAAGAATATTCATTTAATTCAAAGTCATCGACGAATGTTCAAGAAATATTAGTGGTGCAAAATCAACAAACTGTCAAAATAACCAGGGGAGTTATTTGTTTCATCGAAATTTTAAGAACGTTATATTGATATTCATCTGAACATGTTAATATTCATTTAATTCAATCAGGACGAATATACGAAGTTGTTTTATATTGTTACGTGAGAAATGGCGTCCATGAATTCATTTGCTGTAATGTTCTGCCAGCGCCATTGGGATGGAGCGGTATATAAATGGTTACAAGAAGCGCCTCTGACTCTATTCATATGGCGCTATATAAATGAATTTACAATAAAACAAATTATTTTGAAAAATACTATGGAAAATCTGAAACAATTCATTACAAGGTCTTTATAATGAAAAAATGGTTGAGCCAAGCTTGAGTTGTTTGCTCATATTTGAATAACTAATTTATCCATTTTAATTTCATAAAACCTTTTTTTGTCTCATGAAAATATGATAATAAAATATTGTAATAGTATAAATTAAGCAAACTTAAGCAACATTTTGAAACCGGTAATAATTGTCTACAGCTTCAATTTTAACATTACGACAGCTGTCTCAACAGTTATTATCGTAATTAATAAATAAATATTTAAAAACTATAAATTATGAAGATAATTGATATTATTATTATAATTATTGTTATTATTATTACTCCCACATTCACTACCATTATCATCATCATTATTATTATCATTACCAACGAAGGGAAATTATAATTAACTTCCTCGATTCAAGCATTTAAAAGATGAGCACATGTTTTTAATTGCACAGTTGCTCAATATGGTGAAGTTTCATTTCTATATTGCTTGTTTCGTAATAATTAATTTTAATAAAAACGGTGAGTTTCACGTAATAATTAATTTATTTTAGCAATTAATAGTCGTATTATAAATATGGATTCTTATATTAACATATTAGCTATTTACAATTAATTACAAATTAGATACTATTTCAATAATTTCATATCATTTTGTTTCCAGGTTATAGTCAACTAATTAGGCATTACTTGGGTTGCTACGGAGATTTTTATCAAAATGTTATTCAAAAGGATAAGTCGTCAGTGACATCGTGTATTGAGGAATGTAAAACAGATAGACAAATCACGTTTGCAGCTTTAAAAGTCAGATTTAATGCATATTTAAATTTATTTTAATAGCATTTATTTATTTAATAATATTTCAAAAGAATGGCAATGAATGTTATTGCGGAAACAATTTTCGCATATCAACTCAAGAAAGTAATTGTCAGAAGCGTTGCAAGGACTCAACAAATGAATTTTGTGGAGGAGAACAACATTACAGTGTTTATTCAGGTTTGCATTTTTCATTATCTTGGACTATTTTTAAGCT
This sequence comes from Whitmania pigra, assembly GCA_021613335.1. NCBI lineage: Eukaryota > Metazoa > Annelida > Clitellata > Hirudinida > Haemopidae > Whitmania > Whitmania pigra. The sequence goes on along the minus strand of JAJTWR010000269.1, from coordinate 1,248,993 downwards.
TTTACATTTCTTAAATAAAATAACCGCATTTGATTGACGATGTAGATATTTTAAAAGATTCTTAATAATTCAATAAAAATAAAATGTACATATTGCAAAACTCAGTTTGCGCAGTTGGATTACATGGTCAAAATTGTAATAAACCATGTATCAATTGTCAAAGCTCTGTTCCTTGCATGAGAAGCAATGGCGAATGTTACTTATCAAAATGTCGTAAAGGATCAACGAACACATGTGACATTGGTTGGAAAACATTTTTAAAGAGGTTATATGGTTTCAATCCTTCACATAAATTATCACAATTGATAACAGCTCGCTTTTTGAACGGTGTCAATGTCGCCTTTAATCGTCCGGCTAAGCAAAGTTCAACTTACAAAGAATTACACGCTTCACTTGCTGTGGATGGAAACAACGATACAAATGTAAACGATGGTCGTTCATGCAGTCACACCAATATGGATGAGAAACCATGGTTTTATGTTGACCTTGAAGTAGAAAGACACATTAACAAAGTCATCATCACAAATCGGGAAGACATTAACAACATTGCAACTGGTTTGAAAAGACAACTTCTTTAAAGCGAATTAATAACACAATTTCCCGAAAGTTTAAGTTTATTTACAACTTTTTAACAGCCGAAAGACTTATGCAAGCTCGTGTTTATTTATCTAACAAAAAGCTTCCAACGGATGAGATGGATTTTCAGTTATGTGGAACTGTTGCAAGACTTCAAAATATTGAGATAACATGTCAATCGCATGACAGATATCGATATCTTGCTGTAATACTTCCAACGAAAGAACATCTAACGATTTGCGAAGTTGAAGCCTACATTGATGGTTATTTCATGAATAATATTTCAAAAATCATCATTATATATATTTTAGCAACATTCAATTTCAACAGATTGCAAAGGTTGTGAAATTAACGAGATTTGTGCTCATGCTTTGGTCAATAATGTCTGGCACAAACGTTGTCAATGTAACGTTGGATTTTTTAAAGAGGATATTTATTCTAATTGCTCTGGTTGGTAATGTTTGAAATTAAAATACTTCTTTATAAAAAAAAATAAACTAAAAGAATAAATTGTGTTTTTTTGCATTATTAATGATGAACTTCATTTATAGATATAAGTAATAATTTATATTTTGATGTTCTTCTTGCTTTATGCTCTATTCGTCTTAAAATATTAAATGAAATTTATATACAACTTTTAAATAATGCGATTTCTTCATTAATTTATGTAATTAGTCCTAAATATATTCACATCTTACATTTTATTTAAAAAGTAGATTAAAGGATAATCATGATATCATAATATCCATAGTCGTCACCAAAATCTCATGGCTTGCATTGATAAATTAAAAGATGATCCGATTAATACAACAAACCTCACTTCAAAATGCAAGCACCTCTCTAAATATATTACTTTGTCATATGTACTTTATATAACTAATTATTTAACAGTTAATTGTAATATTTTATGTTTTATTATATTATGCGGCAACCTATAAATTATATGACCAATTCTAATGAGTTATTTAATATAACTATTAGGATTTATTCATTAATATATGTAATTATTCATTAATATATGTAATTATTCCTAAATATATGTAATTATTCCTAAATATATGTAATTATTCCTAAATATATGTAATTATTCCTAAATATATGTAATTATTCCTAAATATATTCACATCTGCACAATTTATTTAAAAAGTAAAGAAGATTAAATGTTCAAAATATTTCAGATATTGATGAATGTCGTAATAACAATCATTCCTGCAACACAACAATTTCAACATGTTCTAACCTCGACGGTAGTTATTCTTGCATGTGCAATGAGGGTTACGAACACAGGGGAAACCAGTATTTTAACTGCTATGGTTCGTAGTTATAATTGCGTATTATATTTAGAAATTTAAATTAATTCTAATTAGATATTTAAAAATAAAAATTAGTTGTCTGTTTATAAGTATTTTGACGAATTAAATAATAATACGATTATATTTGAATTATTTGAATGAAATATAATTTTCATTTCAAATCTAATGTTTTTGATATCCTTTTATTTCAAAATTTGTTGAAAATAACTTTAATTCAGATGTCGATGAGTGCAATAGTAACAAACACCAATGTGATTTGAGCAGCACAATTTGCAGCAACAATGTTGGTTCTTATGTTTGTAATTGCAAAACTGGATATCAACATGAAAGTGCTGTTAAATGCATTGGTAAGTTATTGTAAGTACTTGCGGTAAATAGAATATCTAATATTTTGCTAATGTTAAATAATTTCAATAAATTTGTAATATTTTGAGTAATTACTAATAACACCTCTATTATTCCTTTAGATGTTAGCCTCGTTAATGTGATTATATGTTAAGTCATTTGTAATATTATATGTATGTGTATGTTATATATATATATGTATATATATATATGTATTAAATTGAATTAAATTTAGTTTAATTGCAATAAAAATGCAATATTTACTTTTGTTGCGACATTTCTTATGTTTGCAGACATTGATGAATGCATAACAAGCCATTCCTGCAATACAACGACATCTTCATGTATTAACAATGTTGGAAGTTACACTTGTTCGTGCAGAGAAGGATATGTGAATTCTCATTATAATGTTAAATGTGTTGGTAAGAGCTCTTTAATTGATATTAATGCAATTGCGACGCATTTATATTTTGTCTGCTATCATATTTCAGATTACGACGAGTGCAGAAATAACAAACATAAATGTAATATCACCAGTACTACTTGTTTTAACACTGATGGTTCTTACAATTGTCAATGTAAGAAAGGATATCAACAGGATCACAGTGATCCATATAAATGCAAAGGTTTGTAGATTATAAATATTAATTGCATTTTTTAGTTATAAATTTTGTAATAATGGTTTGAATTACCATTTACAAAAAAATTGCAGTCTTAGTCTATGTACTTTAAAGTTTTGTGAAAATTTCATTATGCTCTAATTACTTCAGACATTGATGAATGCAAAGACACAAGTTTATGTGACTCAGGAACTTCAACTTGTCGTAACACAGATGGTTCTTACGTCTGTGATTGTAATGTTGGATATCAAAGACATTATTCATATTTCCTCGGATGTGTGGGTAAGCATATCAAGTAGTGATATAAATTGATTACATTTTGTTTTATTTAAATATTCCTTTAATTTAATTTAATTAAACAAATATATTTTAAAGTATTTTTAAAAAACATTTTCACCATTATAATATTAAAAAAATAGCATTTAAAAATATAATTAATGTTAATGCAGTTAATGTTTTACATAAATTTGAAAATAAATTAGCGAATAATTCGAAACCCACCCTGCACCATCGGGAAGCGACTTTGGGGTGCTATTGAAATGGTAGTGTATTTAAGAAGCTTCATCATGACCTAATGTGTATTGCATTATATTAATATAATAATGTTAAGTTATAATTATAATCATTAAGCAACGTTATTATTGTTAATAGTGTCATTATAATTCATAAAGGAATTAAGGATAAATTTAAAGTGCTTTTTTGTTTCTTTTAATTTTAATAATTCAATATTTCATGATTGTTAATATTTATGAATATTTAATTTTATTGTAGAAGTGGTATTTAAAATAAATGAATAAAAATGATATCATTTAATTAATTTGTAATATACAGACATCGATGAATGTTTTCAAAATCAATGTGATGCTTCGTCGACAACCTGTGAAAATATGGTTGGCAGTTTTAAATGCAATTGTAAACCTGGTTTTAAACCATTTAATCACACCAGCTGTTCAGGTAATTTAATGTTATTTAAGTAAAAAATCAAATAACATTCTGTAGGTTCTGTTATAATTAAACATTAAGTTTATTTTTACTGTTTAATTACTAATATATTCAAAATTTTATTTTATCTTTGTTAATGTCAGTGTAGATTTTGTCATACATTAATTTCATAGATTAATATTTATTGTTAATCAATGCTAAGTAGCAATTACACAGCAATATTCAGTTAATAATTTCAAATAATTAATAACTAGAAATAATTATTTATCAATTATACAATACAATATTGATATCACAGATGTTGACGAATGCTTACTAAACTCTCACAACTGTGATCTTTCAACAACAATATGCACAAATGTTAAAAGAAACTTTCGTTGTGATTGCAAAGCTGGATTTGAGAAAATCAGCTCCAACAATACATCCTGCAAAGGTACATTTTTAGAACGTTAATATTCATCTTAACATGTTAATAAGAATATTCATTTAATTCAAAGACATCGACGAATGTTCAAAAAATAGTTGTGATAAAAAATCAACAAACTGTCAAAATAACCAGGGGAGTTATTTGTGTCACTGCAAAGATGGATATTCAAGATTAAGTGAATCCAAATGCTCAGGTTAGCGTGGTTATTTTAACCATATTTGATCATATGTAATTATTCCTTACATCATTACAAATAAGAATTGAAAATTGTACCCAGACTTTGATGAGTGCTCAATGAATAAACATGATTGTGACAAACAAACCACAACATGTGAAAACATCGATGGGGGTTTTGTATGTCATTGTCTCGATGGTTACGAAAGCATACCTGTGAATAATAAAAGCTGCAGAGGTTAGTTTTATTAAATTTGTATTTATAAATATTAATGAAAATTATTTTAAATATGTTTATAATTTAAATTTATTAAATTATATTGAGTGATTAAATATATAACATGTAATTGAATGTTTTTTTCCCTTTTTCTTAAAAAAGGTCAATAATAATAATAATAATTAATAATAATAAATAATAATAATAAATGAATATGTGTAGTGCCACAAGCGTAAGTATACTTATTTATTTCAGGTTACTAATAAAAGCTTTAATGTGGCATTATTTTAGTTCAGTTTTATTGAATAAAAATTAATTCTAGGCTTAAGGCGATGGTATTTATGGTACGGAATATTGCATAATGAATGATTGCTAATTTTCCATTAACTTGAAAAAAATTACAACTGAACAGATATAAATGAATGTGAAAGAGTTGTTTTCAATAAAACGTCAACGGAATGTATTAATACATATGGATCATACGAACTTCGATGCCGGGAAGGATTTGCAATTAAAAGTGGTGTTTGTGAAGGTTAACTTTTTAACAACGTTTTTTTTTGATTACAAAAAATTGTATTTAACTAAGTAGAACAATAAGCCACAACTAATAGGATAAGACAACTTAAAATAAAATAACTCAAGGGTAGGCCTTTAGGAAACGGATAAAGATTGATCTTTTATTGATAAAGGAATTAAAGAATATAATCTTGGACCACAGAATAGAAAAGAGTTTGAAAAGTAGATGTAGCAAATGGGAAACTTTATTTATGTGTAGTAAGTAGTGTTATTGTAGTTACTACTGTCTGGAAAAAACCTATAAATACCATTTGAAGTGCGTTATAACGTTATTTTTTTTTTATTTCAAAGTCAACCTAAACAATTATTCATTTAAGCAAGTATAGGTGGTAGAGTTCACGATTTCATAGAATAATGAATCACATACTTCTACGACACGATTTGTGTCAAAGAAACACTTTGAGTAGTTCCTTTAGGAACCTATCACTCCTGCACCAACCTGATTGCTGAATAGGTTGAATGCACACACCGGATATAAGTAGCTGTTGATCTTACCGTTTAATGGAAGCGATTAGAACACAAAAACTCAATTGAAAGTCTAATTTACAATTTATATTTTTTTGACTAAATTTGACATAAAATTTTTGAATAAAAATAAAAGATGATCATACTTATTTCACATTAAATTTAACTTTTTCAGATGTAAATGAATGCGAAATTCGAAATTTTACCGAAAATTTAATTTGCATCAATTCAATAGGAAGTGTAAAATTTCTATGTGCCGATGGATATTATTTAGTTGAAGAAGATGATGTGCTTTTATGCAAAGGTTAACTTAATGTCTACTTTAATTAATAAATAATTTTTCATCGTTTAACAATGTATAAACTTTTCTATAAATATTAATATTTTAAAATTAATCAATTAAATACCAAACATAAACTTCAACTTAGCTCATTCAAATGCTGGCAAAATAGTGGCAGGGTTTTTTGTAACGTTATTATTGATACTGCTTGGAACTCTGTTTGTTTTGCTATGGAAAAGGTATTAAAATTTTTCTTTGTTAATTTACAATTTTTTATTTTAAAATTATTATTCTAAAGAAGGCAAAGCAGAAAATGTAAAGAAAATGTGAACCCTAAAGTCCTCGAATTGAGCAATACCACAAAACCAACTCCCACAACTCCTGGTAATTGTTGCCTTACTCTTTCTATTAATAAGAATCAAATTTTAATGAAAACAATTATTATTATTGATACAAAAAGTTATTATTTCTTATAAAATTAAAAAGTTATTATTATCAATAGAAGTGATTTACAACAACGTGGATCCAAAACAGAGCGCAACAAGAATCAAGACAGAAGATTTAAGTGCCCACATAAGGACAGTTTCAGAGAAGGACAGCAGTGGATTTGAAATCGAATTCAAAGTTTGTAAATGTTTTCACTGATTTTTATTTTCTACTTTTGATCCACGATAAAACATTGCTTAATTGTTTGCATTCTATATAACTGCATGCATTCAAATCAATGTTGCTTGGAATTACTAATATGTTTATTATTGTTATTGTTATGATTATTATTATGAATAATTAGAATTTATCCTCAGACGACATTTATTTGGCATTATTTTAGTCACTTTAAATATTGCGGCACTGTATGATTATAATAATTACTAGGGATTACTAAAATTACTAGGTTACTAAATTTTAAATGTTCATATATTTTATATTTACTAAATAATTAATGTATTCGTATAGTAAAACAATTAAGTCAAATATGAATTTCATGAAAACTAAATATTAAATCATAAAAGTAATATAATTACATAAGTAGTATAAATTATTAAGTTATTTAATTTTCTTCAGAACAAACAAATGTTCCAATTATCTTTATCAAACTTCCTTGTCAATTGAACATCCCCTCAAATAGAAACAATTAATTTTTTAAATTGTAGCACTCTATCGCTATTGTTCATAAAATTATTCCTCATATAAGTCAGCGCCGTCATTATTTTTAAATTGCATGGCATCTAAAAACTAATGACTTCTAAAATCAAACTTCAGACCATCCCGAAAGTTATGGAAATGTCAACGTCCTACGCACAGCAACCAGAATTGAAACCCTTGAATCGCTTCCAGAACATTTTTCCATGTTGGTACAAATTACAACTTACAAATTACAATTTCTACAAATTACAACTTCTACAACAACTAGTGTACAACATTATAATATAATAAATATGCAGTACTCTTAAAAACCTTACAGATTTTTTGTACAGAAACAGTATGTACTAAGTACTAAGGGTCTACAGCTGAATTTATTTTGAAGTTGTTTGTTTACTGCTGTAAATGGGCAATCACTGAATGCGTTGCTATAGTTGTAAGGTCATGTCTATTCGGCCTGAAATAATAATAATAATATTAATAATAATAATAATAATATTAATAATAATAATAATAATATTAATAATAATAATAATAATAATAATATTATTATTAATGTTAATTATTAAATTATTATTCATACTGAATTACAGATGATCACACGAGAGTCATTTTATCAAATACAGGAGAAAAGTTTTCAGATTACATTAATGCCAGCCATATTACGGCAAGTTTACCATGCCTTAAATGGTATTTCCATAATTCTATTTGTTATACTATGTATTGCGTTATTTTTGTAATATTTATTAAACAACTTGGTAAAATGAATACACCCTTTTCATATTTCATAATGGAGAGTAATTATTACAGTATAAAAAGTTATTATTTTAAAATGATTTCTTATTAGTCATAATTTTATCAGGATTTCGAAAATACCGTACCTATCATCGCAGCCCAAGGTAACTAAGACATTTGCAATTTTGATTTCATTTTAGGATATAAATGTTTTTTAATATGACGTTATCTTACGGAGTTTTGAATTAACTTCTTAAATAAATAAAAAAACAAATTATTTTGTTATTTTGAATTATACCTCTTTTATTCTCAGGTCCCACAGACCAAACTGTGAACGACTTTTGGAGGATGATAACTGGAGAGAATGTCAACAATATCGTCATGTTGACGCAATTAGTTGAAAACAATAAGGTTGGATTCTCTTAGAATGATTTTTATTGACAACAATTTGAATTAAAATATAAAATAAAGTTAACTTTTTGCTAGTATTTAAGATTTGTTATGAATTTGATAAAGTTAGGAGGTTGAAAGAACGCCAAGAAAATTTTAATCTTTAAATGATAAATTAATTTTAACAGGATAAATGTTTCTTGTACTGGCCAGAGTCAGAAGGAAGCACCATAGAATTTGGTAACATTTCAGTTACACATTCGTCGCTCGTTATTTGGGAGAAATTTGTGAGAAGAGATCTCAAAGTTGTCAAAAAGGTTAAATCACACCCTATGAAATACATCAATCAAAATTATTAACCAAAATTAATTTGCATAATTAATAATTAATTATTAATACAATAAAGAATAAAAAATTTTAGGATGACAACTCCACAAGGATTGTGACGCAGTGGCAGTTCTTGGGTTGGCCTGACCATGGAGTACCGACAGACGTCCAATCATTTCTGAGGTTCAGGAACAATGTCCGCGCATGGATGGATAAAAGTAGGAAAACTCTCGTCCACTGCAGGTTTATAAATAAACTTTTAGTATTTAGCTTTATTAAATTACTTTTAGATTGAATAGATTACATTTTATCATTATTCATCGAAATCTGGTTGAAGAGTAATATCAAAAACAATGAAATTTACAGTGCCGGAGTAGGAAGAACTGGTTGTTTCATAGCAATCGATGTTTTGTTGGAAGAAGCAGCAACAAGAGGAAGCGTTGATGTTGTGTTGTGTGTCAGTCAACTGAGAAGGCAAAGGCCACACATGGTTCAAACAGCAGTAAGTGATCTTAATTTTGTTAATTATAAATATCATTGAAACCAAATGATGTCTTTAACTTACGAGAATTTAATTTGCTAAGAATTATTGTTACTTCTAAGAACTGTTATTATTATTCTACTCAAAATAACTTTTGATTTTCTGTTACTTATGGGTGAAACCTCAATACCAATAACAAACATTTATTTAATCGTAGCAATCTTTATTGACTTTGCTACTTACTGCACTTGTTTATTTGTAATACTTTCATTGCCAATAGTTATTAAATTATTAAAAACCATTTATTTCGTAATCGTATTATTGCACAGTATTGTTAAATTGTTTCTTAATTTTTGGCCTGGTTGAACAATTAGCCACATGTATTAACACTGCTAATAATCGGACAACTCAATTATTACTCAGGTTCAATATGATTTCATTTACTTCGCATTGAAATTGGCGTTTGAAGAGGGAACTGTTTACATTCCAATTCCAACTTTTCATAAAAGATATTTGGAAATGTACAAGATCAACAAGGATGGAAAGTCAAAAATCGTCCAAGAATTTGAAGTAATGAATTTTTCTGAATAATAACTTAACCTAATGCAATATTAGATTTTATTAATATGTAATTCCATATTTGGTTTCAAATAAAATACTTTGCCCAGTTTGCATCACCAGGTCATTTAGTAATAGACAATAGCTAAATCATGCTGCGATCTCATTGTACAGTTATGCATTTGTGTACTTAATTAAACAAGTGATATTTTTATCTAGAATCTTATTAAAGCCACTTCTGAAGAGATTAAAAGTGAGATCCGAAGTTACTAACAATTAACATAACGATAATTTATTATTAAAATAATATCTATCAGATATTTCGACATCAAAGGAATTAACAACGCAATCTGATAAATGGGTGGTTTGCTCTGCTGATGTGAGTTGAAATTACATTCGTTCACCACAATGAGACATTGTAATGTGAATAATGATGTTGACTTTTTCCAGAGTGTCATCCCTCCAAACAAATACATATTTTCAAGATTTCCTTCAGAGTCTGACGTTGAACAATTCTGGGAAATGTGCTTGGAGCAATGTACAAATGTCATCGTATTACTCGATCACATCAAAGTATTGTTTCATCATCTTTGCTAATAATAATAATAAAAGTTAAAATAAATTTTTCCTCATTATGTAATTGTCCCAAAACTCATCAACTTAATTGAAAGTCACAACCAGATCCAATGTTTTACTCTTAAGACAATCAATTAATTGATCAGGATTTCAAACTGCCTTTCTTACCAAACAACATCAAATCGCTCGTATGCAAAAGGTTCATGTTGGATTTTGCAAGCACCCTACCGATGGGCATTCTCAGCGTAGATACGGTCACAGCGACTTCGCAAGATTTGATCTACGAGAACAGCACTGATGTAAGCTTCTCTTTAATTATTAAATGTAATTATGCAATTTTAAAATTAACTGCTTAATAAATTTCACATGTTCTCCGAAATGCGCAACAAATAAACATACAAATAACTCTTATTTTTATTTACTTTTTTGTTTTAATCTTCTTTTTTATTTTGTATTTTCGACTAAAGAATCAATCAAGACAGTTCAGAGTTATTAGAGTGTGTGTGAACAGCAAGGACTTTCTAAACAAAGAGTTATTTCAAGCAATTAAAGCTCAAGCTGATCTTGTGCCAAATAATAATCCAACTGATGGATCAATGCCATCGGTGTTTGCTGTGAGCAGGTTGGTTTAAAGGGAGTTTAATTACGTAATTGAAATCAATGCAAGCATAAACTTCTAATTAAGACAATTAATTTTTGCACTACATTGATGCATTTGTAATAAAATGTATTTATTTTTATTAATTCGTTTCACCAATAGAGACAACATGAAACTGGCATCATTTTATGTTGCCTGTTGCAAGTTATTTGAACAAATGGAGTCATACAAGGAAGTGAGCATCTACAACACAGTGTTCGACTTGCACAAAGCAGCGCGTGGACCAATTTTCACACTGGTAATTGCCGTCATGACAACTTATTTTCCATCAATCACTTGGGGTAGTTTTGAAGTAATTATTTTCAAAATGACAGGCGCAATACAAGAAACTGTTCGAGATTATAGACAAGGAAGTCATAGCTAGAAAGCCTTTTCAACTGCTGTGAATTTCTGTATTAAAATTAATTGCTTCATGCTAGAACAATTACAGATGAAGGATTGTGAAACACGTTCTTATGACAAAGCTAAGTGTTCAAACTGACGAAATGAGTCAAACAAAATAATTAAATATTTTTATTTAATTGCTGTTCCTTTAACATTTAGCAAACTGAATCGTTTACACTGTTTCTGAGAATCCACTTTTAAAGACTTCAAGTAATTTTTCTACGCTCACATTTCCTGCTACTGTTTTCTTAATGGTTGTTGAACTTTTAATAAAGATGTATTTATTTTGTTCGAAAAATACCGGGGTTTTTTTTAGCGCATGTTTACTAATTTATTCATTTATTTTTTAAAATGGTATTTTAAGCACAGCTTTTTGGAGATATCATAATTAAGTTGAGCATGCGAGATAATAATTACGTAATTACAAGAGGCGACCAATAAGGAAGCTAAAATTTCTATCAGAGCAGACAATTATTGAATTCAAAAGCAATTTTACCATGCACAATATTTCAATATTATATTGTCACATGAATATTCCCAAATAATTTAAAATATAACTTTTTGACGAGATAATTTACTGTGGGATAATAAAAGATGAAAATATGTTTGAGGAAATGATTTGAAAAATTAAATTTTTTTTTTCAGGTTTGAATTCGTTTATTTTCAAAAAACTATATTCAAATAGCCAAAAAAAAAATCACACCAAAAAAAGATTCACAAATTCATTAATGAACTATCCCAAGGGAATTAATTCCCGTCTAGGGGATAGGTTGTTTCAATTTGACAAATTTAAAGGGGCGTTTGAAAGGGTCTTTGCATATATATAAATTTCTAATGGTAACGACAGGTGAAAATTAATGGCAACAACTGAGAGACGATGAATAATCGGAATAATGAATAAGCGATGTAATCAACGAGGAAAAAACCAGGATAATAAAATGAATGATAAGGTGGAAATGTGGATAACAGGTTCAACAGGTGGATAGAATGTGTTTTTTAAGATGGGATTTAAATAGTGAGGAACTGTTTAGAGAAACAAGGGACGACGGCAGAGAGGAGAACAAGAGTGGACCTTTGCAACATATGGAGAATGTCAAAGATTTCAACCTCGTTGCAACACCTGCCGATTATAAATTAATAAAATCTGAATCCATTTCTAAATTTTGGACATGCCTTGCTGCTAAAAAAGAATTAAAAATTGTTAAAGTTTTTATGCGTTATTTTGATGATGGTGATGATGATGATGATTATTATTATTATTTTTATTATCATCATCATTATCATTATTATTATTATTATTATTTTTATTATTATTATTTTTTTAACATTTTATATATAATTTTAACATTATTTAAATATTATCCTTAAAATATCTTTAAAAATTATTTATTTTTCTTATCATTTTATTAATTTGACGAAAGTTGAAATGAAATTTATTAGAAGCCGAAAATTAAAAAGATATAATCATAAACTTCAAAAGTACATTCCATCAATATTTTAAATTCAGTAATTCAAAAATATTTAATTTAACAAAAACAATGGTGCTCCCGGAGTCTACTTGTATGCGGTAATTATTCTTTGGTCCATAGATGTCAGACTTTAATTAAATGTTTTATTAATTTTTTAAAGTATTTTATAATCTTATACATTTATTACTTAACGTGTTAATTCAGTGTCTGTTTGTCAGCTTGTTATTATCTTAATTGTATCTTCGTACCTGTCTCCAGATCTGTAATTGATAGAGTTGATTGGCACTCGGTTTACTAATCGAGGTTAATAATATTAATTGAACTGAATTAAATAATAAATAAATAAAAATAAATAATAAATAATAAATAAGTTTTAAAAAGATATAAAAAATTCTTTTAGAACTTAAATTGCCGCCAACTCATCATTTCACTTGTCACGGAAATAATAAAAAAATAATATTAATAATAAAGCTCAGAATTGTAAAATATACATTTGTCTCAGTCAAGGACAGAATTTAAAGCTAAATTAAAGAAAGAATTCCTTCTATTTTTGAGTCATTATCCTCCATCACGTCATTTCGTCATTTCAAATTGTCTTGTTTACCTCTTCCAATCTTGAACTGCAATTTCAGAATTTAGCATCGATCATCAGTCATCTTTTTCATCGTCACTGTCGTCTCCATCATCATCATCACCATCATCGTCATCGTCATCATCATCAACGTCATCATCATCATCGTCATCATCATCATTATCATCAATCCTCTTGAGTTAGACGTGAATTCATCATCCCAGATAAATTAGTAATCAGAATCTTATCGCCATCGTCATCACCATCCAAAAGCTAATTATAGCGATACGGTGTTGGTCCATCGCTCACCATCGTAGTGAAGGGGTTGGATAAACGCCACCCTACATTTTTACAGGATGAGTGCAAATGCACTTGAAGGGAGGTCATCATGAAAGTACTCGTCAGCCGTTCAGGACACGTTTTTGCCTCTGACGAGTTGTTTTCACAGTCAACTAACTAACTGCCTTTCTGCTTTTTTCACCTCAATGTTTCGCTCTTTAAAAGTTTCTCACGCATCATGTATGTTGGTGATGATGATGATGATGCCGATGATGACGATACCGATTATGGTGATGATGATGACGATTGCGATACCGATTATGATGATGATGATGATGATGATGATGGTGATGATGCGCGAGGCAAAACAGGTTGTTCTTATTTTTCTTATTGTCACCAGTCCGACATAACCACGAGGCACGCTAACCACGTATTAAATGATAATTTTAAAGTGAACAAATACTTTGATAAATTACAATCGAAAGAATCATTTTTATCTTAACAAGTAATTAACTTATTTACAATTTTATTCAACAACACGATTTTTAGACTGATCTAAAGTAAAGAAATTTAAAAACTAAAACCAAATCCACCTAGCCGTGGCAGCTGTGCGCTCATTCATTAAAGTGTATCTTCGGAAATCTCATTGAAATCAACAAACACGGACCCTCCTCATACATTGTCCCGCGCGTGCGCTGTCGTATGGCGCGCAAAGGCTGCAGTTATAGGCTTGCCAGCGCAACGCCTAGATTGTCGTCACCGCCGACAAAGACGCTGATGCTCCTAGCTAATACTGTCTCTAGGTGTGGATAAGGGAAGCTGTGTTTGCGCTTAAGTACTGGTTACTTTTACAGCTGGAAGAATCAGTTTATTCAAAGTAATTTAAGAACAAGTGGAAGGCTTTTTGTTTTGCAAGACTGGAACATTGTAAGCCGATGTGAATTTTGATCGTTAATCGTTAATCAACTAGAGAAAGAAATTCTAAAAGCCGTTTAGTAAGCTGTTTTGTAAAATAATAAAAAATCGTCTGCTGTTTGTTAGCGGGAAATCTGACTTGTGAATTACATACTCACATCATTTAAATCTCAGATGAAGTAATGCTGGATGCAGAACATCAGAAAGTATTCTTCAACTTCTTGAAACAGATCTATTAATTTCCACGAGGTGAAAGGTCTTCACCTTTGAACCCAGGAAGAACCATGAAGAACCTCAGACACGTCCAAAGCACTGGAAGCACCTGGTCGAACAATCTGCCCATGCTTCTTCTGGCAGTGTTTGTTCAATTTGTCGTCAACTTTGGCTGGTCTGCGGCAAGTCAGATACATTCCAAGAGAATACCAATAGGTAAGGTGTATTTATTTATTTATTTACAAAATAAGTATTTGAGCATTTACTTTTTACATTTTGTTTCTTTTGTTATAAACTCGAACTTAAAAATTATCAAAAAGCCTAATCTAGATTTGTAATCTAGAAACTACGATTAAATAAATGAATTTAATATATTTAAAAAGGTTGTGACAAATTCTATAACAAAGTTAATTGATAGAAAATATTTATGGCTACCTAATGTTTAACTTGAAATGAAAAAAAATTCTTGTAAATTTTCGCTACCATCCACACCGGATTGAAAATCATACAAAAGTCAGAAAGACATGATTTCAAGAGACCACGGTTTTATCCATCACAAATCCATCATCATTTACACCATGTTACGTTTGTTACATACATCGCTGCAGATTCCAACCAGCACATTGTTGTCCTGGTAACCGACATCAGAACCACACAACAATGCACAACATACCAAAAAGTGTTTGAAAGATGAGGCCTTTTCGTACGTGTACCCAACAATTTACCCAACAATTTATCTAGCAATTTATCCAACAATTTATCCAACAATTTATCCAACAATTTATCCAACAATTTATCCAACAATTTATCCAACAATTTATCCAACAATTTATTCGACAATTCACCTCACAATTAATCTAACAATTTATCCCACAATTTATCCAACAATTAATCCGACAATTTATCCGACAATTTATCCGACAATTTATCCCACAATTTATCCAACAATTTATCCCACAATTAATCCGACAATTAATCCGAAAATTTATCCAATAATTAATCCGACAATTTATCCCACAGTTTATCCAACAATTAATCCGACAATTTATCCAACAATTTATCCAATAATTTATCCAACAATTTATCCAACAATTTATCCAACAATTAATCCGACAATTTATCCCACAATTTATCCAACAATTTATCCAACAATTTATCCAACAATGTATCCAAAAATTTATGGCTCCATTAAATTACTTAAGGACATACTTTTCCATACCTTAGCGAATGAATTAACTTTCGTGTCAGTGTGTTGTTCGTCATCAGGTTAGTGTGAAGTGAAGTTCCTTTCAAGAATCACGGAGATTCTTAAAGCCTCATTAAGATCCTCTCACGTCTGTGAACTTATTTTTCGCGGGAAAGGAAGTTGCAATTAAATTCATCCTGTCGTTAATGTCCGTCAAGTTAAATGTTATAATTTATTATTGATTAATAGATTTTAGTCGGAATTTATTTTATACTCTGATATTAAAAGTTTATTTTGAACTCTTTTACACTCTCCGTTAAATGATTCTGGCTTAAAGTAATTCAAAGCATTTTTCACGATGCCCTTAAAACCTTTAATCCACCGGGAGTACTTTGAATCTGATCAGAACAAAAATGATGGCAGGAGATTGTTAAATAATCTTTCACGGTCACCAGAGTTGCTTCTGAGAATCTTTTAAGCGACAACATCCTTCTTTCCGAAGAGCATCTTGAGACTGTCGCATCATTCTTACGGATTTCATGCGGAAACTCGATTAGAATATCGAATTATTTTCTGCGCAAATTGAAACAGCATTAACCTTCCGATTGGGTTGCGTATGCACTGAAAATGACGTGGAAATGAGTAATTCATATTAAAAAGTAAAAGCATAAAAGTTGTTGATAACTACAGCGCAACACTGGTAATTTCAGTTCATGTTCAACAATGAATTTACTGTACAATTTTAACAATAATAACCTAAGCTTCAGTTGTGTTCTAATAAAATCTTGATAATTAAACTAATTCAGCCACAATTTCAACATTGAAACAAATTAAATTACATCGTTTTTTATCGAATCTTTTATTCCCACCTTAATTGATAAATAAATAAAGTATTCCTTTCAACAAGTTACTATTTAAAATAAGTGCAAAAGTGGAAGATTTATTCTTGCAATTTCCTGCTTGATGGAAGCTCAGAGTGGCAAATAAAGATTGGAGCATGTCAACAAAAGCCTACGAGCGGAATGTAATAAAGTGAACTTAAAATGCATACAGAGTTGTGACAGAGTTGTTCTGTACTAACTTGTTTCATATTTCAATTACCATTGGTTAGTTCGACTTGTGATTAATAATTCACATGTGTAAATAATTAAAAAAAAACTTGTTAATATTGATGTTTTAATTAATTAGTCATTATTGTTAACAGTATTATTATTAGTCTTACCTCGTTAATGCTATGAAAATGATTGTTTGGTTGATTAGACATAACGTTCTGACAAGAAAATGATCTTAGACTGCAGAATTATTTCTTCGAATCAAATCATATTATAAAAGTGATTAAATTAATTATTTTGTAATTAAATAAACTAACAATATTAATATAACAATAATATACTAACATGTTGTTTGAAAAATGGCACCATTATCATAATAATAAAAATAATTGAACAGTCAATTTTCAAAATCAAATTTCTAATTTTAAGTTGTTAATTAATTATAATTATAAATATAATACCTAAAAGCTGGCCTAACAAGACTGATTAGATAATTAAACATAATATTGAAAATAATAATAATTCGCATTCATATATTCTTATTTACTCTGTAAATCATTATATAAAATTATTTATGCGTATTAAATAATATGAAAAAGAATATTATTATTATTATTATCATCATCATCATCATCTTCATCGTCATTTATTTATTTATGTCGCATTGAATTATGGCCATCTTTTGTTCAAAGGGTTTGAAAGACATGATTACGTTTAGTAAGCAGGAATAGCGGGCATGATGTACGCTTCCTTTAAGTCTCTAGAATTGCTTCTTGCATCATCATCATCATCGTCTGCTCGTTCCTAATCGATATTCGAAACGAGGTCATTTGATGATTTCATTACGATGATGATGAGGATGAGGATGATGATGAGGATGATGTTATCATTTATTAAAAATTTGTGTTTAATGTTTTATTCATTAATTATATTAATTGTGTCATATTTCATAAACATGTATCATAAACTTACGATAGTATGTCTGGTTGATATTGCAATCTGTTTTTAATTGCATGATTAAGCTACACAAATGCAAAATAATTGACAACGTCATTAACAAGGACAAACTTGGATTCTAGAAACGTCATCCAATTCTACAATGAGCATTTGGTCAAGTCACAATAATTTAAATCACAGATTTAATTGCCATTGTTTATCAAAATTCATTTTGTTATCAACTTTTAAAAATTGAATAAACTGTTGTAATCTTAACTTGCAATGTTAATCATCATGTAATCAGCATTTTAAGGTTGTAAAATTTTAAATATCATTAACTTTCAATGCTCAATCATCTTATTAAGATCTTATTATCGCTTAGATATGCACCATTTTAATATCTAAAAAATGAAGACCAGAATATAGAAATTCTAAAGAAAATGTAAAAAAAAAAAATAATAATCCAAATAATCGAAAACAAAAAGTCAGCGCCTTAAAATCTTACATTGTCGTATTTGAAAACTAAATGGATTAAAAACAGTTTTTTTTTCAAGCATTTCTAGCGGCACCTCAAGCATCGATAAAAGCATTCAAAACCGTTTCAAGATGGCAAAAATACTGCTCGAGGGCGATGAAAAACCTTCCAACATTTCTTGAAACATTTCCATGGAAAAGAAAAAAAATAAAAAAATAAAAATCCAAACATTTCCGGATGTTCATGCATTCTTTGCCTTATTATGGCTTCCCGTCACACTTCCTTAAGACTGCTTTTGGAAGATGTCTCCTGTCGTCTTACTACAACTATTGCGAGCCTGATCAACATTTTCCAGCAATCTGTCATGCAACCAACCTGCTTTTAATGTGCATTTATCATGCATCTGTCACGTGCATCTGGTGCATCTATCATGCATCTGTCACGTGCATCTGATACATCTATCATGCATCTGTCACGTGCATCTGATACATCTATCATGCATCTGTCACGTTCTCCAAATTCACTTTTCATGCATCTATCATCACTTCATGCATCCAAATTCATCTCTCCTGTGAATCCGACTGCGAAAGTGTCATCTGTTGGGAATGAAATTGTCCTGATGTTTCTCTCAGAGTCGTTAAAATTCGTTCAACATTTTGGCACCAATGTTGGCTTCCATGCCCACGAGGAGAAAACGACACGTCAGTCTCTCTTATCTTCGACGCTCTTCTGGCTTCGCCTTGCAATTAAATTAGTTCTTGAATTTAATTATTTATTTTTGTATTTATTTCGAAATATATAAATTTTTAATAGTAATAATAATACTACTAATAATCCGTATTAATGATTTATTGTTGTCTTATTATAACCATTATTAAAAAGTTTTTAAAATAAATTTTAGAATTTAATATAATGAGTTTCATTTTCAACGAGGGGGTATTTTCAACATTTAATTTCTCATCATCACGAATGTCTTAATCGCTGAATTCATGTAAAATATTCATCAGTAAATAATAACATTAATTAATTTATATAAAGTATTTATCAGTAAATAATAACATTAAATCGTTTAAGAGAAAGAATTTAATCCTTCTTTATTTATTTCTTTCTCAATTTTGAAAATAAATGACAAATGACTTTGGAAAGTTTCCAATTTTTATTTCCTTAGAGATGAGACACTGATTCTTGAGTGATGCTCCTGAATTCTGCAATAATTTTTCAATAATTTAACTCAATTATTGCTTAAATAAGGTTTCCGTTGAGTAATTGTAAGATAAATAGAATTTGATATTTAAAATATAAATTAAAATAAAGTTGTTTCAATGTTAATAATGAATTTCTTGCTGAAATTTTTCAATAATTTTGTTTTTGGAATTTTCATCTTTATAATCGTTTTATTGTTCCGTTTTTATCTCTTTGTTGCACAATTGCGTTGAAATATTTTCGTAATGAAATCAAACGAATTATTTTATATTGATAATAAAGGCAGCTTTAAATGTTAAATTATTTCTTTAAATTATTCAGAAAATTAATATTAATAATAATACTTCTTCATTTACCAACAAAATAAAACAATTTAAACTAGAAAAGAAAGCAAATAATAATAATAATGAACAAACAATTTAAACAAAATAATAATAATAATAATGAATAAACAATTTAAACAGAAAACATTTAATCAAGATAAATAACATAAACAAATCATGACAATCTCAAAACAGCCAACTCAACACTAAAAGAACTAAAGATTGATTCACGGCAGCGGAAGATGCAGGAAAGACTGCTCCAATGGTTGGTCGTACTTAGAGTTGGAGTCTTGAATTATGAATCGGAAGAGAGGGAAGCAGCAATTGAAGCCATTCATCATTGGTCCTGCAGGAAACAGCATGGATGAATAGAACAACGATAACAACGACGACAACGACAACTAATACTAATGTAACAACAACAACAACAGTACGACAAAATTAGCGAGCAAAAATTTTTGTATGCTACTACGACAACTGCACAATTACAACAACAACAACAACAGTGGAGACGTTTGTAACTATGCCAACTCCGCTAATGACATCCTATCTTCAGAGATGGTCGAGAAGATTGAGGATGGTGATGATGATGATGACGATGATGATGATGATGATGATGATGATGATGATGATGATGATGATGATGATGATGATGATGATGATGATGATGATGATGATGGATGATGATGATGATGATTGATGATGATGATGATGATGATGATGATGATGATGATGATGATGATGATGATGATGATGATGATGATGATGATGATGATGATGATGATGATGATGATGATGATGATGATGATGATGATGATGATGATGATGATGGTGATGATGACGACGACGACGATGATGATGATTACGATGTTGACGATGACGAGGAAGAAGACGATGATCGTGATGATGTTATTGGTGATTCTTTATGATGATCACCAAAACTGCAAACGTAATTGCAAGCCCGAGATTGTTCTACAAGCTTATTTCTCGTCCGTGGAAGTCGGTGTTCTCCTGTGAACGATGCAAATATTGATATTATAATTACAAATGATTCATCTTACGGATAAAGATAACCACTCATTTTTCTTGAATAATATCGATATAGTAAAAATAATTTTATTAAATTCTATAAATTATTAATTATTTTTTAATTCAAGTTTTCCACGCACCGTTTTCTTCAACTTCAAATCAGTTTGAAACATGATATTACTGCTTAACCAATGCAACGCCATATTGGACTTTATGTCAATTTGGTTATGATGTAACCCTGATTAGGATAATAATATTATTATAGAATCAAGTAATTTTTAAATTAAAAATTAAATTCAGTGCAATAAATAATTTCCAATTTATCGATATAATAATAATTTATTCATACTATTAAGAAATTTAGAAAACGTCTTTCTATTTATTAATAGAAGCAGGTCACGTGAATCGGAAGAACAGTCATAATTCAGTAATAATTCAATAATAAGAATATTTCAGAAGAAAATAAACTGGCCACAGTCGTTCTGGAAACGATGACATTCACGTTGAAGGAATTATTTGCAATTATAAAGTTCTTAACAATTTTTATTATTATTATTATTATAATTATAAAGTCCTTCTTAGCAATGTTTTTGATATTTTATTCTTTAATAAAAATACTTTATTTAGAACAATATATGTTGACGAACATGATTTAAAAAAATAACGACAATGAATTTTTTCAATTAAATCATTTTTAATACTAAAATTAAATGATTTTCCAAGATTTTGTGTGATTAGTTACATTGATGTCGGATCTTTCCAATTAAATAACAGACATTCCTACACTGCAAGATTTTCTACAGATGATTTTTTTGAAGTATTCATAAAAAATAACACAGTGATAATTAAATACCACAGGTCCACTTTTAAAAATAAATAAATATATACTCTATTAAACTTACTTAATTTTATCAACTTTAACAATGCATAACATTAAACTTAAATTGTACTTAAAATTAATAATAATAATAAATAATAATAATAATAATAATAATAATAATAATAATAATAATAATAATAATAATAATAATAATAATAATAATAATAATAATAATAATAATAATAATAATAATAATAATAATAATAATAATAATAATAATAATAATAATTCCTTGTATCTTGTCGAAAGTAAAACCTATCTTCGACATAAAGCGACAGCAAGGAACTCAATGTGCTTGGGACTCGTAAAATTGTCTCAAAATTAAGTTTTTTTCTTATATTTTTTTCGTCTCAAATGAAATAAAAATGTGTGGATGATTGTAATCCCTCTGAATTGTAATCCCTCTGAGTTGTAATCCCTCTGAGTTGTAATCCCTCTGAGTTGTAATCCCTCTGAATTGTAATCCCCGTGAATTGTAATCCCTCTGAATTGTAATCCCTGTGAATTGTAATCCCTCTGAATTGTAATCCTTCTGAATTGTAATCCCTGTAAATTGTAATCCCTCTGAATTGTAATCCCTCTGAATTGTAATCCCAGTGAATGCGTAAATATGTCTCTTCCTAATGCACGGCCTTAATGGAGGCAGATTAAGTTTATTGTTGCTTTTGTTGTTTCCCTTGTAGTTTTTGATGATGATGATGATGATGATGATGATGATGATGATGATGATGATGATGATGAGATGATGATGATGACGACGACGACGACGACGACGATGATGATGATGATGATGATGATATTAACAATGATGGTAATGATGATTATAATGTTCATGATGATGATGATGGCGATATTGACCTTTATATTGATGCTACTATTCTTTAAACATAATATAATCCTTTGCATGACATGTGCATGAGAAATTAAAATTATTATTATTATTTATTTAGTTTATATTTAATGACATCGTGATGTGATATAAAGATGTAGTGATAGTAATAATTGCAAAACATCAATTATAGGGGCGTCTATTTCCACTTTTAAACTTTTGGATTTCAAAATTTAAATTCTTATTTTCTAGATTGTCATAAAATATCACTTTCAACTATTATTTAAAAAAAACATGTTTTGATAATTAATAATTGTATGTTTTGCGTTTGTTCTCAAGGTCTAAAGTGATGGAATTTCAAGGTATTTAAAATATTTTGTTGAATTTATGATATTTTACTTTGAAATGCGAATCAATAAAGTTGTTGCTGCAACTGCAATGTTGTTGCTGAGAAGCTATTATAATGTTTCTGTTGTTGCGGTTGTTAATGTTGTTGCAAATTAAATGCATAATTTAATGTTTATGCGAACATTGTAATGTTGTTGCTGAGAAGCTATTATAATGTTTCTGTTGTTGCGGTTGTTAATGTTGTTGCTAATTAAATGCAGAATTTAATGTTTATGCGAACATCAACAGTTTCATTCCACGTTTGAAGCGAGATCCTTTGTCACGTGAGACCTTGCGCTGGAAGATCCATTTCGTAGCAGCATGTTGCTGAGATGGAAGCACCATAATTTTTTTCAGAAGTCATTTTTACTTTCATTTATTTAATTAATTAATTGCATTTCTATTAATTTATTTTGTATTTTTCTATTTTCTAAAATGTTACATCCAAAATCAGGAGCATAAGTATGAACGTTACCAACGCTTGATGAAGAAAAACCATTGCAATGCAATTGGCGGCAAATGAAATGCTTCATCAGTTACCAACTTTTCAAGGCATTAATCTTCGTTGACTTATTTGAAAATGCAAAGATAAATAGCAACAAATAATTAAATTTAAATGTTTAAAAATCTAGTTTAATCGATTATATTTTGAAGTATTACACATTTTTATTTCGGAACCTACGACTCCAAAGCTTATGAAAGTTGGGTAAAATCTGTTGATGAAATTTTTATTGATTTTGGAATTTCATTGCAAGTCCACGATCCATTAATCCGTGATTTATTACCGGGATGTTAATTAATGACAGGTGTTTTGATAAATTAGCTCGTGTCGAGAATTGAATGCAACTCGGGAAAAAAATGAACCGACTGAAACTTTTACAAACGACAACTATAACAGACAGTTGCAAATCGAAATAATTTAAAAAACAAATATTATTTTTAAAATGCATCAACAGAATATTTCTCAATCTTTGAGAAGCTCTTAAAGAGATTTCGAATTTGAGCCTCAAACCTCAAGAGAAAGCTTAAAACCAGCACCAGCAGCAGAAACCTTGAAGACAAGTACAACAAACTCAAACATTTTTTTTTCAACATTTCCTGAGGATTATCAGCAAAAAAGTTGTTCAAATTACAAACTCCCTTCTGAATCCACCACGTTTCAGTGATCATGATTCTGTTTTAACACCAAGTTTGTCCACGCTCTGCACAATCATCTTTATATAATAATCGTAATCGTATTATCATCTCCATCCAGGTTTACGAATGGAGATGATATTCCTGTCATCCTGATCCAGGTTTTATCATCATCTTGGATACAATTTGATGAAGACGATGAGACTCCTTGATAAGAGTTTCTCGGTTGGCATCTGCCAAGATATTGTTCGTCATTACCGTCTTTATTGCGATTATTATTGTCAGTATTCTATTATTATTATTATTATTATTATTATTATTATTATATTATTATTATTATTATTTTAATTATCATTATTATTTTTATTTTTATCATTATTACACTTTTACCTTTTAATGATTACCTGCAATCAAATGATTACTACTACTATTGCTAATATCAGTAAATGTTACTTCATTAATAATTACAATTAACATTTAATATTCAAAAATCTGTTAAGAGTTGGAATTAATTTATTTCTAAAAATGTTGCGAAATATTATAAACTAAACGCTTTTACGGAATTTTAAATTTCACCTGATTTCAAGCAAATCATAGACGAGCAGATAAAAAAAATTAATTTAAAAATATTCTTTGAGCCCATCATTGATTGCGCTTCGTAAAATGAAAAACACAAAGTTCTTTGAAGATTGATTGGTCATTTAAAAAGATATTAAAGATTAAAATCTCCTCAAAACATTCAATAACTCTGCCATTGTCAGGGTTGGTTTCATAAAAAGGACAAAAACATGGAATCAAAAGAAGGATTTGTTTTGATTGAAAGAGGAAAGGAATGGGGATGTGGAATGAATTTTTGAAAGAAAAGAAAAATGCGATAATAAAAAAGTATTTAAGAGATAAAAACATTAAAAATGTATTTAAAAGATGAAAACATTAGAAAAGTATTTAAAAGATAAAAACAAATTGAAAGCAAATTTTAAAAGAATTTATAATAAAATAATATGATTAAAACATAATTTATTTAGGTTTTAAGGAGACACTCTTATCGCTTGTCGTATATTATGATTACATATTGCATGAATATATATTGTATGAATACATACTGCGTGAATATATATTGTATGAATACATATTGTATGAATATATATTGCATTAATATATGTTGTATAAATACTTTAAGGAAAGCATTCTTATCGGTTGTCATGGAAATTATAAGCTAAAATTATGTTTGAGAGAAATTAATACGATCCTAGTTTATGCATTTAAAAGATCAACTTGGAGATGTGAAAACACGAAATCCTTCAAATTTGTCACATCATTTTGTTCTCAGCTTGAATTATTATTGTTATTATTATTAATAATTTAAAGCATGTTTGCCAATCACAAAATTATCGTGCCATTTCAGTTTTTTTCGCTATCATCAAAAACAATGTTTAAGTTGCAGGCTGTAATGTTTCGATGACTTATATCATATTTAGGCAGATTAGTCAGAATTATGAAATTTTAAGTAAATTCATTTTATAAGTTTAAATATCAATTGCCTAAGTTTTTTTTGTAATTTATTTAAACTCTTTTAATATTTAATTATTTTACGTTTTTCTAATTCAGTTTTACATTTTTTTTACTTTTTATCATCGTGCAAACAATCATAAATGTATTTCAATGAATTGCTTGTGATATGTAATATATTACTAAAAACGTTAATAACAACAAATATTATAAATTGTAATAAATCTGTGAGGAATAAAAACAGCTGAGATGCACTTACTTTAAATTATAAACCTATTTTGATAGTTTTTATCTAAAAAATTTAAAACATTGAGTCCATCCATCATTGTTCTTCAACATTTCTGAAGTTTATTTTTAGTTTTGGTTTGTTTTTTTTTTGTTTTTTTATTTCAAAAAAGGTTTCCATGATTTTATCGATTACAATATTTTCAAATAATATTTTTTCAATAATATTTGTATTTATTATTATTATTATTATTATTATTATTATTATTATTATTATTATTATTATTATTATTCATAACCTAAGCATAAATAAATTATGATTAAAAGCACTTAATTTCTGAAAACTCCTTTCATTATACATCAATGATCTTCCTAACATATTCAAAGATATAGGTGTTGTTTGCAATCTATTACTTGCTGTTGAGGTTAAGCTCTGTGGCTTCCCAGCTTCATCCCAAACCCATCTGCAGTCTGCTCTCGACGAGGTAGTTCAGTGGAGACACATCTGGCAACTCGAGAGCGCACCAGAGAAATGTCACTGCTTGTGGATGTGAATGATGAAAAGAATTCTAAAAAAAAAAATGTCTTTTGAGATTATCTAAATTAAATATTATTTATTGTATTATTAAAATAAAATTTGAAGAGATTGTAAAATTCGGTTTTATACTTTCTTTAAACCGCGAAAATATTAACA
>JAJTWR010000269.1:1210000-1217500 GCA_021613335.1 Whitmania pigra | reverse complement strand
TACAACTTTTAGACAAGTCGCGATCCGGATTAACAATTTCACAACCAAAAAACATTAAAACGCAAAATACCTCTTTATGCTAACTAATTTAAGCTATTAGAATTTCATAAATTATTCTTGTGATCAATTTAATGTCTAATCGGGAACTGTTTTTTGTTTGCACAATTGGTCTATGTCTGCTCCAACAGTGGCAATGCGCAATGTGCAATGATGCTGCCAAATATTCGTTTTCAAGCAGAGATCTTAATTTCAATTTCGTGTTTATCATTCTAGAAAACATTTGTTCGCAACAATAGGTTCTTCCGAACAGAGCAGTGTACTTCCTGCCATCTTGTGAGAGATTGGTCTGATACTTGTCTGATTACACGTAGTGGCTGTAAAAGTTCACTGCAGATCATGCTCAGCGAAAGCTGTTTTCGAGTCACTGTCATTCATGATGCTGCGACACATGTGAGCTGTTGCAGCATGACTTTCAATGTGTTCTCATCAGACCTTCAATTAGGATGGAAAATGTTTGGACGAAGAAAACGTGACGACGACGATGGCGATGATGATGATGATGGCGATGACGAAGATGACGGAGATGACGATGATGACGATGATGATGATGATGAAATTTAAAACAAATTTAAACAAAACACATCTCAACACTAACAATTCAAGCAATGCAACTGCACAAACAATACAGTAAACACAAGCAATTTTATATTGAACATATCACTGAACGGAAATAAAATTATTCTACATTTATGTTATTTAAAGTAAATATTAACTGATGTTTTTATTACAATGGTGAGATTAGTATTGTATGGGGTTTATGTTGTATGATGATTGTATTGCGTAACGTTTGTATTTTACACTAATCAATATTGGTATGGTTAACTGATCAAAATACTTGTATCTCCATGTTTCAACAAAAGCACCTTTGCTAATGTAACCGCATAAAGTCAAACTTAAATTAAGATGGTGCTCCAGTTGACACGGTCAGTGTTAGATCGCAACTGTTTCTTTAGATAAGGGGTTCCCAGCCTTTTTGTGCCCATGGCTCCATTAGAGGACCAAATGTGGTCCACGGCCCCCCTACCAAAATTTTTCAAGAAAAAAAATAATGAACAATAATTTACTGTCAAAAAAGAACCATACAATGTATTTTTAAAGCAAACTTTTAATATGAAGATTGCTCCTGCTTCTTGTTTACAAGATTTTGTTTTGACTGTCAGCAGGGTTGAAAATCCAGCTTCACAGAGGTAGGTTGTCACAAAAGGAATGATGGATGTCATGGCTCTTGTGGCTAGAACTCGGTATGGTATCATCATGGAGTCAGCCAAATTCTTGACCCGAAACTCCCTCTTTAGCAACTCTTTCGTAATAAAGTAGTCATGAAATGATGCCATCAGAGTTCTTAGGTGAGTCAAAATGTCGCCTTTAAGAGAAGCTGGTATGGTGCCAGCTGGATCCAGTCTGGGTTGCAGAGACTCTTCTAATCTTGGAAAATTGGCAAAATTGTTATTCTCCACTCTTCTGATCCAAAGGGCCAGCTTCTCCAGAAATGAGCCTAGTTTCTCACCAGCATTAACAACAGTCATCTTAGGACCCTGAATCTTAGTGTTAAGCTCATTTAAATGGGTGAAAATGTCAGCCAAATATGCCAGTGACAGGCTGAATTCTGGCAGACAGAATATACTTTCAAGGTCAATCTGTTTCTCTTGTAAGAAAATGGACACCTCAATCTGCAGTTCCATTAGTCGGTTGAAAACCTGCCCTCTGAACATCTACCTGACGTATGAAAGAGCAAGACTTCAAAAGGAGCACCAACCTCCTTGCAGAGTTTCTTGAATAGTCTGTGGTTTCTTGCTCTTGCACTGATGTAGTTCACCACCTTTACTGCTGTTGACATCACCTCTTTCAATCCATTTGTAAGAGTCTTTGCTGCAAGGGCATGTCGACGGAGCATGCAATGAATGACAGTCACATGAGGTGCCTCTGCTCTGACCAAAGCTGCAAAACCGGATTTATTTCCGAGCATTGCTGGTGCTCCATCAGAACAAATTGAGCTGAGCTTCATTCTCCAGTCATCAAAGTCCTGTTCTGTAAATAGGTCCACGAGAACATGCAAGATATCTTGAGCTTTTGTTGTGGTGAGTATTAGATAGCAGAAAAATTCTTCTTTGATTGATCTATCACACACATATCTCACAAACACCAGAAGTTGGCTGCACTAAACAACATCAGTAGTCTCATCTAATTGCAGGCTGAATGACTAAGGACTGGCCTTCATCTCTGAGATCACCTGTTGAAGGATATCAAGAGACATGTCATGGATTCTTGACTGGATGACATTATTGGAGAGGGGGATCTTGTCAATCTCCTTTCTCTTCACACACCAACTTGACCATCTGCACATGGCTTGATTCAGGTTTCTGCAATTGTGTGGGGCTTCTTGTCTTTTGCTATGAGATAGACCACCATGTAAGAGGCCCCCAGAAAAGGTTTGTGGGTCTGAGCAAATCCAAGACTTGGGAGAGTGCCTGATAATTGGAACCGAGCTCACTTCTGTTTCATAGCATGAAGTCCCCCCTTGAGACTGTCAGGATGAAACCTCTGGTGTTCCTTAAGCTTTGATGACCTCATGCTTCAGCACTGAGAACCTTTCCGCATATGAAGCATTGAGCAACCTGAATACCATCACGCTCGGTGGCACATGTTAACCCATACTCGTTACTTGTGCATAAATATTATTCTCGGATTTTTTAAAAAGTTAGTTTAAAAATAATTTTGAAAATTTTTTATGCTGATTTTTGAAAAGCACTCCACGGCTCCCTGTATAAAACAATTCATGTTTTGCTGGCCGACCAAGACCATCCAAACAAACAGCGGTGAAGAAACCGCACTAGTATGTGGAACATCCTCTCAATTTAAGTTTGATTTTATGCGGTTACATTAGCAAAGGTGTTTTTGTTGAAACTTTAAGAAAAAGTTTTATATTCGGTTATTTCTTACTTTAGGAATAATTGTAGAATAATTACATTCAAGTTTAATGATATCTTCAATTTTAAAGTTGCAATTGTTAATTATGACATTGTTGAAATTATTATTCAACAACACCTCCAACATTCTTTCCTTAGTTCACTCACTCACTCACTCACTCACTCACTCACTCACTCACTCACTCACTCACTCACTCACTCACTCACTCACTCACTCACTCACTCCACTCACTCACTCACTCACTCACTCACTCACTCACTCACTCACTCACTCACTCACTCACTCACTCACTCACTCACTCACTCACTCACTCACTCACTCACTCACTCACTCACTCACTCACTCACTCACTCACTCACTCACTCACTCACTCACTCACTCACTCACTCACTCACTCACTCACTCACTCACTCACACTCACTCACTCACTCACTCACTCACTCACTCACTTACTCATTCACTCATGTGTTTGGTTTCTTATAACCAAATGGCCACTTGCTTCCACATATTCAAGGCTTGTATGCCGTAGTTCTTATGACATACAATGCACAACTAACATTTTTTCCATGCACTTCAGAATGCCACAAAACTTCCAGCGTCTTTTGACTTTGTGCATTGAGCGGCACCAGTAAGATCATCGTGTGCAACAACGTTCACGCATTTGCATGTTTAGATTTGTTGCATATTCACGAACAGTTCATGTCGATTATTTACATATCCATCTTAAACATCATGGTAATCATTGACCAACTTGAAATGTAAGGAAGACATAATTAAGTTTTAGAAAATGTATATAACGTTATCCAGCCTTCACCATTCCTATATTACCAAAGGGCTATGTACTATTACTAACAAAGTATAACGAGAACTTTTCTAATAAAAACTACATAAATTAAAATTCTTCTTAAATAGCTCTTAGAACGATTATATCAAACAAATCATGTTTGGCTGGCCGACCAAAACCATCCAAATAAACAGCCACAGAGAGAATGGACATATTTTCAGCAAAACATCCTCTCATTTTAAGTTTGAATTTATGCAGCTACATTAGTGAAGGTGGTTTTGTTGAAAATTTGAGAATGTATTTTCATCACTTAATTTTTTAGGAACAGTTATCAACAAATTAAAATAATAAGTTCAATTTTTAAATTGTATTTGTTAATAATGACATCATTGAAATTATTATTCAACTCTCCATCAGTTTGACGCCCCTGAGTACTTTTTTGGTGGCATTCTTTCAATTCCAGCCTTGTACATATTTCCTTTATGTGCTCCTAATAACTGCAAAATGTGTATCCAATTTTTTTTTATTTATTTATTTTTTTTATTTATTTGATAAATTTAAATTAAAAAGTTAAACATTAATTCTTACCTTAATGTCAGGCATCAGTAGTAACTTTAGTTTATTGGTCAGCTTCTATTGCATTACATTAAATTATATTATTACATTATTACATAATGTTAAGTTAAATTTATTCCATTTCTCAATTGGCTATCTTTGAAACGATTTCATATTTCCGGTGTATGTATAAAAAAAGCATGGGAAAGAATATCAATTATTGTTTAACTTTGTAATTTAAATTGAATAAATTGGATTCACATTTTGTACTTGTTAGAAGTACATAAAGAAAGTAGTTACAAAAGTATTTTAGGGAATGATATGAAATCCTCTAAAAATAGATTTTAGATATCTGTCGGATTTTGCTTTCGTGGGTTTGTATAAGTCTTTGGTGAGGTCTCAGTTGTAGTATGGAGTACAGGTGTGGAGCCCTTATAGACAGGGATTGATTGATACGATTGAAGGTGTACAAAGAAGAGCTACAAGATTAAGACAATCCTGTAGGAACCTTACTTACCAATCGAGACTAGAGAAACTGAAATTGCCAAGTTTGTGTTACAGAAGAAAAAGAGCTGATTTGATTTTGTTGCTTAAGTTGTTGACAAGTGGAACGAGAGATTTAGTTTGTCCTTCCCTTTCTGTCTGCACATATTCCAAGACCAGAGGACATGAAAGAAAACTGATGACAAGACTGGCCCACAAAGATTGCAGAAAGTTTTATTTTTGCAACAGAGTGGTCCAGGAATGGAATAGTTTGCCACAGGAGGTTGTGATGTCAAGGGATATGGAGGAGTTTAAGAGAAACTTGGACGGTTTTTTTGTTAATAGAATTTACAATTTAGATTGAGGGGTTGGTGCACTGGTTTTTGTTTTGTTTTCGGTTTCGGCGAGGGGCCGTTGGCCTGAGCTGATTTTTTTCAAAAAAGTAATCAGGGTGTTCAAACTGTTGAAGAGTCGAATAATATTTTCAATGATTTCATTATAACCAAATATAATTTTAAAATTGAACATATCAAAATGTAATTATTTTATAATTATTCCTAAAGTAAATATTAACTGGTGGAAAATAACTCTTTCTCGAAGTTTCAACAAAACACCTTTGCTAATGTAACAAAGTAACCTTTATGCGGATTGAGATTAGGCGGTATTTAGGGGATGTTGATCAGAGCACTGAAACTAATCATTCTTTGGATGGTCAAATAGACCAGTCAACATACTTGTGATAAGTTGTGTTTGCTTAATACAGAATGTCCAACCCTTTTGATCTGAGGACCAAGTGTACAACTTTTAGACATGTGGCGGGCCGGATTAACAATTTCACAACCAAAAAACATTAAAACACAAAATACTTCTTTATACTAACTAATTTAAGCTATAATCTCTTAAGTTATTTTTATGATAAATTTAATGAAAGCAATTTTAAAATTGAGCATATCACTGAACTGAAATATAAATATTCTATATTTATTTATTTGATTTAAAGTAAATATTAACTGATGTTTTTATTACAATGGTGAGGTTAGTATTGCATGGGGTTTATATTGTATGATGGCTGTATTGCGTAACGTTTGTATTTTACACTAATCAATATTTGTATGGTTAACTGATCAAAATACCTTTAACTCCGTGTTTCAACAAAAACACCTTTGCTAATGTAACCGCATAAAGTCAAACTTGAATTGAGAGGGTGCTCCAGCGGACATTGTGAGTGATTGATCGTTACTGTTTCTTTAGATGGTCTTTAACGGCCAATCAACACAATTGTGATGTGATGTGCTCATTCAAATACAATCACCCCAAGATCTATTTAATTACAACTTTAAGTTATTGTTCTTTTCATTTAACACAAATGTTGTTTAATAATTTTATTTCACACAAACAATATATGCATGCAAACAATACAAATTCAACACAAACCAGAAACCTGTTGTTAAATTTTAAAACAAAACTTTCATCAACTTCAATTTATTTTTCAGGGAGCTATTTAAAGAGTTACGTTGTTGACGATGATGAAAACGATAATGATGACGTGATTATTATGATGACGACGACGATGACGATGGCGATGATGACGATGATTGTGATGATGATGATGACGATGGCGATGATGATGACGTTGACGATGACGACGACGATGATCATGATGATGATGATGATGATGATGATGATGATGGTGATGATGATGATGATGATGATGATGATGGATGATGATGATGATGATGATGATGATGATGATGATGATGATGATGATGATGATGATGATGATGATGAGATGATGATGATGATGACGACGACGACGATGACGATGATGATTACGATGACGAAATTTAAGATCTCGTGAAACCTTGAGCCTGTCACGATTCTCTGACACCGAGTTTGATTTGCACCTCAACACACGTGATCACGTCACATGCTTTCAAACAGGAGGGGATTTATTATTTATTTAAATATTTATTTATTTCATTAATTAGATATTTATATGTTAATTATATACTTGTTATGTTTATTCATTTACTATTTAATTGATTGTTTATTTATTCATGCAAATTTATTTTTTTTTCTGACGCCACGCACATGGCGCTTTATAAATTAATTATTATTATTATTACTATTATTATCATTAAGTATTTAAGTATTACTATTATTATTATTATTATTAAGTATTTTAAAATGAATATCTTGATTTCTTCGAAATCTTCAAACTTCTAAAAAAATCTTCAAAATCACGAACCTCTTTTGTTTTTTTTTCAATTTCGTTAAAATTTAATTTGTTAGAATTTCCCGTTGCAGATGACTTCATTAAGTTTATACTTTCAGTTTGTACTTTCACTTTCTCGTGTGGCTTCCTTAAATTTGCTTTTCTAATCCAAAAACAGCGCAAGCTCCCTCGCTTCCGCATTCACCGGCAGAAGCAACAATTTATCGCAATAAACTGCAGTCGTCCACTCGAACTCATTTCCTGAAAATGTTTTTTAGTTTCACTTTCTTACGGAAACAGCTCAGAACTGATGCATTTTGTATGTGTGTGTGCGTGTATATGTGTATGTGTGTGTTTTTTTTTTAAAGAAAATCATTTAGAAACAAGTCTTTCAATTCACAAAACCACTGATGCGATGATGTCATGTTCGACACTTTAGCACTTTTTTTGTGTGGAAAATTAAATGATTTTGGAG
>JAJTWR010000269.1:1142500-1205000 GCA_021613335.1 Whitmania pigra | reverse complement strand
TTTATTTATTTATTTTTGTCAAATTCTCAAAAATAAAATCTAACAATTTTTTTAAAATTAATTAATTAATTAATAATTCTTCAAATTTATTGTTTTCATGTCAGCAGAATGTAGTAATGTGGATTTAAATAAAAGTATTTAATTTTACCTGTTATCATTCAATTACATCAATTGCAAGTGATTAGTAAAATTTAAAGTTAATCATTTCATTAAAACTGAAATTCAGACAAAAACTAAACTTAAACCTTTCGAGATAATTGATTCTCAGAAATTGAAAGTAAACCGAAGTTGAGAAATCACTCCGAGGTCCCCTGCAGCATTTGTTACAAAAAAGAAAATGATAAAATAAACTCGAGAAACAGAATAACATTCACTGAACGAAAAATTGAATAATGGAAATCCATTTAACGTGATCAAGAAGCCACAATAAATTCAAAACATTTGCAACGTAATAGTAGACAATTATAAGACAAATACAAAAAAAAATTAATAATAAGACAACAAATGGTTGCAACTTGAAAGGTTTTAAATCCCAAAATTATTTAAAATGATCCTAACATCTTCAAAAATTTCCCTTAATGCATCTATTCATCTAAAATGCATCAATTCCATTTAATGCATCAATTCTTAAGGACAGTCATAAACAAAAGCCTCTCAGTGAAAGTCTGCAAGACAAATGGGACTTCCAAATAGGATTATCAGGACAAACTCTCTCATGCTGGATATTCGTAGTCGGTAGTGCATTGTTGATGGTGAATTGTTGATGGTGCATTGTTGATGGTGCATTGTTGATGGTGCATTGTTGATGGTGTATTGCTGGTTTAAATTAAATCATAAATTTAATGCAAACAGATTTGAATTGAATAATTGAACGATAATTTGAAAATATTCAAAAACATGAAACATTTTGAAAAGGACTAAAAGTGGTAATAATTCTTGTTTCCTCATTTGCGCTGGAAACAAGTGGCGGTTGTGAAATATTGTTTTAATTCAAAATATTTCTAATTTTCATAATATTATTTTAATTCAAAATATTGCTTTAATTCAAAATATTTTTTTATTTTAAAATATTGTTTTAATTCAAAATATTGACTCAACATTTCGCCTTCCTGCTTTTAAAGTTTTCGTTGTAAAATAATTATTAACTTTGAATGTAACTGAAGTCATGATTTTGAAATGAGGATTTGCAAGGACATTTAAAAGGTTTTACGGAATATGTTTCGATTCCATTTGTTATTTTAATCGAATTTCAATTTGAAATGTTTAGAAAATAAATTTTTTTTTCAACTTAATCGAATTTGTTCAAAAGTTGATCTTATTTCACAATAAAATATTATTTGATCCTAAAAACCAATAAACGCATTCCGTCATTTAAGCACATTTTGCTTCATTTTTTCCAAACTCCGACATTTTCCTGTTTGCCAACATCGCACAAAAGACATGCTTTTCATTTACCGTCATTAATAATAATAATAATAATAATAAATAATTAAATTAATTAATTAATTAATTAATTAATTAATTAATTAATTAATTAATTAATTAATTAATTAATTAAAATGCAAAAACACCTTGCATTCCTACATTGGAAAACATTCCCGCTCAGGTCTATACCGTTTGGAGAAACTCTACCAAATCAAGAACCGTCCCAATTCGACGCTGAAGATCGAGTCAGTGAGGCTGTCGAACATCGATGACTCCTACATGGTCCTCAGGCACATGGACTCATTTGAACCCGCGGGAACAAACAAGTACATCGTCCTTGACCTTTCCACTGAGGAGGCTTTGGTGTCTGTCCTGAAGCAGGTAGGGTGGGCTAGAGGAAGAATGGAGGGTGAGCGAGATGGGTTAATGTGGATCAATGGGTGGATATGGATCAATGGGTTGATGTGGATCAATGGGTGGATATGGATTAATGGGAGGATATGGATCAATGGGTAGATATGGATCAATGGGTGGATATGGATCAATGGGTGGATATGGATCAATGGGTTGATGTGGATCAAAGGGAGGATATGGATTTTTTGATATGGATATGGCGAATTTGAATGTAGTCTGGTTGGACATATTTAAGTTATCAAGCATGAATTCTAACTTCGAAATCTTAGTGTAATATAACATTTGTACTTTTCAAATACATCTAATAAGTTTAACTGTTAACTAGATAATAGTAGCGAACAAATTGATTTATAATTAAAATTGTCATAACAAAATCGCGATGATTAATAAACAAAAATTATGATCTTCTCCTTCGCAAAAAACATTTTCACGGTTGACCAGGAAATGCATTTAAAAATTGTTTGCTAAACAGGGAGCGGATATTGATGTAAGTTCACGGAGAAATGTACAAATAAGAATAATAATTCAGGGTTGTAAATGTAATAAAGAAACCAAATTGATAATATAATAAGATAATAATATTAGAAATGTTGGAAATGTAATAATAACAATTCCAGAGAGAAATGCAAGTATCAACAGAGGCCATGGGAAGAGGTTGCATTTGAATCACAAATTTCATTTCCTTAAAATCACTGTCCATTATTTTCCTGTCGGTAACTCCAATAAACAGAAATTCTCTTCTATAATAAAGAGATTTTTTAAAAAGATTTTTACTTTTTTTTCGGCACTGGAGAAATTCTGAAATTATATTTTGAAGCGTTTTCAAATTGAATTCAAAAAAATGAATTTTTAAGAGTTCTTTTTATACAAATTTTGGAATGATTTGGAGATGAGGAATTTTGAGAAACTTCAATTCAATTTTTTCATTTTATTTTTATTTTTAATTTAATTTTAGAATTTTATTTATCTCGATACCATGGTCCACTTTTTTGGGTACTTTTGATTTTTTTTTCAATAATTTACATTATTATTGTTATTATTATTACATTTATTATTTGTCCGATGATTAGGATTCTTAAGGATCAAAATGTTCATCAGTTCATGATAAGTTAAATATTAAGCAACAAATAATAAATATTAAATAACAACTAACAGTTAATAAATTTTAAATAACAACTAACAAATACATAATCTCTTTAAAGTGTTAACATGTTAAAATTCAATTATCATAACATATAATATGTAATTTATTACTTTAATGATTTGCTAAATTAAATAATTACAAATCACATATATATCATTAAAAGATTTCTTTTAGCTTTTGAAGGCAGGATATGATCGTAATGGACTTGAGAACGTGGCAATTACTTTCCTTTATTCAACCACGAAGAAATGCTTCAAAGGAATTCCATTTTACTGCTTCAAGAGAATTTAACAAAATTTCTTTAAAATTGCATTTATTTTTTAAACATAATGTTATTTATTTAGTGAGCTTAAAGTTATTGAATATTAAATAATAAATAAACTTACTAATAACAATAAAGTTAATTATTATTTAACGTAAAGTTGAATGAATTAAATTCATTAATTATTTATTTATTTTCCTTTTTGTTTTAAATTCATTTAATTTTTTTTCTTGCATCAAGCCATGTTACAAGTGACATTCCACTCCGTTATTTTATCAGATCAATCGCTAGATGACGCCACAGGTGCAACGAATAATTCGAACTCAATAAGTGCTCAATAAATTTTAAATATTGCACATAATCATATGCGGTGACGTTAATGTATCCATTTTAAATGATTTTTGTTACAATTTGTTTATTGTATTTCGTTTTATTTATTTATGTTCAAAACATTTGACCCATTTGTTATAAACACCTGTTCTGGAATATTGGAGATATGTTTAAAGACTGCATTGCTACAAATCCTACAAATTGCAATGTTTGGATGTATTCCTTTGCTGAGCTGCAATGATGCTCCCATTGCAGAAAGTGAGATACAGTATGCTTGAGTAGTTATTGTCGTTATTGTTGATTTAACAACAATTGCTTGAAATATTTTTCCTCTATAAAAATAAATTGTGTCATTTGTGTCTTATTATCTTGTGACTCCATATGCCTCGCTTTAATTAATTACTATTCCTGCATATCCAAATGCTCTAAAACCCTTCAAAGAATTCATCCTCAGGCATTTCTTACATCCAATTTTCACCCTCATTTGCATTCTTATTTCTCCCTTGTCGAGGGCACACCCGTTAAACCCCGATACAAAACATTGTATCACGTCCGAGGGATGGTTCTTGCGTCTGGGAGCATTTCTAATTTGTTGCGCTCCACCCAGGAGAGTTTTGCATCATCATCACTATTAATATCGAAATAGTCGTCAGCAGCATTATCACCAGTACCATCATCATCACCATCATCGTCATTATCATCGCCACAGTCATCGTCGTCGTCGTCAATGCTTGTCAATATCATTTCCTGAAGAAAACCATTAAAGACATGTATTACTCATTTTCAATAATCCTCAAAGTTTAGTTTATTCAAAGATAAGCATGATAAATGACGTTTTCTCTTCAATATTCCCAGTTTTAAATAATTTCCAAAGTTCCAAAAGTTCAAATTTTCCTTCGAAATAAATCGAATTCTCTTCTAAGAACGATTTTTAAAAAATCCTTTTAAAAAAATCAAAAATAAGCGAAGGTTAAAAAATAATTTTCCATGAAATCAAAATTTTATTGAATTCTAAGTTAAAATTTTAATAAATTTATTGAAAATATTTGAATACTATTCATATAAAGTGAAAAATATTTTCAGGAAATGAGGATATAAATAATTATAGTACTAATAGCATTAAATGCAATAATTTAAATATTGTTATCAATATAAACAATATTATATTCAATAATTACAATTACTTTTATAATTGATATTTACATTTATTTTTATATTTTCAGATCCAAGCTGTCGGAATGAATAGGGGAGGCTACCATTATCTTCTTGGAGGGATTGTTGGTATTTTAAATATTAACTTAATTATATATATGCTAAATTATTTTAAATATCAATTTAATTTATGGTATTTTAACTAACAATTTAATTTTATATATGCTAAATTATTTCAAATAATTAAAAATAATCAATCGATGTCATATTTAAATATTTCATACAATATTAATATCAAATTCAAATAATTATAGACCGATAGAATTTAATTGAATTGTTATTCTCCAACAGGAAAAGTTACTGCTCGGATATTGATGATGATTATAATAAATTAATGATTAATGTAATAAAACCCGTAATAGTAAATAATTGAAATTTTTATTAATTTTTTATTATTTATTTATGAACAATTGTCAATACATGTGTATCCTTGTTGTTGGTAAGGTAATTTCATTCATTATAAATATATATTATTGCCTCATTAATATGGCATGATAAAGCAAGCGTTCATAAAATTTAATTACACATTTATTACATATGCCATGTTAAATTATTCATTGTATTGTGCCATGTAAATGTACTCTTGTTATTAATATTTTAACACGTGACATGATGACATAGAATGATACTAGCAATAACATCTCATTATCATAATATATTGATGACGTTATCGCCTTATCGATGCCATACATTTTGCCAAATGATTCAATAATGGCATAACCATCTGAACTATTGAACTTTGAACTCGGCAGGTTCTGCAGAGAAAAAACTGCAAAGTGTTTCAACCTCATTTACATTATAATTATTTTGCTTATAAATTATGCATGCATGTTATCTAATTATATATTCATTAATTATCTTATGCTACTGTAGTTTTCGGAGGATGGAGTTATGCAAATGTCAGCTTAACGACTCAACATAACGTAACGTTATTTAATTCACATAATTAACTTCATTAAACCGAGGTTAATAATAATATTATTTTATCTTAATTTATTGTCTACCAAAGCAAATAGTTTCAGTTGCCACTAAAAAAAAAATAAGCAAAAAGGTGGAACGTTGTAATGACCAGTTTAATGAACAGCTTAAGTTAATCAGTTAATTGAAAAGTGTTTTCAGCACTTGAAATAAAATATTTTAAGCGAGATGCATGGATTTTGCAACTGATGGGGGGTTTATTTTACAATATAATATATAATTTTCTATATATTAAATACATACAAATATATAATTATAATACATAATTTTAAAATATAAACAGCATAAATTTATTTACAACAAATTGTTTGCTTTGAACTCAAAAAATGAGCAAATTCTTGAAAGTAAGAAAAAATTATCCAGAATGTAGATTCCACATCTTTCTCGAAGATCCATTCTCCTTGACCCGATGTTAATGCGTGCTTAGAATTATGCCAGAAATGATTGGTATTTCCTATTATTTCTCGGCATTTTTTGCGGCGTGGTTTTACATTCGTTCTCAACCATTCTCATCCCACAGCCAAAACTCGAAGCTGTAACTCATCGATTTCTCTCGTGCTACTACTACCGTAGGAGGCTGAAATAATGCCATGAATTTTTTATTTTGTTTTTAAATACCAAGTTCTTTGTTTTGTAATAAAAGAGGAAACTTGAATGATGACTTGCTTTGCTTCTCTCGCTTCCCGGACCAATTTGTCAGCATTATCATTTGCACGTCAACCATGCATTTCATATTCTGGACAAATGCATTCTTTATGTGTTCCCGGAGAATCAAGGAAATAGAGTACGTTGTTTGCTAATTTGCTGCTGCTGTTGTTGTTGTTGTTGTTGTTGTTGTTGTTGTTGTTATCATCGCAGTCGTCGTCGTTGTTTTTGTTGTAAAATAAAAGATTTGTGGTACTTGGTTGTGAATTTGATTTCAATGATTTTAAAAGATTGTTTGAGTTTTTAAAAATGGTTTGAGTTTAAACACAATTGTTAAAGATAAATTGTTGAAATTAGTGAAAACAATTAATAGTCAATAATCAGTTGTAAAGCAGCTTTTAAGCATATTTTGTTTTAATGAAGTGTAAAATACTAAATTTCCATTTGCACTTAGAAAATGAGTCGGCAGGAAATTATTTAGCGTCTGTTATAAAACTATCAATTTATAATTATTAAAAAAAATTTATTATTAACTCTTGAAAAATAATTTCAATAAAATCGATATAATCTTATTACTAGTACAAATTTAAAGATCGTGTAAAAATGACAAATAGAAGTTTCAACTGATGTAAGATAATTGATGAATAATAACAAAATATTTAAAATAATAAAATAACTCTGTGGTTTGTAAAATATAATATCTATAAAAAGATTTTTTTTAATTTCAATTTATAATGACTCTTAAAATAGCCACCAAGACTTTCTAAAACTAATTATCTCAATCTATTTTCAACATTAAATTTTGAAATTTATTTCCAGAATAACATCCCATCTCGCAGAAACGTTTCTCATTTTATTCCAAATTTAAACCATCATTTTTTAAATCATTAACCCTACAGATACACTTGAAAGCCACCAAAAAATTTTTCCGTTCCAAAAAAAGCATTCATCACGTTGAAATATATAAAAAAAAAGAATTAAAAAGGCTCAAATTATTTACCCTACAACCTTAACTCTTACCTTTACCCTTACCTAATCCCAACGAAATCCACTAATTTCTTCTCCTTTCTATCTAATGTTGTTTTTTTCTCCCCAAAAAACAAAGGCATTCGACGAGATCGACATCGATGACTTCAGACACGGAGGCGTCAACATCACCGGTTTCAGTCTCATCAACAGAACCGAAAATGCTGCCAGGATGGTCGAGGCTGAATGGTTGAAACTCAACTCCAGCAATTGGCCTGGTGCCGGCAACGGATCGAAACTAAAAGTAAGTGGAAATTAAGAGCTTTGGAAGTTACAAATTAAAACCTGTAACTAACCTGTAATTATGACCATAAATTATGATATGGAAATTTTTTTTATCAATGATATCCGAGGAAATGAATTTTGAGATTAAGTGCTTTATTGCGGAATTTTCAACTGTTTTATCAACTTCGAAAAAAGATTAAAATAGGTTATGACTGAAATGTGTAAATCAGAGATTAATTTTGAAGGAGGATTTGACATTTTGAAATGGTTTTAAATTAAGCCACGTCACAAGAGCTTCAAGTGAATAAAGGGATGACTGAATGAATGAATGATTGAATGAATGAATGGTTGAATGATAGAATGAATGATCGAATGAATGATTGAGTGAATAAATTATTAATTAATCAATTAATTATTGAGTGAATGAATGGATGATTGAAAAGCTGATCCATTATTGAATTGGATCGAAGGGAAATAAATTGGCAGTCATGCAAAAGAGTGACTGATGTCAAGACTAATGGATTGCATTTGTAAGTATCAGAAGTTCTAAAATAAATTCTCTTTGTTTTAAGAATTAATTAAAAAAGAAATTCAGTCGACAATTAACAGATATGAAATCAGTTTATAAAATTTATTTATGAGCTTATTAGTTACAATTAAATAATTTTTTGTTAAATAATTTATGAACATTTAGTTAATTTGTGTTATTGTCTGTTTAGCTAGAAAATTTACAGTAGCATTAATTATATCATAATACTTTAGATCTTTTATCCAGCCTAAATAATGGTTTTGAAAAGGAAAAATAATTCGAGTGAAAAAGTAATTTGAAATTCAACTTTGTGCATTAAAAAATCTTCTTGTAAAGTTCATTTTAATGCTCCTTTCTTGGATGAACTGCTTTGAAGTAATAATAATGTAATAAAGGAAGTTAAAAATGAATTATTTATTAATAAATAATTATTTGATATTAGAGGTTATAAAATCTAATAATCCATAATATTTACTAACAAAGACTTTATTTCAATAACAAC
Source organism: Whitmania pigra (assembly GCA_021613335.1). Lineage (NCBI taxonomy): Eukaryota > Metazoa > Annelida > Clitellata > Hirudinida > Haemopidae > Whitmania > Whitmania pigra. The sequence goes on along the minus strand of JAJTWR010000269.1, from coordinate 1,196,308 downwards.
GAAAAATAAATCAATTTAAAGTTACGTCATCACGAATGACTACGTCATAATGATTGTTGCTCAACAATAACAATAACAAGTTCGGTAAAATGTTTGAAGATATAGAAATTAATAAATTAGAATTTCAACAAAAATCTTCTTTTAAGCAGATTCTTAGATTAAAATTTAATCCTTGAAAATGGAGGATTTATTTCCTCCCTGCCACATTTCTCTCCATTAATTAGCTTCAAACCGTGGAATTGAAATAGAAAATCCATGATTGGCTCAGCGTTGATGTGAATTTTAAATAACACTAATAAAATTATAAATCTAATCTAATGTTTAACATTACGTTCCAATTTTTAAAACTTTCACTAGCAGAATCTTCACAAGTCTCAATGATTGAACAAATAGCCTTAGTTGAATATTTGCTTGGTAAGAATATAAGCCTAAATTGAATATTTGTTTGGTAACAAAATACATAAGCCTAATTTAAATTTTTGGTTGGTAAGAATAAAACCATTGCTAATGGAATTAAAAACTGCTTCTGATTAAATAAATTTAACGATGAAACATTTTAATAACAGCGAACTTATAGAAAAATGATTGTGATAACGTTCTTAAATTTCTCATTTTAATTTCAAGGCAAAAACGTCATTTGTTATTATTATTATTATTATTTTTTATTATTATTATTGTATTATTGTATTATTATTATTATTATTATTATTATTATTATTATTATTATTATTATTATTATTATTATTATTATTATTATTATTATTATTATTATTATATTATTATTATTATTATTATTATATTATTATTATTATTATTATTATTATTATTATTATTTGTTTCATTGAGCAACATCAACTGGAGACCAACTAATGTTCCACATAAAATTCATCGGGTGAGTAAATGGCTTAATCCCAAGTTTGGCCAACGCATTATATTCACTGGATTGATGCATCGCATGGGCTTAAGAACACAACACAACAAATAACAATAACAACTACAAAATCTTTGGGTTTAAGAACGCCAAACAACAATTAACAACAATAAAATCTCCAAGATGCATCCATGTATTCATGCGCATTGGCAGAGGTGAGATCCCAATTTGTGAAACGCTTACATTTCTTTTTCGAGTTTATGGAAATGTTTCAAAAAATTGCAAATAATCCTAATTATTCTCCGGTGGAAAGTCATGAAACAGTTGTTGTTGTTGTTGTTGTCGTCGTCGTCGTCGTTGTTGTTGTCGTCATTGTTGCTGAAAACGAAGATAAGCGTGAAATTAATTTTGAATTACTAAATTTCAAAATGTCAAGTCTACATTCTCGCCGCGTGTCGTATTATTTCAAGTTTAACTGAAAAGATATGTGGGAGTGTAAAAAATTAATTTAATTCACGAACAATTTTTTTTTTTAATTCAAAAAGCAAACTTGCCGGCTTAAGAATATAAGAATATTATATTATATTGTAATATAATAATTATAATTAATATTATTATATTTTTATTATTATATGTGTCATTTATGATGATGATGATAATGATGCTAGGACAATTCGTCAGAGGAAACAATCCTCACTGGAGTCATAGTCAGTAATTAAACAATACGAATGTCCAAGTGACGATCTGAAACAGTACAAAATTAAGTCAAAAATATAAACACGACATCGACATATATATATATACTATCTCGAACTCCTGGAAATTTCCAGATTTTCTAGAACTTTCGCGAAGCTCACGTGATAATCTCCCTCAGCCAATCATCTTTAATCTAATCCACACATCAGGCATCATGTTAGGAGCAGTGTTTGGGTTGCGTCCTAAGTCTACGCTGACACCAGTGTTTCAAATCACATGATTTAAAATCGCGAAATAGAATCCTTTGTTTGTCTTTTTTGTAATTTGGATCTGCAATCATTGTTTTTGTATGATTTTGTTTATTGTCTCAACTAGTTTTTTGATGAATTAAGATTTCTTTCGTATCTAAAAATAACGAAATCATTTTAAAATATATAAATTTAAAATTAAAGTATTTAAAATATCTAGATATATTCTTTTCTATAACATTTTAATCAACTCTCTCATTTTATTTCTAAGCACGTTAAAATGAATGTTTTGACTTTTGTCTGATTATTGAGTCGTACTTAGGGACAAGTATTTGAAGTTGAAATATTTCTGTTACGACGAATTGTCCGGTCACGGATGATAATGATGATGACAATAACAACAATGGCGATAGCTGAGTTGATTATGACGACGACGAAAACATTAGACTCTGAAAATATTTGTAATTGAGCTCAGGTAATAGTTGAGACCGTACTCCAAAATCAAAGTCCATAATCTTTGAACTATTTGAGCGATTTGTTTAGTTTTATTTGTTTATTTATTTATTTGATTATAGTCCGTTGCATGACTAAGATGATTTGGACAATTTGTTTAGCGGTTGTCAGCAACTTGTTAATGTAAACCAACTATTGGAGCAGAGGTGTTTTGAAAGTTTGTTTATCGCAAGAATTAGAAAGAAAATAAATTGAACTTAAGTTAATTTAAGAATAGAGCTTAAAATAGGCTCTTGTGGGACCATTAATAAATCCTAGGTTTTATCTTTCGTTATTAACAATATCATTCATAATAACAAATGGACGATAGGTAAATAATACAATTATATAGTAATTCATGCATAATAGTTAATAAATGTATAGAATATTTTTTTATCATTTTTCTTAATTCTACTTGGAGGTACATAAGACATATACACAATAATACAAGACGAATTTGATAAACAATGCGATTGATCTTTGCCTTGCATGGCTTTCCAAAAAATTTAGGAGAGTGGAAATTTTCCGTTGTTTATTTATTGGTCAGCATTATATTTTCAGAAATTGTTTCGGTTAAAGGTGTTTCAGAAATTCTGAAAGAAAATGGAACCATAATTCATTAAAAATTATCGTCTTACTTATGATGTATTCATATTTATGATGAGTTCATATTTAAGATGAGTTCATATTTATGGTATATTCATATTTATGATGAGTTCATATTTATGATTAGTTCATATTTTTAATTTTGAAATTTGTAAATATTTAAACATAATTCCGAAGGACTAAAATGATGACACGTTGTAAAAATATTGTAGCATAATATTAATAATTACTACTATCGCAAGAATTAGAAAGAAAATAATTTGAACTTAAGTTAATTTACGAATAGAGTTTAAAATAGGCTCTTGTGGGACCATTAATAAATCCTAGGTTTTATCTTTCGTTATTAACAATATTATTCATAATAACAAATGAACTACAAGTAAATAACACAATTATATATTAATTTATTCATAACAGTTAATATATGTTTATAATATTTTTTTATCATTTTTCTTAATTCTACTTAGGGAACATGTAGTACGTAAGACACATTTTATAAGCAATATGATTGATCTTGGCTTGGTATGGCTTTCCAAAAAATTTAGATAACAGATAACGTCAACCGTTGCATATTTACTGATCAGCATTATTTTTTCAGAAGTTGTTTCGGGAAAAGGTGTTTCAGAAACTAAGAAAGAAAATGGAACCATAGTTTATTAAAAATTATCGTCTTATGATATATTCATATTTATGATATATTCATATTTATGATATATTCATATTTATGATATATACGTATAATTCCGAAGGACTAAAATGAGGACACGATTGTAAAAATATTGTGGCATAATATTAATAACTATTACTATGACGATGATGACGATGACGATGAAGATGATGACGATGATGACGATGCTGATGATACTAACAATTATAATAAGCAACATAATAATAAGAACACGGGTCTCAAAAAACTGTCCAATTTATGAACAACAATTACAATAACCATCGCTTGAAATTCCATAACCAAGGAAACCACGTGTTTCATTTGTTCAGAATAATTGGAAATAACTGGAGAGCTTCGTCATTGATGAAGATGATGATGATGATGATGTGATGATGATGATGAAGATGATGATGATGATGATGATGATGATGATGATGATGATGATGATGATGATGATGATGACGACGATGATGATGATGATGATGATGATGATGCTGATGATGATGATGATGATGATGATGATGATGATGATGATGATTGATGATGATGATGATGATGATGAGGATGATGATGATGATGATGATGATGATGATGATGATGATGATGATGATGATGATGATGATGATGATGATGATGAGGATGATGATGATGATGATGATGAAGATGAAGATGATGATGATGAGGATGATGATGATGATGATGATGATGATGATGATGATGATGATGATGTGATGATGATGATGATGATCTGATGATGATGATGAGATGATGATGATGATGATGATGATGATGCTGATGATGCTGATGATGATGATGATGATGATGATGATGCTGATGATGATGCTGATGATGATGATGCTGATGATGATGATGATGCTGCTGATGATGATGATGCTGCTGATGATGATGATGATATGATGATGATGATGATGAATGATGATGATGATGATGATGATGAGATGATGATGATGATGATGATGATGCTGGCTATGATGACGATGAATTAACTGTCAAATTTAGAATGCCTTAAATCAATTTCTAACTGCAGTTAAATTGAAAAACGTTAAAATCTGTTAATTTCATTATTAAAAATAAAAATATTAAAATGTATTAAATCCAAATGTATTAACTGCAATTGAATTGAAATACTGAAAAATAGTTTTAAAAAATTCATCCTCAACAGCTCGAAGCCGCTTTGGCAATGGACGCAGTGAGTGTGATGACAAGAGCGCTGGGAAACATGCTGACTTCAAATCCTGACGAATTCAGAGACATTTTTAGGAGGGGACTGTTGTACGGCAACCTCGGTACCCCCTGCAGGACCGACGATAGGGCACCTTGGGAAAAGGGCCAAGCCATCATGAGAAACTTGAAGGAGGTTATAATTAGTTAGTTATTATTAATAATGGTTACTATTGCACTAAGTAAATTGTTTACTTATTATTGTCTAATATTATGTGAGAAAATAATATTATTGAGAAATTTTATGTGAATTATGATTATATTATAATTATAAATATTACAAATTTCTTTTATGAATATATTATATTCATAGATTATCCGTAAAACGAAGTATTACTACTTATTTAATTAATTTTAGTGGTAAACTATTTAAAACATTAATATCAAATGAAATCAAATTAAGATTTGTCATTTGGCATTCATCAGTAATTATTATTTGGTAGAATTTTTATTTGATTTATCAAATATATTTACGAATTTCCAAAACCCTTACATTTTTAACACTGTCTTATTTACTCTCGCTCAAATTTCGAAATAAAATCAAAAAAATTCCAAATCTTCAAAGTAAACTAATTAAAACTTTAATATCAAATGAAATCAAATTAAAATTTTGCATTTGGCATTCATCAGTAATTATTATTTGGTAGAATTTTTATGTGATTTAGCTCATAAATTATATTTACGAATTTCCAAAACCCTTACGTTTAACATTGCCTTATTATTTACTCTCGCACAAATTTCGAAATAAAATCAAAAACATTCCAAATCTTCAAATCGTTTCTGTTAAATTCAAATAATCTTTAATTCATTCATTCAAATAGAAAATTCTGCTTGTTGAGTGTCTGATCCCCTTGCCCCTTTTTCCTGATTATCAGAAATAATTTTCGCTAAAATGAAAAATAAAACAGTTATCAAACAAAAACCAAAACTTCCTTTCTACGAAAACAGCTCCAAGAATCCAACTTGGTCCTCATTTTTAACAAAACTTCATCTTAAGTTGTTCGTCATTCCACCCTCTAAATGGAAATTAATCTTCACTTCTTTCGGGGGATTTCGTGTTAAATTCCCTGGAAAATCCTTTTTAAACTTTCTTGTCTTTAATTCTTATCTGCCGACATCTCAACGGGCTCAATTGACGGCAAGTCGATTTGTAATTTGAAAGTAATTTGACCTTACTTTATGTATTCCTACGCCGACCTATGTTTTTCAGATTTCATTTTTTTTGTCTTTTGTGTTTTTACTTATATACATTTATTTGAATTAATTCAGATTGTTGACAGTTACAAACAAATTCATTCAAGCGAAAAATGTTGCTTTTGAATTTCATAGCTTTAACAGTTGATGATCCCATAATGACAATGAGTAAAGATGACGATGATGACGATGATGATGGTGGCTCTAATTAAATCCCATTATCGGAGCTATTCGTCTTCTAAGGACATTGTTGTCTAAATTTACGACCCAAGAATTTTCAAAAGAATATCATCACCATCATCACTATAACCGATCATCGTCATCATCGTCATCGTCATCGTCGTCATCATCATCATCATCATCACCATCATCACTATAACCGATCATCGTCATCATCGTCATCGTCGTCATCATCATCATCATCATCATCATCATCATCATCATCATCATCATCATCATCATCATCATCATCATCATCATCATCATCATCATCATCGTCGTCGTCGTCGTCGTCATCATCATCATCCATCATCATCATCATCATCATCATCATCATCATAGTCATCATCATCGTCATCGTCATCGTCATCGCCATCGTCATCGTCATCATCATCATCACCCCTTGCAGGTCAACTTCCACGGCATAACAGGTCTGATATCCTTCGATGAGATGGGACACAGGAAGGATTACACGCTGGGCGTCTACGAGCTCACTCTTAACAGCGACATCAAGGAGGTGATTATGATTATGAGGATGATGAAACTTTTTTGCCAACCATTTACGTTGCCGTTTCTGCAAAATTGCTAAAATGCAATCATAAGCACTATTTAAATTGCGTGCCATGATGGCGAATGAGATGATGATTGATTGATTTGTTCGAATCAATCCAGGTTGAAAGTTAATTACAGTTCAAATGATTGATCTTTTTCGGATTTTAATGAGAGGAAAGTATTTTTTAGTCAAAGCAGAAATCTTATTTGGCTTATTTTTAATCATCATCGTCATATCATCATCATCATCATCGTCATCCTCATCATCATCATCATCATCATCATCATCATCATCATCGTCTTCGATGTCATCATTATCAAACCCAGTCAGCAATTGAAAGAATGCGTTGTTATTAATATTTGTTTTTAACCTTCGTAATTACTATTGTTGCTATTTTTATTATTTATTTTTAATTGTTGTAATTATTATTGTTGTTTTATTGTTACTATTTTCGTCGTTATCTCTCCGTGGTTATGATAATGATTCCGAAGAACCGCCATGGACACGCCATGCAGAGGTCTTAAGTAATCCCGAGTTGAAGCAACCGGAGCAATAGCGGATGTCATTATCATCATCATCATCACCGTCATCGTCGTCGTCATCATCATCATCATCATCCTCATCATCATCGTCGTCGTCACCAGGTAGCCACGTGGCATTACAGCAGAGGACTGACGAAGGTCGGGCTGCCAGAGAAATCAGAATCAGACGAGGAATTGATAGACGAACCGCTGAACAGGACTCGCATCGTCACCACCATCATTGTTAGTCAGCCCAACCCCCCTAATAAATTATTAACAACCACATTTGCATATTTATGCTCTCCAAGGTCGCGAAAGACTTTAAAAAAATCATGACTTATTATTATTCAGGTTCTTATTAACATGCATGACTTATTAATATTCATGACTCGCTAATGTCGACGGTGGGTGGTCTTGTCGGAATTCATTTCAAGATTTTTGACAGAAACTCATTTTTTAATGAATCGGCTCATTGAAATTTCGTCAAGGTTGTGGGTATTGTATATTATAATTAAATTTATACTTATTAATATTAAATAAGCTTATTAAATATTATAATTATAATTAAATTTATTGTAATTAATTTTTTTTCTTTGTAAACAAACGCTTGTTCTGAATAGTTTCAATAGTTTAAAACGCAAGCCTATACATACCCGGGCGAAGCAAATATTCAAACAATTTGTGTTTTTTATTACTTCGTTATTTTTATTATTTTATTACAATAACATAACTGTAAAACTTTTATAGTCAAAATATAAAAATAATTACTTTAATCTAAACCATTCTTCTCCAATCACGATATTATCAAATTAAAAATATACAAAAAAGCATTTATAATTTACTAAAAATTAATTTGTAATTTAAAAAAAATACTTAAAGCTTAAATGCTTTTCCATTTAATTTAATTAATAATCAAATTAATTAATCAAATAAACTTAAAAAATTCCTCCATCCAGTCACCGCCATTCCTCAACTACAAGAAACGTGCTGAACACGTAAGCGTCTTTCCAACTACCGACAAACTCGGACCAAATGGTCTTCAATGGTTCGAAGGTTACTGTGCCGAGTTGACAGTTACACTGGCAGAGATCGTGGGCTTTGAGTTCGAGTTGAGACTCGTTGAAGACTCCAAGTACGGCGCTAAAATCGACAACGGAACCTGGAATGGCATGGTCGGAGAGCTTGCCACCAGGGTCAGTTGATTTGATTGAGTTGATTGCAAATGGTCGCCTTTATAATTTTGGGTTAGGGTTGAGTATTGCTGTTGTTAGAAATTTTGGTCAGGGATTACAGGGTGGATTTTAATTGTTAACTTATTAATAGATTAATTGATTTAATGCTTTAAGCATTACGGGTGATGTAAACGTTTATACGTAATAATGATATGTTTTTTTAATGATTTTGTTTTTTATTTGTCAACTGCCAGATTAATTTTTAATTAATTTTGCATTAATTTTTTTTTAATCCTGTTTAACTCGGCTTATCAATTTCCTTTTATAAAGGCAAGATTAAAATGTCAAAGACAAAAATGTTTTTAAGGATTCCGAATGAAATTCATAAGGTTTCAAATTCATTTCGTAAGATGTTAATCGGAATTTTTTAAATAAACAAAGCAAAATTTAACACATTTCTAGAAAAAAAAAACGAAATATGTATATTTTAGAAGCAGAATATTTTTATTCCGATATTATCTTAATTTAAACTTAAGTTGAATTTTCTTTATTTTGAAAATTCCAAGTTTAAATCAAGAAAAATAAATAAATAAATAAAAATATATTATAATCTTTATTTCTAATTTCTTGGAAATTAATTGCAAGGACGAATGTTGAGAACTTCAAATAACGCGAAATGACCATCGATTATTTAAAAGTGATATATATGTTAAATAATAAATAATGTTTAAAAAATAACTTTAAATTCAACCAATAAATTATGCGATAATATAACCGTAATAAAAATAACTTGCAACATTACATAAAGTAATGCATTAATCTAATTATTACATAAAATAAACACACATTAACGCAATAATAGACAATTAGTTAAACACAATAAATGTTGCTAACGTAAAAATGTAAAAATGTAAAAAATTAAATTACAAAAAAAAATTATCGATGCAAAACAACTCAAAAAATAATCAAGCAATATCCAATATACAAATCCAAATCCAATTTCCAAATCAGAAAGCAGATCTTTCGGTAGCCCCTCTGACGATATCGTCAATCCGAGAAAGAGTCATCGACTTCAGCAAGCCATTCATGAATCTCGGCATCAGTATCATGATCAAGAAACCGGAAAAGCAAAAACCAGGCGTCTTCAGCTTCATGGATCCACTGGCCTACGACATCTGGGCTTGCATCGTCATCTCCTACCTGGCAGTCAGCTTCGTCCTCTTCCTGGTCAGTAGGTTCAGCCCCTACGAGTGGCAGATGGACGACTCCAAGGACTGCCCGGATACGTCCGTGGTCATGCCCAGCTATACGAACGACTTCACGGTACTCAATAGTCTCTGGTTTTCGCTGGCAGCTTTCATGAGGCAGGGATGCGACATTTCTCCACGGTATGTTGATGATGTTGTCCGAAGCAGTACACGGTGTGTACAGTCATAGTCGGTCGTTTCATTTCATCGTAATCTCATGTATAATGCTTTGGTTCTAAATTTTTATCGCCAGTTTTATTTTGTTCCATTCTTATTTTATGCGCTCATTCTCTAACCGAACGGGTGGATCATCCTTATTCATTCCTGGTCTTATTCATTCATTCATCCATCCATCCAATCATTCATCCATCTACCCATCCATCTAACCATCCACCCACCCATCCATCCATCCATCCATCCATCCATCCATCCATCCATCCATCCATCCGTCCGTCAATCCGTCCGTCCATCCATCCATCCATCCATCCATCCATCCATCCATCCATCCACCCATCCACCCACCCATCCATCCATCCATCCATCCATCCGTTCATCCTCAACACGATCTTCGTTTGCATCGGAATTAAGATGATTGGTGCTCCTCCGCATGTTTCCCGCTTGTTTACAATCGAAAGGCATTTTTCTGCTCTTTCTGCTGCATTCTAAGTGGCTGTGACCGTTTTAATGAATATATGAAGATTTTTTTCTTTTGTTAATTCCAAATTTACTTTTGCCTAACATCTTAAAATCATAAAAGATTTATTTTTTACAATTTTTCTAAGAAAGACACTTCCTCGAGATTAATGTTCAAATCATAAAAGATAATTTTGTTTCTGCACGAACAGATATTAGAATTCAAAAGAAGGGAAACCATAAAAGTGAAAATTAAACAAACACAACAGTATTGCATTAAGCCAATAAAAAATTTTATAAATTTAAATTAAACGTTATTTTGTAGGATAATTTTAAATTGACAAAAATACAGAGCAGATGAAAAGACATTATATATTAATTTAATCATACTAAATTAAATGATGTTAATTTAATTATACTAAATTAAATTATGTAAAAAGAGCAAAAAAATTATTTACTCATTTTCGAATCACGCCATCATTAACAATGTTTGCAGCTCATAAAATCTCCCAAAGTTAAAAATAAGATTTTTTTTGCAAAAATGACAAATTGTTTGAGCAAACTCAAACATTTCTAAAAAAAACTAAAAGTCACTTGCGTAAATCAATATAATTATTTGTTTTTATAGCAACGACATATTTAATTACGTAAAATTATGCTTCGTGGAATTGTTTACAATATTCTGGTTGTCGCCATAAATAAAACATTTTTGGGCGCAAAAACGTTTTATCATCCATGACATTTTTCTTTTAGAAATAAAATGCGCATAATTATAATGATAATAATAATAATAATAATAATAATAATAATAATAATAATAATAATAATAATAATAATAATAATAATAATAATAATAATAATAATAATAATAATAATAATAATAATAATAATAATAATAATAATAATAATAATAATAATAATAATAAACTAACTAATAGTAACCATCACCATAATACATTAAACTAACATTAAAATCAAAAACCGCCCAATTGAACGTTAAAACAAACATAAATCCTCCTTAGATCTAACCCTTAACCCAAGGTTGAAAATTCTTCCCCTAACCCAAGGTCACTGTCCGGAAGGGTCGTTGGAAGCGCCTGGTGGTTCTTCACGCTCATCATCATCTCCTCCTACACAGCAAACCTGGCAGCCTTTTTGACCATCGAGAGGATGTTAACCCCCATCGAAGGAGCAGACGATTTGGCTAAACAGCGGGAGATTATGTACGGCACCTTGGATGCAGGGTCCACTAAGGATTTCTTCAGGGTTTGTTGGAGTTTATTGTTATAATTACGTTGTCAATGGAAATTGGAAACATTTCTAACCAGTAAAAAGTGGTTATTATTTAGATTATTTATTATGAGTATGAATCTTTTATTTGATTCTATATCTATGTTATTTTTAATGTTACGGTTTTGTTCAGTTAATTGATTTTATGGCTGACATTAACATAAATTATGGATAGATCTTATTATTATTATTATTATTATTATTATTATTATTATTATTATTATTAGTATTATATTATTATTATTATTATGATTATTATTATTATTATTATTATTAATTATTATTATTATTATTATTATTATAGTATTATTATTATTATATATTATTATTATTATTATTATTATTATTATTATTATTATTATTATTATTATTATTATTAATTATTATTATTATTATTATCTTATTATTATTATTATTATTATTATTATTATTATTATTATTATTATTATTATTATTATTATTAGTATTATTATTATTATTATTATTATTATTATTAATTATTATTATTATTATTATTATTATTATTCTTATTAGTATTATTATTATTATTATTATTATTATTCTTATTATTATTATTCTTATTCTTATTATTATTATTCTTATTCTTATTATTATTCTTATTATTCTTCTTCTTCTTATTCTTCTTCTTCTTCTTATTATTATTATTATTCTTATTATTATTATTCTTATTCTTATTCTTATTATTATTCTTATTCTTCTTCTTCTTCTTATTCTTCTTATTATTATTCTTCTTCTTCTTCTTCTTCTTCTTATTCTTCTTATTCTTATTCTTCTTATTCTTCTTCTTATTATTATTATTCTTCTTCTTCTTCTTCTTCTTCTTATTCTTATTATTCTTCTTCTTATTCTTCTTATTATTATTATTCTTCTTATTATTCTTCTTATTCTTCTTATTCTTCTTCTTCTTCTTCTTCTTCTTATTATTCTTCTTATTCTTCTTCTTATTCTTCTTCTTCTTATTCTTCTTCTTATTATTCTTCTTCTTCTTCTTCTTCTTCTTCTTATTCTTCTTCTTCTTCTTCTTCTTCTTCTTCTTCTTCTTCTTCTTCTTCTTCTTATTATTATTATTAACAACAATAACAACATTACGTTATTATGATGCAGTAGAAAACACATTCAGTAGACCAATCACAGGCGTGCCTTTCGGCTACAATTATCTGTAAATAAAGTTTCCCATTTTCCTGCCAGCAATTTGAGCCATGCAGTCCTCGATTATCGTCCATTTATTTAGTTATGACGTCAGTTACTGGCATCTGAAAAGTGCATTTGTAAGGGTTGACTTGGTGCAAGAGGAAACAGTAATAGTTTAATACAATGTAATATCCGCTATTAATGCTATTTATAATAATCGATCTGCAATAGTTTCAATGTTCTCGTAAATAATAACTACGTTAAAATTATTATTTAAACCAATTGAGGATATAAATATGTTTAGATGCATTATCATCAATAATTATCATCGGCGTGACTATGTACAATTACATAAATAATTTATTAACATATCGATAATTTTAAAATTCTAAATTAATGTCAAAGACTCGACAAACAAAAACTAACTAACTTTTTTTTACTTAATTTATCTTTAATCGAAACACCTCGACATGTTCTTCCATTCATCAGTGACACGAGAAGTTCCAAAGACTTATTTCCTCACGGAGTTGGAGCGCATTGTGCCTTCAAACAGCTAATCTCTTGAGTTATGGTCTCCCGTTTCTATCAAGTTCATTCCTTAGGGCAGCACTACACTTCCCGGTGCAGCCATCCGTGTCCGGTTCCATTCGACCGGGCGTTTTATGCTTCGAGACGTTGTATTCTTAGAATGGGAAGAGGTTGAAGGATGACCCGGGTTTGGAGAAATTACTCTCGGGTCATAAACAGTGGACTTGAAACGAGGGATTATAAACGTGGAGTTTGTAAATCAACTTTTTGTCTTTTTTCTGTCGAGTTGAATGATTTTCAAACAAAAAAAACTGGTTGTTATGGTTGTGATTTCCGCCAAAAACTGCCTCATAAATTCACGGAAGAATGAACCAAACCCAAAAACCTCTCCTCACGTTCCGGGCTTTATTTATATTCCAACATGCATCATAAAGCAGACGATTAATCACTAGAAGATGATGCAGGGGGAGACTCAGTGATCACTGATCCCAGAAAATTGGAAACTTCCAGACGCAAGGAACTCGTCTTCACTGTCAACTCACAGAAAGAAATACTTACTTTTCGAATGCGAACCATTATTATTGAATTTAGCGGACTGTCGCGGATGTTTATGATGAGATTGTCAAGGGGATGGAAGAGTAAATGGCATTACTTCAGCTCCGTGTTGTCAACGCTCCCTGAAAACTTTTCCATGTTCTTCTTCATATTTTTAGTTTTTTTATTTATTTAATTCTTTTTATTTTGTTTTTATTGCTGGAATTAAATTTTTCCCGAAAAAATTCTCCGCAAGAATTGGCTCAATTCTGCCGAGCGATCTTTCTGTGATTTTCGGCTTATTTTTTCTTTCTTTCTTTCTCTGCAATTTCAGTTCTAATTCTCTGCGGAATTTATGACAAGATGAACTCTTTTGGATTGGAGGAGATGAAGAGAATAAATACTTTGAATAAATACTATTAATAAATAAGAATAAGTAACTTTGTAACCATGAATTCAATTTAGGATTTCAAAATCTTCCATTTTTAAGTCTTGTCACGAGAGGCTATAAATTATTAAGTTAGATTTATGAGGGAGTCTGTTGAGCGTGCAATGTTAATAACAAATTGAGACAATTTATTCGTTAACTGAAAAATGTTTTACCAGCGTATAGTTTGGCATCGTGCAGAAATAATTTCAATGTAATAAATTTAACCATTTTAAAGCAAATAATGGTGAATGTTAATATATGTAATAATAACACATTAAATATCTGTTAAATAAATCTCATTTACTTTTACAAAATGTCTCCGACCATTAAATGGCAGTAAAAAATATGGATTCTCAAAGGAAATGCAAAAAGAGAAATATTTTAATTCCTCCCTTATCTTACAACTCCTGCCAAATTATGAATTTTTGAAGAATTTTCTAAAATAAAGCTTATATGAAATGTAGCACTTTTAGATAATAAGCATATTTATAAATAAACCGTTTGACATATATTTTTATTATATTAATAGTTTTATATGTAGTTTTTATATGGTGTCATTTCTCGAACATTGATCACTCCTTCTAAAAGCAGCATATATTTTCAGATATTACAGCCTTTCAAAATCTCCCACATTCGTAGTTTAAAATTTTTCGAATCCAAATTTAAATTTAAATTGCTGGACCACAGTTTAAAAGTAATTGCATCATTATCATTATTCGGATAACAAAATTTAAAGAAAAAGAAAACAATTTTAATTTCAAAATCCTGGTTTCGTGTCAAAGCGAATAAGTCATGATTTGATGTCATGATACGATGTCAGACCAAATTGATACTTATCGTTGTTGAAATCAAATTCAAATCCGTTATTTGCTTTTCAGTTCAGTCAGAACTTTCAACAGGATTATTAAGGAGAGTTCCATGTAAATTCAGATCTTTTAAGAATATTTCTTTGTAGGTATTGTTTATTCTAAGGGATGCTGAAGTTTTAAAGTTAATTGTAAATTCCTTCTCATTTTATTTTATTAATTTAGCGCACTAAGTACAATGACACAAGTAAATTAATCATTAATTAACAAATTAGTCTTTAGTACTGAGTACAATTCTAAGATAAAAAAAAATTAATCATTAAAAATAATGAATTAACCATCTCCACAGAATTCCAAAATCTCGACCTACGAAACAATGTGGGAGTTCATGAGCAACAATGTTGACGTGTTCGTCAAATCGACAGAGGAAGGAGTCGACAGGGTCAGAAGTTCAAAGGGCAGATATGCCTTCCTGCTAGAATCGACCATGAACGACTATTACAACCAGAAGAAGCCCTGTAACACCATGAAAGTTGGAGGGGATCTCGATTCCAAGGGTTACGGGGTGGCCACGCCCATCGGATCTGATTTGAGGTAAGCACCCATCTGTATGCTATCTATAAAACAGGTACCTACACCTGTTTGGAATGTTAAGGTGTAGCACAGAACCAGGTGTTTTGATCATCCATGTTTAACAACCATCAAGGCAAAATATTAGTCCAGGTAGAGCATCCATTCGTGTATGTGAGTAGTTGCAGGTTTAACGTGGTCCACTTAAACGTATTTTTATGTTACCGCAACGCAAATAGAACTCGCGAAATGGATTTTTATGTTGCTAGATTGCAAAGGGGGAGATTTCGCGAAAAAGATTTCAATTTCCTGGGTTTTGTTTGATAGAAATTGATGCTTACTATGTCATCATCAACTTCTTGAATGTCTACGAAATTTACAAATTTATTAAGATCTTTGGGATAAACATGAATGTTGGAGACATCAACATTGTTTGAACGTTATCTAAGCAAATTGTTTAAATAAAGAATAACATTTTTTTAATTTCAGTTAAAGTAAATCCTTTAAAAACAAATTGTAAATTTATAACATAGAAATGAGCTGGTTTACATAAATTTCAAATAAATGTAAACTAAAAAATAATTATCTCATTCTGAGTGCAAGTTAGCTCAGCAGAAGAAGATTGCATTCTTGCACACGCCAGTAATGGCAGCAGTCATTAAATGTCGTGTTCGAAACCCAGCTTGCACTGTTAATTAAATGGCCGAATCTATGCATAAGGCGCTATATAAATAAATTACATTTGCATGTTTACATTCTGTATTTTATTTATTTTTTAAATTCTTACTTTAAAATCTCTCAAGGGAGCCCATAGGACTTGCAATCCTCCAGTTGTTAGAGAAAGGCTACCTTGCCAAACTGCACAAGAAATGGTGGTATGACAAAGGTGAATGCGTCCCAGAAGATACAAAGGTCCTTGTTATTATTGCTGCTGTTGTTGTTGTTATTGTTGATTGTAATAATATTGTTGCTGATGATTATAATAATTTTATTGTTATTAATTTGGACATTATTGTTGTTGTTGATTATAATGTTGTTGTTGTTGATTATAACAATATCATTGTTGTGGATTATAATAATGTTGCTATTGTTAATTATATAATTATGTTAGGATGTTGATGTTAGTGTTGTTAGTGTTGTTTATTTAATAATATTTTTGATATTTATAACATTAGTATTATTGTTGGGATTGTTGTTATTCATTGTAATTTTGTTTTTAATTTTAATGTTCTTGACGCCGACTCTGACAACGAAATTGGTCATAACTGTCACCATTTTTCAGAGTCATTTTGGTCTGAAAACAAAACAAACATAATCATCAAAACATAAAATGAAATATTAAACATAATTTTTATGCGTCATAAATATTAGTGACCAATAAGATGAAATATTGAACATTATTTTTAAACGACATAAATATTAATGACCAATAAGATGAAATATTGAACATTATTTTTATGCGACATAAATACTAATGACCAATAAGTTTGCCGAAGTTTGATTACGTGTCGGGTCTGTAACGATCTGAATTTACTTAAAATTTATTTATAATTTTCACCGCTCGCGTGTGACCTTCATTTAAGATGGCCTAAATATTTATAAGCGCATTTCATTGGACGCTTTCGTGCGCCAGTGAAAATCAATGAGAACCTTCAGATAACCTTTGACCGCACATTTACAGGGTGGAAGTTCAAGCCAAAGTGCACTGACCCTGAGCAACGTAGCGGGCATCTTTTACATTCTCATAGGGGGCTTGGGTCTATCCATGCTCACCTCCCTGCTCGAATTCATCTACAAATCCAAAAGAGAGATATTGAAGCAAAAAGTGAGTGGCTGTTCCAATTATTCTCAGGGGTTGTCTGCTACGATTGTAGGGAAAGGGCTTATTAATATTCATGTCGCTGCTGCTGTGGGTTCGTTATTATTATTAGTAATTATAATACTTTTTTAATTTATATAATTCTATTGTTATTACTAGTAGTTAACATTTTCTAACTCATTATAATATTATGATTATAATTATTGGCATAATAGTTAATAATTAATAAGTAATAATCTTTTAATTATATCTTCAATAAATAGTTGGATGGTTTGGGTTGAAAAAATAAAAAATAATGCAATAATAAAGCATTGCTGCTTAAAATTCATTGTAGCTTTGTTGATGAATTTAAAACAACTAACAAATGTAAACACTTTTTAAGAATATTACATAATTAATCGATCCTCGTTATGTTAATGACTTTGATTTTATGAGCGAACACCCACACATCGCCACTGCTTCCAACATCATCATCATCATCATCACCATCATCGTCATCGTTATCATCATTATCATCATTATCATCCTGGTCTAATGGTTAAGACTTCCGCCTCTCACGGTGACTGCTCCAATTCGAAACCCACTGCCGTTGGCACAGCCCTAATCATCCAGCCGGGTAATGGATGGCAATAAACAACAACAACAACAACGGTAATAACAACAATAACAACAACAATAACATCAACAACAACAACAATAACATCAACATCGACAACAATAACAACAACAATAACATCAACAACAGTGTCTTCTGCAGTCCTTTATCTTTAATGGCATCTTTCAAGCTGAGCGGAATTTTTGGAAGCAACATAAAAGCCAGGCTAACAGAAGATTCCATTTTAGGAGTTTTGCACATTATTTTCGATAGAAATAATGAGGGAATCGAAGAAGGAATTGGTCCAAGGAAGAATCTTGATGATTTTAAATGTTGAAACGACGACAATGAAGATGATGACGATGATGACGATGATGATGATGATGATGACGATGACGGTGACGATGACAACCTTGTAATTCTATTCGGCAGTGGTTCGTTAATCGTTGCCAGCATCTGAGGCGCCAATAAACCTCCGAAGCACAACCGCGAAAACTGTGCACCTACTCTGCCTACAGTGGACACTTTGGCACAGGGCATGGTTGTGATAGCGATGACGATGTCGATGATGATGATAATGATGGTGATCGTCACGGTGATTGCGATGATAATAATGTCGGAGATGATGGTGATGATGATGATGATGTCAGTAATTGAGTGTAATTTAATTTAATTTAATAGTTGACATATTGAGTAGCTGTGAGTGGAGTGTTATCATCAGCCTCACCCTCATCATCAACATCATCATCATCATTACCGCCACCATCATCATCATCAACGATAGCACGGCGGAGGATTTGTTATGACGTCATAATTCTCATCACGTGGCACGCACGGATGGTGACGTCACGCACGCAGCTCGCCTGATACGAGGCGTGACCTGCAACAGGGTCGTCATTAATTCTCAGCGAAAGGTCATGACCTCCAGAGTTCAACATGGGGGTAAAAATCCCTTACTTTAAGATCCCATTGGACCCCCCTCTTTTTTTTTTACTTTGAGCAGACGAGTCTTGCCATTGTTAGAAGACTGTTGGAGACAATTTTTATGCTTCAGAAGCGTTTAGTGATGGATGTCTCTGTAGATGTGTGTGTGTGTGTGTGTGTGTCGATTAAGTAGGAGAATTCAAGAGAGGTTATTAAATAAGGATATTAAATTTAGGTTTTATAAGTATAGTTATGTTATAATTGCATTCACAATTACTTAACGACATAATCATAATTGTCGCGGTTGTAATTATTAAGCAATGACGTTTACAATTTAAATCAACAACAACAACAACTGTCCGAGAATTCAATGCCACCTGTCTATTCGTCAGAAGACTTTCACCGAAGCTTCAAGACCGAAGACCCGCATGTCCACAGGTTCAACCCCGGACAGGGAAAACGGGGGCCTGGCCAAGGGCGAGTACCCCCTATCACAGCACCAACAGCAGCAACAGCAACAACAACATCAGGATGACAGCCATCTTTTTCTTCGTCATCATCATCATCATCCTGGCTCTCAGGAGGAGGCTGGATTCGCTGCCAATCAGAAGCCTGCACGTACTGCAATAGTTCTCGTCTAATCATTGCTTGCTGATGATGATGATGGTGATGGGGATGATGGTGATGGGAAGGTGATGATGATGATGATGATGATGATGATGATGATGATGATGATGATGATGATGATGGTGATGGTGATGATGATGATGATGATGATGATGATGATGATGATGATGATGATGATGATGATGGATGATGATGATGATGATGATGATGATGATGATGATGATGATGATGATGATGATGATGATGATGATGATGATGATGATGATGATGATGATGATGATGATGATGATGATGATGATGACGATGATGATGATGATGATGATGATGATGATGATGATGATGATGATGATGGTGGGGATGGTGATGATGATGGGGATGATGATGATGATGATGATGATGGTGATGATGATGGTGGTGATGGTGAAGGTGATGGTGGTAGTGGTGGTGGCGACGTTGATGATGATGATGATGGTGGTGGTGGTGGTGGTGGTGGTGGTGGTGGTAATGGTAGCAATGTTATCGGTAATGACCACGACGACGGCGATGATGATGGAGACATTCGCCATTACGATTACAACGATGACACAGTCGCTAATCTTGCCTAGCTGTTACGATTGCGAGCGGTTGATTGGGTGATGATTATGATTATGATTATGATTATGATTATACCTACGTTTGTATAAAATTGATGGTCTTGATTATCTTGATAATGATGACGATGATGTCAGAAAAATCGCCAGAAATATCTCGGCAGAAGGGGTCGCGTCCTTCATCTAAAGCCCTGCCGATTGACTGATGTTTCAACTGAGGCCGTTTTGAACTTTCCTTTCAAATCGACTTAATTCTCCAATCCCTTTCGATGGCTTCGGGCATTCTGATATTTCACATTCTATTCAATTTCTTTCCTTTATTTTCCGCAAAACGACACAACTTCCGTTAGACGCACACGTGACTAGGACTCGTTTCATGACTCGTCCAACGTTAAAAAATTTCAATTTAAATTTTTTGTTTGTTTGTTTATTTATTTTTTTTAGTTTCTGAATTTCAAATTCAATTTCAAATTGTTAGCGTTTTTGGTTCATTTTCTGGTCGTTTAGAACATTCTGTCGCGTAATCTGATGTTTCTGATGCTATGCATCTGGCGTCATAAAAATTATTATTATTATTATTATTATTATTATTATCGTTATTATTATTTAATTGTCAAGATTGGGATTTTAGCGAAGGAGTTTATTAACATCGTTAACTTATAGCTTATTAATTATAATTATCATTTCGATATGTAAACAACATGGAAATATGCAGACCCAATGTGGAACTGGTCGACCAATGACGACAACTTGTTAATTATACGATTAATAATTGATAATTATACCATTAATAATTAATAATTAATAATTAACACTCACCAACGATGGAATGTTTTAATGTTTTTATTGAAAATTGTCGTATTTAGATTGAAAGAGACATTTGAAAAATATTTTTGACATCGTGTAGAGAGTTAGTTCACTGGCAACCAAACTGTTTTTAGCTGAACTCAACTTCATTCGACAAAGTTCGTTGAGTGCATTGCCATGGCAGTGTTATGGACGCGAAAATTATTTTAAAATCTTTTTCTTTTACAATTTTCGTTCAAAAAAAAGTTTTTTTTATTTTTTTATTTTAATGTTCGCTGTTTCACTTGGTTTTCAAAAGTAATTCACGAAATGTCCTATAATAATGATCCAATATTTGAGAAAAAGTTATCGATTTTGCATTTTAGCAGGAGACTGGCATTTATTTTTTTATGATTGATGATGATTCCGTTTTTTTTTTTTTCATTTTAGCTTTTAGTTTAATATTTCTCTAGTGAAATGTTTGAGATGGCGAAGTTATTTATTATGCATTTTTTGCATTCACTACGGGCAATGGTTCGATTTTTCGGATTAATAAATTGTATTTATTTCACGAAAAATGTGTTTTATGCTTATGATTTATTTCCAGCGGTGTTAAATATAATTCTAAATTAAAGCTGATAAATGGGTTTAGGTTTTTAAAGTCAAATTTTGATTGAAACCGAAATTAATCCTCATTCTGAAAACGGTGGTCCCATTGCGAAGTGGCAGTTACTTTACGAAAAAATGTAATTTTTTTCTAATTTAATTATTTTTTAGTAATTCTCTTTAATTCCATTGTATTTTGCTCAAAAAAAAGGAAAGACGATAAAATCCAAAGTCTACAACTTGCGCAATTTAAATAAACCTAAATCCCTTATAAAGTCTAAAGTGACTAATTAAAGGAATGAAGGAAGAGGACGAATAAAAGTTATTTAATCAATTGATTGATTGAATGATTTATCAGTTTATTGAACCATCAATCAATTACACTCGAACGCGCGATAAAACATCTGCGACATTATTCTCTGGAGTTCTGGTCTGGTGAAAAGCTGTCCCGGAAAAATTCCATCAATTTTTTTATTTCAACAAATCTCTAGAATAACTTTACCTCCCTCTTCTTATTCAGTGATTTTTCTTACTAAAAAAGTATCGTGCAAGATTAAAATAAAATTCTAATCCAATCAGAAATGATTTGAAAATCACACAATTCAAAAATCCTACAGGTACAAAGACTCACACATCAAACCACTTTCGAAAATTTGTAATTATCTCAAGATTGTAAACACTCCAAAGCAATAGAAACTGTTTAAAAAATGGCTTATCTATTTTAATCTTGCATGATTCATTCTTGGATCAAAAAGAATTCATTGTGGTTTAAAAAAAAAACCTGCATTTCAAGCCTCTGATAAAATAACAAATAATTGCCAAATACAAATCCCAACATCGTTTTGCTTTGCAATATCCGAGGTGCCCGACAGCGATTTCACATAATTATTTTCATACGTTGTTGTTCGACGAGCATAGAATAATTTTGTGGGTTGTTATTACAGACAACATGGGGTGAAAAGTATGCAACAGTCACGTAATTTGTTTTGGTCAAACAACAATGTCGCCTCTCTATGTTTTCGCCTCATGAAAAAGTCTTTTATGGTCCATGATGGTGATTCGATCAAGTGGTTTGAAATCTTTCACCAAGATTGTTAGTGAATGCAAAACTGTTGTCGTGCAATTAAAGTTTATTTGGTGACTTTTAGATTAAATTTCAAAATCAAATTTTTATATTTTAAATTTGTAAAAAGATTTTTTCATTTCGGATTTTTTATAAGTTTACAAATCAAAGTTTTTAAATCAAACACCTCGTTTGAATGAATACCTCGGAATAATACATTAATTATTTAGGTCTTGTTTTAAATTCAAGTATATTATGCTTCGATGACACTAATGGTTACAGGAAACACCATCTCTTACTACTGTGATTTTCTTGAACTATATAAGCTAATCATGCCACATAAATGATGTGTTGTAAGAAAGGAGAGAAGGTTAGCACTCCCCTTGACAAGGACGGAATAGACCTCAATGGTCTTATAACACATAAGGCATGCCGCTCCCTACTCTGGAGTTGGCATACTTTTTCGTTACTATTCTATTGAAGCTGGAAGAAATTGCATTAATGCACTTAATAGAACATTTTCAGAGCACTAGCAAGATTCTTCAATAGCTTTTTGCTGCTCGACTCAGCATCGTTCCCTCACCCCAGGCACACCTATAAGGTTCAAAATAGAAAATGGATGGAAGAAAGGAGATTAAGTCTATTTTGGGTCCAAGAAGGTATTTAGTGAAGACCTTAGATGGCCATGAGTTTGTAAGGAATTGACGATTCCGACAAAAGACAACACCGGCAACACCATTGGTTTTGGATTAGCCAGAAAGAAGACGAAGGCACGGTAGAACCTGTAGGCACGCCAGGGCATGCAAACGTTCCTCAAGCAGAAGCCCCAACAGCGGAAACGCCTCTTCAGCAACCAGCCCTTTTGGCGAAGAGAGACCAGCAACCTCCAGTAGTGGAAGACCAATTAACCACCCTGTCGCTATGGTTTTGACTGTTAAGTTCACTCCAAGCTTGTAAGGGAGATGTCATATATGTACATATATAACACTTTAATTTGTCTTCGCTTTTGTTTCATAGCAGGTGCGCCTCCGCTTGTCGTTGTTCTCGATGTAAATAAACTCGGCTAAACGCGAAGAGTGGCAGATGCTTAAATTTTTAAATTTTAATTTATCCAATCTCGAATTTCATTTCAGACTTTTAGCATTTTTGAAAACAAACACTTCATTTCAATAACTTCTTCGGAATAAATAAACCAATTAATTAATTAATTAAATCGAGTTTTAAATTCAATTATAACATAAGTTTCGATGGCACCATAATGGATACAAAGAAACACCATCTCTTACTACTGTGATTTTCTTGAACTATATAAGCTAATCATGCCACATAAGTGATGTGTTGTAAGAAAGGAGAGAAGGTTAGCACTCCCCTTGACAAGGACGGAATAGACCTCAATGGTCTTATAACACATAAGGCATGCCGCTCCCTACTCTGGAGCTGGCATACTTTTTCATTACTTTGCTCCTCCATTGAAAACGAAAGAAATTAAATTAATGCATTTAATAAACCATCTTCAGAGCATTATTTTCAGCAAAATTTTTCAATAGCTCTCCAAGGAAAGTTTAAAAAAAAAAAGAAACAGAATAATCAAGTAATTCTACAGTAATTGGAGGATGCTACCAAAATTGGAAGCTCTAGTCGAGATTTTCAAACTTGCCAGACTATCAATTAGTACTATCAACGACGATATAGTTGCAGAGAAAATAATTAAATATTAAACCTCTTATTTTTACAACGACCTATCCCCACGCCTCAAGTCACCAACTTTAATGTAAATTTCAAACTTAGTCAGAACGTAATTTTATGAACATTCGCTTTGGGTTTAGATGCCCTGTAAGTCCGAGACAAAAAGTTTATAATTATGGTTTATTATTGCACAAAATGCCTCAGAAACAAAGTAATGCTTCATCGCTGGTAACGCATTTCAAGTGAAAGCAAGTTCGACGATCTGGGATTATTGGCCAAATGAACCCAGAAACACGAAGAGCAATGGGACAGTTATCTCACCTTTACAGATTATAAGGTATGGTTTGTAGGGGTATTACCATTGATATGTTGAAATCAAGTAATGCCAAATCAAGAGTTCGTTATGTACAACCAGCAGATAGAACCGCAGATTTGTGTCAAACACAATATCAGGAAACTAGCAGATGTCATGGATAACTTCAAGAGAAGGCAGCAAGGTGACTTTTAAGTCTTTCAAGAACACTTACAGAAGTGAACATGATGACGCAATCCTGTGATAATGATGATGACGACGACGACAACAACACCGAAGATGATAATGATCTCAATAGTGACGACCACACATTTGAATAAACAATGGTAAAAAAAAAAAGCAAATACTCAGGGGACGAGCAATTTGACTAATCTCAAAAAAACAATGACAACTTTGCTCCTTTTCCTTTCACACCTCCTCGAACCACCCTCCAGTGGTGAGCCCGTCCGACCGCCTATCCGTCGAAGCTGAAGTCCCCCAACTGATGGGACTTGTCCGCCCAAGTGCCAAGCTGCTTGAGACTGAGCGACTGGTTGAACAACACCTTTGCCGCTTGGTAACTGATGATGGTCTTCTTCAGCTGGTGGTAAGTGGCACTGGTGTGTGGCAGGCTCTGAGGGGAAGCAATCTTCTTGGCCTCCCTGTAGCGGTAGAAGAAACCCATCTTGCTCAGCCTGGAAGACAGTCGTTCGCCGGTCTTGAAAGGAGATCTGAGAAATCACACAAAAAATATTGGCTATTATTAATATTGTTATTATTGTTGTTCTCAAAATCTTCAACATCCTCAAGAAAAATTAGTGATCTTATAAGTAAAGAGCATAAAACAGTCAATAAATCATGTGCTTGCTTGTTCAAATTAAAATGATGGGAGATATTTGTAAAATAATAATAATAATAATAATCATATACAACATCCTGCCTGACATAACTTTAGCATGATGTGAATTTGTACCAATTTGTACAAAAAAAATGCTTAATCATAATTACCAAATCAGCAAAACATGACTTCCTTTTTTCTCATACATCAACATTCCAATAACATTCCATCCAAAAAGTTATTTATTGTAAAAAAAAATACAAATAAGTCCTACCCAATTGCTTCCAAACCAGTCTTGAAATCCACAAACTCTGGGCAAGGATCAGTGATGCTCCAATTCATGCTGATGTCAGACACTCCCTTATTGGGGCAAATGGCCCTGTACACAGAGGGTCTGCCCACGAACGGGTGGCGAAGGAGAGCATCAGAGTCCACAGTGCAATCCATGAGCCTACAGCAAACTGCTCTTGTTGTGTGACCAAAGTGGAAATTGTCTCCTAAATATAGAATGTTGTTGATGAAAATGCTCTAAAAGTTAATGGAAGTTTAAAATGAATAGCTGTCAAAAAGAAGGCATTTAATTTAGCAACAGACCACAACGTTGATTTAAAATTAAAAATATTAGATTAACAATAAGACAAATATTTACAAAATATTTAGCAAACTAATCCAAATCAGTAAACTTTAATAATTTCATAATTGGATGAACTAGACAAGATCAGTAAGTTGGAGATAATTAATTAATTAATCAATCAGCAATGCACTCAAGCACTACCACCTATGGTGATGCTGTTGATGTAGACTGGATCAATGAAGTCTCTCAAGAGACAGCCCTGAACTCCCAACAGGTTCCACTTGAGGAGTTTGTCACTGCAAGACATGACAGGGTACTCTGCAGATCAGAAATAATCTTTTGAAAACAATTAACAAAAATATTTTGCTGCTAAATTATTTAAATAACTTTAAATGCGATGACGATAACAAAAAAGTCCAATTGACGCGCCATCTGGCGAACGCAGGAGAAACGATTGCATTAGCAAATACGGCGGGAATATTACGCTTAAATTTATCTGATAAATACATTTCTAATGAATTAAAGAAACAATTCAATTGTTTCATTCTCCGATTGCATAAACAAATCACTAGTTAACAAATTTATCAAAAACACCTCGCTCCGCTAATCGGATATCAACACGTAATATAAGGAGAGCGTGCACTGTAGCCAATGTGTTGTAAGAAAGGAGAGAAGGTTAGCACTCCCCTTGACAAGGACGGAATAGACCTTAATGGTCTTATAACACATAAGGCATGCCACTCCCTACTCTGGAGCTGGCATACTTTTTCATTTCATTTGAATAATTAAATTAAGTAACTACTCAAGCAATAGTTACGGACATGAGTACGGGCTAGTTACGTGGAAAGGAGCGCTATATAAATGGTTACAAGAAGCGCCTCTGACGCTATGCATATGGCGCTATATAAATGAAGTTACAAAGTTACAACATGACCATTTATATAGCGCCAATGACTCAACAGATAAAAATCTAAACTCTTAAGGTCTCCAACTATTAAATTATATTATATATATATATACATATTATATTATCATGATCATTATTTTTTAATATTATTACTAGTTAAGTTGTTAGTGTTAATCTTCAACAACCTTGGCAAGAGTTGATGGTCATCAGCTTGCCGAAGCAGGACTCGAGAAGGGGTACGTGGTCGGCCGCGTAGATCTTCTCCCATTCGGCCTTCGATATCACTGTGCTCGATCTGGTCGGATTGAAAAAATATTTCAAGTCGGAAAAAATTTGAATACTGTTTAGTTGCAAATAATAAGAAGTGTAAAAGAGCATTGCAGTATAAAAGGGTGTGATATTCGAACCAATTTTTTTATATTTAATTTCTTGTCAATTAGTTCCCTGCTTAGAATTTGAAACCATAACAGTGACAAAGCCATCAAATTTGAATTCTGAAATTACATCTACGACCGAGACAAGACGGCGGAAAGCATTTACTTGCTGACGCAGGAATTGGCATCTCCGCACGGGGCAGAGCTGATGTACATGTGCAGGGAGACGTTCTCTCTGAGGCAGAGCTTGCTGCTTCGACTGGTGACCTCAAAGATGCTGTCACTGCCTC
Organism: Whitmania pigra; assembly: GCA_021613335.1. NCBI lineage: Eukaryota > Metazoa > Annelida > Clitellata > Hirudinida > Haemopidae > Whitmania > Whitmania pigra. The sequence goes on along the minus strand of JAJTWR010000269.1, from coordinate 1,168,666 downwards.
TGAGGGCATTCATCACCTCCTTGAACAAGTACCTGGAATGAAGATTCGGTCATCCATTGATTCATTGTTTAACTCATTTCTTTATTTAAATTTTATTAATATTATTATCATCATCATAATCATCATCACCATCATCATCATTATTATTATTGGACCAAAACAAACTTTGGGAATAACTCTCTAATCATCTACCATCATCATCGGTAATGATTAAACCATAACCTCAGAAATTCAACTCACTTGAGAAGTGCCCTCCTGGCAATGACCTCTGCGTGAAGGTCGACCAGTACTCTCCCTCCGGAGGATTCGAGGTAAGTCGGTCCGACCACAGTGTTTCCGGTTCCTATGGCAACAACTTCACCCGGAGAACTCGAATCTAGAAAGTTGTGTTCTTATCATAATCATAATTGATCGAGACAATGGAAAGAACTCTGATGCTATATTTACGTAAATACTTGTTAGAGCTCTAACTTATATATCACAAAAAATAACAAATAATAATTAACAAAAAAATAACAAATAATAATTAACAAAGAAATAACAAACAACCTGTTTTGATGACGAACCCGGCAATCCTGTTGTACTCGAACGGATCGTGTTTCGCCAGCTCTTTGACCTTTGAAGTCACGAGGTCTGCCATTCGGTCGAAGTGTGTCATCGGCTTGCCTATTTCCTCTGCAACTGCCTAATAACAATCCATCATTATCGTCGCTAGCACAACCATCGTCGTCATCATCTTTACCACTACCAGCAGTCACCATCAAAATAACCACCATCCTAATCCTTATCACCATCACTACCATTATCACCATCATCTTCTTCATACCTCTGGGGTGGCATAGAGATGCAGAACAATCTTGAGTGCCTCTTCAGCAGCAGAAAGTTTGGCTTCCTGTTTGCTGCACTTGAGGTCAGAAGCTATGGTTTTCCCAACGACGGCGACATCGCATCTGAACCTGAAGGTCGAGGATTGGAAAATGTGTAGGTTTGTGGGCGCACGACGTGCCAACATTGATTAATAAATTAATATTAAATATTAACGTTGTTGATTGTTGGATTACTAATTATGCTGTTAATCGACAGGCATCAGCTAACAAACAACTCGTAAATTAAGGAGTTATTATCATTTAAAATGAATAATTAAATCACTTCATGCAGAGGGGATCTTCCTTGAAGTCGTAGGAGATGCTGAGGTGTTTGCGCATGCAGAACTCGTTCAGGAAGGACAAGGCATTCCTCTCAACTGGCTCAGTCCCTGAGGGGATTTTTCGATTAATCAAATTTTTAATTATTTTAACTATTTATACTCTGTCATTTATTACTTAAATGGGAAGTATTAGGATAGGAAGATGTATTATTATTATTATTAATTATTTGTTATATTAATTTCCAATGATATCATTTATGTTAAGTGTTATTAATCATGACAAGTTTATTAATTATTAATTAACTGATCAATAACCAATTAATAAATCAAATTGTTTTTGAAAGAAAAGGAAGAGATTGAGAAAAAATATTCTTGTTGTCTTTTTTCTAAAAGCCATTAATTATAGTCGCCATCACAACAATGCAGCAACATCACACTGCATTTTGAAGCAATTTATTAAAATAAATTATAAATATATAAATTAAAAAGCAACAGCCAATCAGGTTATGCCACTAAGTCAAGCTAGCCAATGGTTTTTAAGATACGTGCTGGCAGAATCACAGCCATCAGCCAAAAGCCAATGGGAAGGACAAACAGAATCAGTCAATGAAACAAAAAATCAATAAAAATCATTATCTTGATTTCGAGCGACCTTCAGCAATATTTTGAAGTAAGACTACAGGTGGAACTACAGGTGATATCACCCATTCGATATCGCATCTGTGATGCACGTGTTACTCATTAAAAAAGTTGAAATTTAGAAGCTCAAGGTTTGATTTGTTGACAGGGATCATGTTTGCTGAGGGATGTTAAGGATGTGATATTAGGGATGTGAAATTAAGGTTGTCTTGTTAAGGATGTGGTATTAGGGATGTGAAATTAAGGTTGTCTTGTTAAGGATGTGGTATTAGGGAAGTGAAATTAAGGGTATCGTGTTAAGGTTGTGATATCGAATGAATGTCTTTTTAAACATACTTTTTTTTGGTTTTTCTTGAACTTCAACTGAATGCCATTAATAGCAACAATTAAAACATATGCAATAATTCTTATATAACTAGGAAGTTATATATTGATTAATATGTTCATTATTATTATTATTATTACTATTATTATTATTATTATTATTATTATTACTATTATTATTATTATTATCACCACCACCATCATCATCATCATTATTATTATAAGAAAATGTTAAATTCAGCTACAAAACATCATCAGCAACAGCAGCTAGGTAAAATTACAACAAAATCTTACAACTTACAATAATAACTAACCACAACAATAAAATTATAAATAATAAATCACAAGTGAAAAATAATAAGATAATTATCAGTTAAAATCATCTGCACACCTGGATCATTGGGATCCCCAATGGCCACGTAGCCACACCCAAGAATCTCCTCAAATGCATTTGTGGCAGCTTTGTTTTTTGCCTCCTTCTTGTTGCCCGCAACACCGATGGGGTAATGGTAGCCCTCGATGACGCACTCGTAGCCAAAGCCAAAATATCTGGAAATCAAACGATAATAATACGTAATAATAATAATTAATTATAAAATGATAATGAATGATTTTAATTAATTTATGATAATTTTGGTCAGTGATTACATCGTCTCTGTAGTTATCGTCATCATTCTTGCTACTGTAATATCGTACAACATTATGTTGTTATAGTACATTAAATATAATTAGTAAATGTAATAGTAACAATAGCAATATAGTTACCCACTCAGTGCATTGTAAGATTAAAGCAAGTAGCAAAAACTAAATGTTACAGTCATTGACAGTTAATATTCTTAACTAAATCCACACTAATTGTAACTAGCGAATTAATATTAATAAGCTAATAAATTAGCACGGCACAATCTTAGTAGTAGTCTTAACAAATTGCCAGACTCACCCTCGTCCAGGTGATACCTCGTTAAACTCATGCCTCAACTTCAAGTGGGCACAGAGTTCGTAGACCAGGCTGATCTGTCAAAAGAGATCGTTAGCTGATAAATTGTCAAAGCTGTCGATTCACTCGTGATATGATGATGTCTGAGATGATTGGAAATGAATAGATTAAGGGCCTTATAATTACAGTGATATTAAGCAGTTTATGTCAGTCGAGGCAAGCCATATTGTTAATTATATTAGTTATCATTAATAATGATGTAATGATTCATTCACTTCTAGAGTGCAATAAACATCGGCCTCGTGGGTTACAATAATCGTCCTAGAAGTTATCCATAAAAACCAATCGATACTCAATTGTAATGCAACCATTTTACGATCGCTAACCAATTTAATCCGTTAATAAATCAAGTCAGACAAATAAATAAATTAAAACTCGAAGCAAGAAAACCATTCGATTTTATTAACTGGAACTCACTGCATTTTTTCTGCCGCTCCTGTACTCTTCCTCAAAAGATGGAGGCACTTGCCTTGTCAGCTCTAAGGCAGTTTTTGTGGACTCACTGGCATCCGGCAATTCCTCTCCGGATCCACGAAGAGAAGGCAGGTAGCCAGTCACTGAACTCCTATTTTCCTGGAGAATGTTCTTTTCCACTTAACGCTTTAATGATTAACTTTCAAACTGGATTAGGCACCAGTAAATGATCTACCAGCATCAAAATTGCATCGTTGAGATTCTATTTAGAGATTTGTTATTTAAAGGATGTGTTAAAATAAAAACGTGCAGCATGGTATATTAATGCTCTAATTCAGTTTATTACTTTGTAAGCTATATTGTTCATAATTAAAAGTAAATGATGTAAAATCGTATAGATTAGAAAATCAATTTCAGCAAGTTAACCACTCAGTTACCAGACATTCTAAAATTCATATCATTTGAATCAAAATCTAGATTCCTCGAAACGGCTCCAGGACACGTAAGCACGATTCGCACATGCGAGCTTAATTAAACAATTCATTTAAACAGGCAAACAAAATTGTTACAGCCGCAAAACATGCACAACCTTCGGAATGATGGCCTACAAACCTGAATCGGCTGGTCCAAGTCGTTCACAATTCTCCTCAGTTCTCCTGAAGTCACAGACGATGTCCTGAGATCCCTAACTCTGCCAGCCCATGAATTGCTGTTGTTAAGAATGGAATTGTTGTCGCTGACATCGTATTCTTGTTTCCATTCATTAATTGTACTTCTGCCACGACCTAATGACGGAATCATTTGTCCAACAAGCCACACACGACTACCACAATGTCTCGAACAATGCAAAACGGACGAAAGCCGCCAATTTTTCCTTTGGCTAAATATAACAACGCCTTAATTATTCATGAATTTCCGTTGCAATTGTCCATAGATTTCTTTATCAAAGAAAATTTATGTCATCTGTTGGTTGAAAACTGATTTTAAAAATTCTATAAAAAAAATGCTTAATTTTAGTAACGAGTTAACCTAACAGCCAATGATGCAGAAGCATAAGACTTCTCTAAATTGACATTGAAATGATTATCTGCATGTAGTAAAAGTATTTTTCAACGAAAATTTAATCTTCATGTTAACAAAATTATTAAGACAAAAATGTTTTTATAGCATGGAATTGGCGACAACATAAGGCCGGTAATTAATATGGGAATGCCCGCTTCTACTTTCCAGTTGGCAAAGAAGAGGATAGAACCCAGGGCCTCCGGGATGGAATAAGTACCCTGGTGACCGGCCATTCTTATGGGCCCGCACGGGATTTAAAAGCTTTTGTTTTTGCTTTTCCGTTACCAAATTGATAAAAGGACCCACGGCCGTTACGGTTACATATAATGCAAATCGAGTTTCTAATTGACCAATTATCAAACATCTAGCAAAACACAAAAATTGGTAAGCAAATTAGCTCGATTAAGAACGAAGCTTCTTATGCTGTAAACGTTACAAAGCTGCTTTGATTTTTGCTTTTGTTGTGATGAAGTTTAGCTACGTTATGATTTAGAAATTGAACAACTTTATAAAACATTAATAATTATCTAAAAATCGATAAAATATTGCTATCATAATAATTCTCTGAAATGTAGCCTCGTACATTTTCTCTAAAAAAAAAAACATCGGCGATAAAAATGGCGGACTTCGGGGAAAGTATAGACGACTCGGAGCTCCGACGGCAGTTGATGCATTATACAGGTAGAGAAGTGGGTCCGATAACGACGACAACGAGATCATTTTATGTAAAAAAATTGAACAATTTAATTTGCGCGCAGAGCAAGGAGTCGGCCTCCATGCGCTCAAAATTTCAAAATCCCAGACACGAACCTCCCATAAGCAAAAAGCCTTACAATAGCAACGGATTTTCATCAGACCGCCCTCGTTCTTTGTCGACCAAAGGATTCAGTAGCGACGAGAGCGATGGAGAGTTTTCTTCGCGTCCTCCCAAATCGAGCCGACTTTTTGACGGCGCTTCGAAGTTCTCTCTCACCAGACCTAGCCTTCGATCATCAGCCAGTAGTAAATATCTGAGTACTAACTCAGGCCACAGGGCTGAGGGTCAGAGTAACGGATGGACGGTCCACAAGAACCATAAGACCAAGTCCAGCGACGCCGTGAAATCTTCAGGGACCAGACCGGAGCCCGACGGCGTAAGTCAGAACATATCGCTTTTCGTATTGGCAGCAGGAGGCTTGTTTTTCATGACGGTGGCCTACGTCTACATTTATTGGGGCTACAATGCCATCGTTTTCAACGATCCCAGAGACAGTTTTATCATCTGTCCGAAGAATGCCAACTTGTCTGACGTCTGCGTCAAGAAACAAGATCTTAGAAAGGTACAGAACTTGGTGGAGTCCATCATCCAGCTTGCCAGGAGTGCGTCCGGTGATTGTGAATGTGGCTACAGGCAGCATTCCTCTCTCACGAGGGATGAAGTTGAACGTTTTGTTTCGAGCAACTCTCAAGATGTGAGTCCAGATGTCATCTTCGAGATCTTTTACGTCAACTTACATTGGGAGACTAGGACTTACGACAAAGACCGCAAGATTTCCTTAAGTTCGTCTCTGATCAATTTCATCGAAACCGATGTCTCCCGGATGTCCCTGCTGTGCATGTTGAAAAAGGCCGCGATCTACGCTCTTTCTCTGTTCGGCGTCTGCTCGTTCGTCGCGCTCTTCTGCCTTGCTGTCAGGACTTTCTGGAGTGCTAGACAGAAAAGGAAGGAGATTGAGAGCAGACGAATGAACGAAATCATGGAGAGGGTCATAGACGTCTTGAAGCAGCACTCGGACCTCTGCGAGCTCAAGCCGCAGAACTACCAGCCTTGGTTGCCCGTGCTGAACATCAGGGACTTGATCATTCCACTGGGTGAAAGGAAGACTCTGCGACCAGTCTGGGAAAAGGCCATCAAGCAACTCCGATCGAGGGAAAGCAGAATGGCGTGGAAGATGGATTTTGTTGCCGGAGAAGGTAGGTTCATCGTCCCGTTTGTTAAATCTTCATTGCATTAACTTCAATTAGATTCTATTAACAAAATTAATTTTTTTACTGATTTATAAATCGATAGGATGTAGGTATGTTTTCACGCTCTCAGTAAATTCATAACATTTCGATGACTGCCAAGAGCCTAGCACATTCAAAGAGTCTTTGTCTAGGGTTAATTTCCTGCAATGTGCTGAGACTAATTTTATAATGTGGATCTTATCAACTAATTGTTTATGAACACTTTAGTTTAATTTATTTTGGATTTCATTTCACCATCATTTCACAAATTCCCATATTACAATGCCACCGTTCTTGTCCTCTGATTTTCCAGAATGTGAAATGATTAGATGGTTGCCTCTGTCTCTGAACAAGAACCACCTGAATGGCAATGCCAAGACCTGGCAGGGTTCAGCCATAGGGGGTGACAGTCCTAAAAAGGTCATCAACAAGTTGTACCCTCCGTTGACCAGTTGTCTGAAGGTCAGGAACATGTTTGACCTTTCGGTAGAAGTAGGGGATGGGTGGAAGACGGTCGTCAGGGATGCCATATTGGAGAAAGTGGGTGTCGATCACGGGATTGTGCACATAGAGGTGGACGGGCAGTCAAAAGATGGTTGCGTCTACGTCAGGTTGGTTTAAAAGTTTAAACGATCGTGCTCAATTGATTTTTTCATGTTAAATGAAGGGAAAAAATGCTTTTCAATAAATTAACCAAATAGTTTAACATTTAGAATTTTTTTTTTGAATTATGGCTATTATTATTATTGTTACTCTATATTCATAACTAGGGTTTATCTTATAAGAGTTAATTTACAAATTCCTCCTGAAATGCAACAACACAATTGTCTTCTTCAATTCAGATGCAAAGATGAAAATTCTGCCGGTCAGGCCTTCACGAACCTCCACGGGTGGTGGTTTGACGGGCGCCTGGTGACCGTCAAGTACCTGAGACTGCAGAGATTCATCGAGAGATTCCCGGACACCATGGCCCACGACGCCCCCCTTCGACCATCGAACCCCGCTCGGCTCTCCCTTTCCGTTCCTGCACACAGCTCCATCCTGGAAAACTCTTGATGAATGGCTGAGTGCGGACGGACGGTGTGATGATGGATTGTGCGACGATGAACGTACCTAAGGACTTCGAGATGCCAGGGATAACAGAGAGATCACAAAGGCAGCCTTCGTAAGGGATCGAATCCCGAAGAAGAAAGTGTGGAGGAGCGATTTGTCGAGACTGGAAGCAAACACGGTCTTTTATTTTCAACGTTTTCCGTTATCTCCCGAAGTACTATAGTTTCGCGACGTGCGATGGCAGTGGCATGTCTGCGGTAAAGTTTTGTCGGCTTTTTAGAGATGATTCTTTTTTAATTTCGTGAAATTTGAGTCGCTTTCACTCCTCGAACCGACTTTGCCACCTGTGAAGCTGTTCTCCAGACATCCTTGATTATCTGCGGTGCCTCCATGTACTGATGTCGGAGCGCACTCGTCTCCGGAAAGTCGTCTGCTCGCGTCACTTTGCCGATTTCTGCGCTCGACTTAAATCCAATCTCCTGTTGGTGTTTTCGTGCATTTTTCGAACGTCCCAAGTTTGTTTAATCCTTCTGTTATTATTTCGTCTCCCCTTTTTACTAGTTTTAACTTTCAATCGCCAGAGAAGATTGATTTTACCTGCGAGAGTTTGGATATTTTTTTTCTGCTTTCTCCGTCGTTTGGTCCATGCCCGGGTTCCGTCGTCTCTTATAGTGTTTTTGCAGGCGACTTTCATGATATTTTCTGAGGGTAATCGGTAAGAAGTCTGCGAAAGGTTTCATTGGTACGAGTTGTCATTAGATGTCGACCAGGAAGGTAAATATTTTAGGTTATTTTTTGTGGAGTCTGGGAAGATTAAGCGGGTCGCAACCCGACCTTGAATTCGTATCGTGTCACATTTACGGGCATTTTTAAGAGCATCGAAAAGGTCGTTTTGGTTCGGTATTTCAGAAAAGTGCTCTCAATTGTGTCCCTCGATGCTGCTGTCGGTCAGTGTTACTCATCTCGCTACGTGTCCATAAGTGCGTGACTTGTATTTTTGTGGTTATAATTGTGCATACATATTTTGATAGTGATGGCAATGGTGAGCACAAATCCTTTTGTTTTTCACGGATGGTTTCATTTTCGGTACGAAAGGTGTTGTTTAAACATTTAAATTGTCCCACTTCTGTTTTCCTCAAATTAGTGAGCTAATTCTTCGCTAATCGATTTAGAGACGACTTGACGAAAGGCATTAGGACTTATTTGTGTAACCACGAGCCGATCGGACGGAGCTCACCACCATCAGGAAATGGAACTTAAACGAGAGTTTTATTGTGACAACGATGATGATATAAGTTTGTAATTTTACATTTTTTGACTTGTACGAACGACTGAAAGAAATTTGTCGGCATCGGGAGGAATACTGCATTGCTCCTCCTTTGCTTGTTTCTGTTTTTGTTTGTTTGTTGTTTATAAATATTGACAATTCAGTCGATTCATATGATTGACACATATCTCCAATTTATAACTAGATTTTCACTGGGAATAGGTCCATTGGGGGGAACAAAGATTCGGTGTCATTGGGGTTATAACTAATTCAAGGCTTGCATGATCAGACAAAGCAATGTAGGGGTCAGTTTTTTTCTCGGCTGTTATCAACAGTCACCAAAATTTGAAATCCAGCTTAAAGTTCTTTGCTTTGGCTGCTTTTAAGCACTTAAAACGTTTCAAACGAACTAATCCGAGTGGATGATGTGCTGTGTAGGTAAAGATGATAGCTAATAAATTAAAAGTGTTAAGGTTGATCTACCTAAACTGCTGGGAGCGTTAAAATATATATTAAGCATTGGAAAATAATAAATCCTGACACCTGGCGAAAAATGCTCTACTATTTCTCCCTTAATGAGAAATAGCGCAAATTAAAAATTCTAAAATTCTTAACAGCGATCTAATTACTTCATTATTAATTAATTACGTAACCGATTGGAAATTCACCAAAATGTCGCGCGAATTAAGAGACACCTCAGACAGCATTATAACATGGGAATATAAGTCAACGATTTGGGACGGTCTGAAGGTGTTGTGTTCGAAACCTAGCTTATTTTTGAATACCGTGCGGGTAAGGCCTGTGCGGTAGTTACAAGACAAAGATAATTTTACGGGGTGTTGGTCATGTCCGAAGTCTCCGTATTAGGTGTGGTGGCCAGTATAGGGACAGCCCTCTGCCCGATCCTTGGCTACTCGGTCAGGGTGATTAGTTAGATTAGGTTAATGGAATATTATTTATTAATTATATTTAATAATCCGTTTGTCAGTTATGGAGGTTTAATACATAAATAAAAGTGTATAAATTTAGAAGGACTTTCAGGATTCCTGTTATAATTTTTAGCAGCGACACCTATGATTGAATATTCATGATTGCGAAATCAGCCAAATTGAAAACCCAGAACAACGATTGAGAGGATGCAGTCGAGAAACTAAACGTATTTACACGAATTATCTGGAATAAAATTTAAAAAAAATTTAAATCGTTCTCAATCACCACAGACTTGTGATGGCGTGGCCAATAAGGAAGGTAGAAACGGGAAAGTGGCCAAGGTTTTGAACGCGATACCTATATTATTTTTTGACGCCGAGCGGTTTTTGACACTCGGGGGTTGAAGATAAAGTTCGGGGGGTGGTGCGGTCTGTTGGTGGGTTGTCCGAGGTGGGCGTTTGGCTGCACGGTATTAGGATTCTGTTCGACAGTGGAGGCGTATGAGATTTGTATCGCTCCTTGTTTCTGTGATGAAGAAGTTTTTGAAGATTTGAGTAATTCCAGAGGTCATGTTCACAAACGAACTGAGGAAATGCAAGTGATTCCGAGCTTGATTAGTGGTAAATGATCCAAGGAACACTTTCAATTATTCGATGCCAGCTTTCTCTGAAGATGCCAGTCTGAAGTTTTCAAGAGCAGAGTGAAACTAGCCTGGATCAGTAGTACTGGTGATAGAACGGGTAGTCTGTTCGATATCTGCAGCTCAAAAAAAATCAGCAGACGACATAAACAACACCTAATATAACGTTGTTTCAGCGTCCACAGAACTAATATTCAGCAAGAATAAGCATTAATACAACACATACAATTTATTCTTGTTTATCAAGGTACATATGTTGAAAAAACCTACTGATTACAGACATAATTAATAACTTAATGTATTTTAAGCATCATAGAATTAAAGTTTTATTGACTGAATTTATTTATGATAAAAATTAAATTATAACCCAAATCTTACAAAGAAAAAAACTTATTCCGGTTAATCTTAAAATTAATTAAAATAAATTACAAAACAATTCTTGATATATTTCAAGTCATTTATTGCAACGAAGAAGTCCAAACACTTCTGCAGAAAATTTTCCAGATTGGTAATAATACAAGAATGCATTCCATGCAACAACAATTACTCTTGCTGCCCTCCAAAAAATATGGTCAATATAAATAAAGCATGTAAATTCCTGTCATTAGCACAATCATTAACATCATCATCATCATTCTGGTAGCTTGACATTCTTCATCTTGTTGGCAGACTCCTTCTTCCTCCTCTGGGTTATCGGATTCCTTGGGTCGTAGATCTCGTATCTCTCCAGGTCGGCGATGTTTGCGTCGAGAACCTTTCCACCGTCAACAGGGCAGACGAGTTTGTGCGTCATCCTGTTCGAAGAGGATAACTTAGATTGCAAGCAGTACTCTGAGTTAGCATTGCACGACAGTTCAACATACAACACAATCAACAACAACAAAAACATTTCGTCACAAACAAACGAACAACAAACAATAAAATACAGACCAACTGATGTCCTTGTTCGTTGCTTCATCATCTTCTTCCTTTTCCTCAGAATCTTCCTTTTCATCTTCCTCTCCGCTGTCGTACTCCGTCAGCCGACTGGCAGCTTGAATCTTCTGCTTGAACTTTGTCAGGATGTCCATCGTGCCGACGTCCTTGTCTTTGCCCTTCTGCCCGTCGCTTGCCTTCCTGCCCTTGAACATGTCGAGGTTTCTCTCCAACTTGTGGGACTTGGACGGCTTTTCTGGGTTATTGTGAACGTTTGTGTTAGTAGGTGAAATATTAATAATAATAATAATAAGATTAATCAATCTATATGTCAAGTGAGAGACAATATCACTAAACAACAATAAAGAAATACCTTCGTCCTCCCTAGAACTTGACTCCTTCGGTCCATTCCTCAAATCCCTCAACAACTGCTTTGCTTCTTTCTTGTATTTCTTACTGAAACACAACAGCAACAATAATTATAACAACTATAATGATAATAATAACAGCAATAATAATAATATAAAAACAACTTAAATCTTAATAATAATAACTGTTTAAAGAAAATTCCACAGTTTTGCGACATTGGTACAACTAACGTTATTATTATTACCAAATTATTATTAATAATGCTAACAACATCAAAACAAACAACAGCACTTACATTCTCTCCTCTGAAGTGTTGCTCAATTTGAATTCTGGAAATTCCTCAGCAACATCATCATCAGCACTTCCTTTGCCTTTCGACGTCTTCGACTTTTTGTTTTTCTTGTTGTCGTCGACTTCCGTCTTCCTTTTGAGTTTCTCTCTGATGGAATCCATTGTTACTTTTTTCTTCATGGCAACCTGGAGGCGGAGGTCGATCAAAGGTCAGCCTCATGTTTAATGTATGCAATGCCAATACTATGCATTTTATAATGAAGTGAATATTTATTCATAGTCTAACGCTGATTATGCATTCATTAATGTAAACACGTTGAACAAAACACCAACGCACAGCTAAATCCTTACTAATATTATTATTGCAAGCATAATTTTTATTATTAAATTCAAAATATTTCAGGCAACATTTACTTCACGTAAATTACAAACTCCTTTGCAATCCAACGTTATTTACTTCAACAACAACAATAATGTTTGAAAAATAGAGATTCAAAAGTTGATGCAACAAAATCTTAAAAAAGATGGCTGACCTCCTCCCTATCATCGTCTTCTTCATCTTCCTCAGTTCCAACAGCAGGAACTGAACTCAGGTTCTTGTCGTCCAAAAGGTCGTGGCTGCTTTTACTTTTATTTTGTAATTTCTGGAGGAATTGAAATTTAAATCGTCGTTAATCGATTAACACATCTTTAAAATCTGAATGTCAACTAGTAATGTAGTTAACTGATGTGTCTAATTAATTGGTAAACAAAATATTGTATACAAAACAATGCTGCAAAAAAAAACCTTAATAATATCTAATTTTTTATGATGATTGACCTATTTGAAATATCTTAAAATTATAAGGTACAGTAATCATGCACTAATGGCAATAATATCAAAATAGTAGAAATAATAATAATAATATTAACAAAATAGTAGTAATAATAATAACATAATATTAATAATAATAATAAAACAATATCAATATTAACCTCTGTGGCTTTAATAACTTCCTCTTCGTCTTCTCTTGCTTCGTCACCAAACGACAACAAACTGAAATTTCTGCAATGAATTCAAATAAACATTATTATTTATTTACTTAAATTGTTAATTAATTAATTATTTACAAGGTTCAATAACTAGATGAATAGGATGAATTTAAAACAAATTTCTGTGATTATTGAGAAACAATTTTCAGTTAGATGGAAGAAAATATTATCATGTATTGAGTTAGAAATTATCTAAACCAGGAACTTAAACACAACTACAATATTTTTGTTTGTCCCATGGAAATTTCTACTTGAATTAATGCATCAAAAGGATGCATGCATGCACTCCTGCCAAATCCACCCACTCTACCGCAATTCACCTACTTCACAGCTTTGGCTTTAACCTTTGAACTTTCCTCCTTGTCATCTTTGACCTTTCCCTTCTTCTCTCTTGGTACAATATCTTCAAAGGGGTTTGAAATTATCTGAAAAATCCGGTCACCACAACTCATTACAGGTCACCACAAGTAGCATTTTAATAAGAGGTTATGTATTATATTATAGAGGTTATTTATATATAAATATTTTGCTTTGTTATCATTACCAGTACTTCAGTCATCATTACCATCACCATCGTAACCTGCACTCACCTTGACCCTGTTGATCCTCTGCGGATAGAGAGGTCGGTCGTCTGAGTCCGTTTCTGCCTCCCCAAGTTTGAGCATGTTGTAAATGGTGTCGCCACCAATCTGGTAACAGTATTTACGATTATTATAATCACAACAACAACAATAATAATAATATTAATAATAATATGATGCAGTAATATTAATAAAAATGATCTTTACAATATAATTGATTATAATAAAACTGAAATGATTAGCACATTAGCTCAAAGTGTTGCATGAAGCAGTATAGGCAGAGGTCATAAAATGTCTCATTTGCAACCCAACTAACAGGGACCTTCAAAGTGACATTTAAATACAAATAAATAAACAATAACTACAAATCATTCACGCAAACAACACAATGCAACAGCATCTTAATGTTACAATTATTGCAGCTGCATAATTAATTATAATTGGCAACCACACCATTTACAACATGCTTAAGCAAAATAGATTAATAACAACACTTAATTAAATATCATAACTAATTAATTAATTAGTTACCCTTCCAAAGATGGTGTTCTTGTTGTTGAGCTCGGTGCAGGCTCCAAGGGTGAAGAAGAAGTGACTCGTGTTGTCGTTTTTGCCGCTGTTTGCCATGGCAACCAGACCTCGCCTCACAAACCTCAGTCTCGAGTGGAATTCGTCCTGGGGAGAGAGATGCAATTGTGGTTGGATCGCATATTATGAGAGTAATGATTAATTAATTATGCAAATTATGTACTTATAATTATTTAATTGTGGTTGGTCACTTCTTATAAAGATATTGAGTGATTAATTTTTTTTAGTTTAATTTATTAAGCATAAGATGTACTTTGCAAATCATAATTAACAATCTTAAATCATCCACTTGGAAGCATGTTATTACAGAAACCAACTTTTCAGAAAGTCGAAACAGCAGAACATGTCAAGGGCAAATAACTAACGTTGAACGGCTTTCCATAAATGGATTCTCCAACTGAGTTCCCATCGCCATCGGGATCACCACCCTGAACTATGAACTCCTTGACGACCCTGTGGAATATTGTTCCGTCATAATATCCTTCCATGCACAGCTGGACAAAGTTTCTGCAAGCCTTTGGAGCTTCTTTCGACCAGAGTTCGACTTCTATGTCGCCGACGGTTGTCTTGAGAAGGACCTGCCGAATTGGCGATGTTCGTAATTGTAATGCTGATTTAAAGTATTTAGCCATAATAAATAACTTAAAGATTGTTGCAGCTTAAGAATTAGCTGCATTCTCAAAAGTTCTAGCTACTATGTAAGCCTAAATGTTGAGGCATAAGATTTTAGTTTGCAAATGTTGGCGATATGTTTAACTAACTTAAGGAAGTTTGCCTAAAAATAATGCTTAAAATTTTTAAATAATCAGCTAACGACATTTTCAGTGAATTAATATTTGTACAGCATTTACTTGCAATTGTGATTCTAGATGCTTATGTAACTTTTAAACATTGAAGCCATTAATTAATGCGTCAAAATATTTTCATATTACTAATTGTAAACTAATCAGATTTTGCGATGCATTCAACATTTCTTGGAAATTGAATATTGGTGTTTTCGAATGTACGGCTTAGACTTTGTTGTTATTACTAAGTGAGTCGTTAATGAATGTCTTGCAAAGTAATTTTATAAGAAAACCTTTCCATCTGTCGGAGGCTCGTGGACATAAATGTTACTCATTTTGCCAATTCAATTAATATAAACGGAGTTAAAGTCGAATTTCAGAAAAAGTAAATAAACATATCGAAGTCACTTTTAAAAGATCGTCAAATTTATGCGAAATAGATAATGAAAATAATTTTGCAACACCACGTAAATAATTTTTCAAATAAATTTTTAACTGTAAATTTTTAAATTCATTCAAAATTTAAACAAGCAATAAAAGACAGATTAAGAGTAGTAGCATTTTGATCGTTCAACTTTGAGATTAAAGTTCTTTGCATGAAACTATATAATTTGAAAATATAAATATTATTAGAAAAATTCAAAATTGAAGCAAGAATTGATTATTTGAATTTTTCAAAACACCTAG
Organism: Whitmania pigra; assembly: GCA_021613335.1. Lineage (NCBI taxonomy): Eukaryota > Metazoa > Annelida > Clitellata > Hirudinida > Haemopidae > Whitmania > Whitmania pigra. Next base: position 1,152,959 of record JAJTWR010000269.1, on the reverse strand, counting down.
TTTGTGTCAAGATCCACCGGTCTGCCAACGCGTTTTTGTTAGAAAATATTATTGTAATATACACTTTCAATGGAATTGCAACTTAAATCAAGTTTGAATAAATAATGATTTATTTTTAAAGTCCGACCAAGAGCACAATTACTTGAAGAATTCGGCACTAAGTCATTATTTCTATGAGTCAAAGTCATAATTGCGTCATTTCGAGTCAGTAAAATAAGCTTTTCTAATGCCTAATCATCCCGACATGCAATTGTTATGAATCAAAATAAACATATTAGCATTATTCTTCTGCTAATATTTTTTGTACTCAAACCACAGGACACAAATATTCATTTCCTTGATCCTCTCATGTGAAAACTTTGCGAAAAGATAACAAATCAGTTGCACAAAAGAAGTGACTGGAAATGATTCTCACACAAAAAAACGTAGTCAAAGATGAAAAATTAAAGATGGCTACTTGTCATGGAGGCGGAAAGGCTTGTGAAGATTGTGCGCTACATAATTCAAAGTGCGAGGGTGTCGTTAGAGGAGCCACAGTAATTTTTCTCGCTTCTTTTCTCGGGAAGAAGATGAGTTTGATGAAGTTGCGGAGATTAGAGCTTTTCTGAAAATCTGTGATTTATTTGTGCCGAATACCTTACTGGGTGTCCGTACGTTGTAATCCTTCGGCGGAATAATTTCAATTATGCATTTTCTTATCTCACAACTTTAGCTGTTGCACTTTGTTAAAATATTATTGTTTTAAATTTTTATCAACCAGTAGTAAGAAAGTCAATGAATGATTTTGTTGAAATATTATTAAAATAAATACTTTTTTTTTGTTTTTTGTTAAATATTTTTAATTAATAATTTTACTTCTGAATTTTAATTTATTATTTAAATTTGATTTCATTATTTATTTAATTCCTGAATCAACAAAGATCAAACAAGTTCTTTGTCATTCGACATATTGGAATGATTTCCATAGCCATGTTGATGTTGAGTTATTAAGTTATTTAGTTATTTAGTTATTTAGTTGAAGCTATTCAGTGATTCATTAATTCATCCATCAATCAGTCCATCTGTCCATCCGTCTATCCACCCATCCGAATGTGTAGGATGCATTGATAGGTTGGACGAATGGGCTACGTTCCTTCATGCGGCAGTAATGGCAACAGTCGTAATATGTCTTGTTCAAAACCCAGCCTGCACTGCCACAAGCGCCATTGGAAAGGAGCGCTATATAAATGATTACAAGAAACGCCTCTGGCGCTATACACATGGCGCTATATAAATGAAGTACAATTTGACTCCAGATTTTGATTGGTGATGAATTTGTGTCGTTTCAATTTTAGTATAAAAAATAAAAACAACATAATTTAAAGTTTTAAATAAATAGCTTTTGGAGTGACTATTAGATTAAGCCAACACGTCATATGACAATTATATTGACTGGCCTATCAGACCATCAAAAAGAACGAAACAAATGTCCGTTGGAACATAATGTCCTTTTAGTTTTCACTTTATGCGCTTACATTAGCAAAGGTGTTTTTGACGCAATTTTCACGAAATAATTGTATTTACAAGTGATTAATCGAAATTCATTTTTTTACACATCGTCGTCGTCGTCATCACCATCATTTTCATCACCATCGTCATCACCATCATTTTCATCACCATCATTTTCATCACCATCGTCATCACCATCATTTTCATCACCATCGTCATCACCATCATTTTCATCACCATCATTTTCATCACCATCGTCATCACCATCATTTTCATCACCATCGTCATCACCATCATTTTCATCACCATCGTCATCACCATCATTTTCATCACCATCGTCATCACCATCATTTTCATCACCATCGTCATCGTCATCTCACGAGAGTCACACAAAGCAGACGGACTAGATGGTGCCAGTAATGCTAAATCATGTTTACAGCTCATAATCTCACGATTATATACTTTGAATTATGAACATGGAATGGAGTAAAAAAAAAAAGATAAATTTCTTTTGTTTGAACTAATCAGACCAGAAACGTAAATTCAACACAAACATCAATACAAGCACCATCACAAATAAACATCATTTTTAATTATTTACAATAAATAATAACATTAATGATAATGATGATGGTGATACTAATAATGATGATGATGATGATGATGATGATGATGATGATGAGATGATGATGATGATGATGATGATGATGATGATGATGATGATGATGATGATGATGATGATGATGATGATGATGATGATGATGCTGATGATGATGATGATGATGATGATGCGATGATGATGATGATGATGATGATGTGATGATGATGATGATGATGATGATGATGATGATGATGATGATGATGATGATGATATGATGATGATGATGATGATGATGATGATGATGATGATGATGATGATGATGATGATGATGATGATGATGATGCTGATGATGATGATGATGATGATGATGATGATGATGATGATGATGTGATGATGATGATGATGATGATGATGATGATGATGATGATGATGATGATGATGATGATGATGATGATGATGATGATGATGATAATAATAATAATAATAATAATAATAATTATGACATTAATAAATTTATATAAAATTTAAAATACTTTCGGAATACTTAAGGGATTAACAAAATTAGCAATAAAAACCTTTTAAATCACTGAAAATCATGAAATTCAACCTCTCCACATTTCAGACGATGAATTCTTTTGGCGCTTCCGTGGCGCCAAATGAATCAACTAACAACATTTATCTCGCATTTTTGTCTCTAATTCTCCTCTTTTATTTCCTTCTTGTCATCATCATCATCGTCGTCGTCATCGTCATCGTCATCCTCTTCCTCACGATGACACCTCATTGATGTACACATCAAGTAGTCGTATATAAACGATGAAACAGCATCCACATTCTCTATGGAAGGCACGATCAGCCGATCATGTTCTGATGTCTCTAATAAATAATGTATTGCTTAATGAATATTCATTCTAACTCTAATCAATTAAGCAGATCAAATTATTAATTCTATTATTGTTTAATTGATGTATTAAATTCGTAGGTCGTTTAGTTTGTCTTATTTTCACTGCTCTCGGAAAAAGAATTGGTGAGTAATTTCACCCTTATTAAGCACTAATTTCTTCAACGAATGGATTGTTAGGCACTTAAAAATGTTCAAATGTTAATTTTTTTACTTTATTACAATATTATGTTTTTAAATAATAATTTATGTAATATCTTAATACCGTAACATTGTAATTAACTATGTTACAGTGTTTTACAACGTATCACTGACAACCTTTATTCATTTTTCTCACATCACTATTTAGGATATTACTACGGGATTGAATTAAAAATTGATCCTCTAAAATAATGCACAAGTTCCGTCTGCTTTTATTTGGCGGCAAATTTTTCAGCGGAAACCTCAGGAGGGTGGTGCAAAGTGAGGTTGATGTGTGGCTATTAGGGTGACAAAGCATGGGGGATAATTTTAGCACTTCCATCATCATCATCATCGTCATCGTCATCATTATCATCATCGTCACCATAGTCGTCGTAGTCGTCGTCGTTGTCATCATCATCATCAACATCGTCGTCATCGTCATCGTCATCATAGCCGTCATCGTCGTCATCATCATCAATATGATGGTCACTCTTCTTATGCTAAGTTTGAGTATTCGTAAGTTCATTGAGTACAGTTGATCCTTGGATTCTGCAAATGAATACGTCAGACAAGATAATGATAATGATATAAATCATATATATTGATAATGATACCGTACAACAGGGTTGTCATAATTAAATTTATAATTGTTCTGTGTTGTAAATTGTCAACTGTTATAAGAAATAAATAATGATAAATATTTAAAATAAATAAAAAAATTAATCTTTATAAAGATTATTAATAATAATAATAATAATAGTAATAATAATAATAATAATAATAATAATAATAATAATAATAATAATAATAATAATAACAATAATAATAATAATAATAATAATAATAATAATAATATAATAATAATAATAATAATAATAATACTAATATTAACTATAATAATTATTATATTATTAAAATTAATTATATTGCTACTTAATGATATTACTATTGTAATTCTGTTATATTTATTTTTATAACATATTGTAAATAAATAATGGTAATAGCTAGGCTAAACAAATATTGAGTATTTATAAATAGTGTTTGAATTCATGCATTAATTAAAAATTTTAAAAGTTTTAAGTTTCTTACACCTGCTTAAACTAGGAAACACCTGGATATCCACTTCACCAATCGAACAGGTAGCCACCTGTCGGTGAGCTTAATAAGTGGATTCTACACAACAGGTGTTGAGCTGTTTCTGTAAACAATAATTTAGTTAAAAAACAATCTTTACGCTTCAGTGAATCGTTACGCTTCAGCTAAATCTGGGTGGATATCGATATTATCGACAAGCCACGTGATCCTGATGCTATTTTTAAACTGACCACTTCACTGTTAAGAGATGTTTCTCTTGTTTGCACATCCATCGAAATATCGCTTGGGTTTTCCGTCTGCTAATATTAGGACGTCTGACTAATTATAGACTTACATTTGTTTACATTTGGATTGTTGTTGTTGTTGTTGCTGCTGTTATGTTGTAGTTGCTGCCATGTTGTTGTTGGACGTTGTGCTAGCTGATTTATGGACGTGATGACCTCGTTACGTTTGTGAATTATTTTTAGACAAATCAAAATTTTATTATTGTTAGAATTATTATATCTTTTAACTTTAAAAATATTTTTGTTATTTATACTTTTATAATTTATAATGATATTTTAGCGTAAACAGTAAATTTATAATTAAATTAAAATTAAATGTTCAATATTCTCAATTTTAATTAATAATAACTTTAAGCTTGAAATTCATCCAAAACTATTTCAGAATATCGCATCATATTTTCAGAAATCAATATCATTTAGCGATAATTTATTTATTTCTTTATTTATTTCTTTTTTGTTTTTTGAGAACTTTTGAAATTAAAAACATCGAGAAGGTTTTGTGCTTTCAGATGTCCATCAATTTTAGGCTTCACTGGCATTAGGAAACTAATCACGGACGGACGGACGGAAGGATGGATGGATGGACGGATGGATGGATGGACGGACGGGCGGAAGGAAGGATGGATGGATAGGTGGATGGACGGATGGATGGACGGACGGACGGATGGATGGATGGATGGACGGACGGACGGAAGGATGAATGGGTGGATGGACGGGCGGAAGGAAGGATGGACGGATGGATGGATGGACGGATGAACGGATGGACGGATGGATGGATGGACGGATGGATGGATGGACGGATGGATGGATGGGTGATTGGACGGACGGGCGGAAGGAAGGATGGATGGATGGACGGACGGAAGGTGGGATGGATGGATGGATGGATGGATGGACGGACGGACGGAAGGATAGATGGACGGACGAATGGATGGATGGATGGACGGACGGACGGACGGAAGGATGGATGGATGGATGGACGGAAGGTAGGATAGATGGATGGATGGATGGACGGATGGACGGACGGAAGGACAGGTGGATGGACGGATGGATGGATGGACGGATGGATGGACCGACGGACGGATGGACCGACGGACGGATGGATCGACGGACGGAAGGATGGATGAATGGATGGATGGATGGATGTTCATCTTCATCTTGGAATTTGTCTGCCGAGGTGAATTGAGTCAGTTCCATGGTGCAGATGAGCACGAGGAGTAATAAGACTACAGCTTTCATCTTTCTGCTGCGGATGAATTATTTTTCAAATAAGATTAAATTGCAAAATAAACTTTAATGATCTAAAACCACAAGAAAGAGTGAATATTCACAAAATAGTTTACTTTAGGTCAAGATTATTATGAATAGCAACAACAATGAAAGTCTAGTAATATGCTGTTAATAGTAGCTGTGTATCTTTTCAAGATCTTGGATCTTCACTTATCAAAAAGAACAAAAACTGATACGTTTAAAACTACTGTTATTAAAAAGCAAAACTTTATTAATTTCTCAAAAATTGTGCTTAACACTTTTTTTTATTAAATATTAGTAATTATTTTTAACATGAGAACGTATTACAACGCTATACATCCTAAAGGTTCGGCCCAAGTCCTTCCCCTTCTAAAAAAGCCAAGCCTCGATCCAAGCTCGCCTACCAATTACAGACCCATCTCCAACCTTTCTACCATGTCAAAACTGCTAGAAAGACTCATTCTTTTTGATTGTATAAGGCATTGATTGTATAGGGCATTAGTAAGGCCACACCTTGAGTACTGTGTGCAAGTATGGAACCCTCATTTGAGGAAGGATGTAGAGATGTTGGAAAGAGTACAAAGAAGGGCAACCAGGATGATAGATGGTTTTGGAAAGCTTAGTTACGAGGAAAGATTAAATAGATGTAAATTAACGACTCTGGAAAAGAGAAGAAATAGAGGGGACCTCATCGAGGCATTCAAAATTTTATCGGGAAGGGAAGGCCTATTGCCTGAACAGTTTTTCGAAGCCACAAAAAGTGTTTCTACTAGAGGGCACGATTGTAAATTATATAGGAAGACTTCGGGAAACTTGAAAAACAATTATTTCAGTTCAAGGGTGGTTTCCCTATGGAATAAACTAGATAAGGAAACCATCCATGCTGACACAATAGATAAATTCAAAATTTATTTAAGTAAATTCGGATATTAGGACTAAAAAGAGTGGTTATTACACAGATCCAGGTCTTCTTAACCACTATAAATAATTGTTATGTTATGTTATGTTTCCAGAATCCGACCTCACATCACAGCATCCTCTAACTTCTCTTCTCTCCAATCTGCCTACAGACCTGGTTTCTCTACAGAAACAGCCCTTTCACACATCTTTAACAATCTCACCGACATCTGTGGCAAGGGCAACTGCGCTGTGATGGTCGGACTCGATCTCTCGGCTGCCTTTGATACCATAAACCACCAGATATTATTGGAGAGACTTCAGTCTGACTTTGGAATCAATGGCCTTGCACTCTCCTGGCTACAATCTTACCTTTCCAACAGAACCCAATATGTAAAACTAGGCGATCACTCTTTGTTGTCCCCTCCAGTTGAACTACTCGCCGGTGTTCCTCAAGGCTCTGTCTTGGGACCTTTGCTTTTCACAACCTATACTTCACCTTTGTCTAATATTATTCTTAACTTCAACATATCCTTCCATCAATACGCCGATGACACAAATCTTTGCTCAATTCTTTCCAGCCATAACATTTCAGATCAACTCGAGAATTTGAGGAAGTGCACGGATGCCATCAATGATTGGCATCTCGTTAACTTTCTCCAACTGAATCCTCAGAAATCTGAAATTATGTTCATTGGCACACCCACTCGCCTCAAAACTCTGTCGCCTCCTCTTTCTATAAGCATCGCTGGCACCCTCCTTCCTTCCTCTACTACCCTCAAGCTCCTTGGTGTTATTTTTGATTCACACCTCACCTTTAAAGAACATTCCGCTTCTATTATCAAATCCTGCAATCATCTCATCTGGGCTATCCGGCACATCCGTCCTCTACTTTTCGTTGATATAACTTCTGCCCTTGCACGCTGCCTTGTTCTCTCTCGCTTAGACTATTGTAACTCTCTTCTTTATGGCACATCTGCTTCTTTAATCTTTGCAAAGCGTTCAAAACAAGCTTGCCAAGCTTGTCCTCATCAACTCTACCCTCAATAGCATGGACTGTCTGAAAAAATTGCACTGGCTGCCTATCCATAGTCGTATAACTTTCAAAATTGCCCTCATGACATATCATACTTTATCAACATCCACCCCACCTTATCTTCATCATCTATTAGATCACCGCCAAACATCTGGTCTTTGTTCATCGTCAGTAACTCAACTTCACCAACCGGTACATAAATCATCCCTCCCAAACAGAGGCTTCTCGTACGCCTCTCCAGCTGTCTGGAACAGACTTCCTTCCACCGTCAGAGCCCAGCCATCCCTGGAGCTCTTCAAACGCCACATGAAGACCCACTTCTTCAGGACTTCATGGGACAGCGAAGACACAAGGCGCCTCTGACGCTACGCACATGGCGCTTTATAAATTTATTATTATTATTATTATTATTAAGGAAGCACATTCTTTCTCTGACAGACTTGCAGCACAAAAAAATGCAATAAGAAAACAAATTTCAAAAATGCAAGACAAACAAAGCCACAAAATTATATTTGTGCATTATTTTCTCGTGGAACAAAAAAAAAACCCTGCTAACGCTAACCTCATCCATCAACCCTAACCCTAACGACTTCCCTAGACACTCATGTTTAACAAATTAATTGTTTCATTTCCTTTGTAATTAAAAATGTTTTTATGCAAGAGAGCAATAAAGTTTAATGAGTTGCTGTTGTTTTGCCGTTTTGATTGTTCTCTACTTTTGGATTGACTCCAGTAATGAACAATAACTTTAGATTAACAAACCAGACTCAAGACCAACCTTTTGAACGAAACTCGCGAGCAACGAATAAGAAAAATGAATGGAAAAACATGTTACAGAAACTTACTTTTTGTTCTGTTTTATAGACTATCCTCTTATCTCTTGCAGTGAAAAGTAATTTGTCTTTGACCTTTAAAACACTCAATGCACTCAAACTGACGAGCTGATGTACCGTTTGTTTAGGTTGAGAGCAGAATTGGTTGAGTTAAACGAATTGGAGTAATTATTAATTGAAGTTTAACTTGATAACAACATCGATGATGGATTAATGGATGGATGGATGAACCATCGCAGGTTGATATTGTTATGTACGATATGTAGTATTACATTGCTAAGTTTGGATTAGAACTACATCAGATGATTATTAATTGTGATTGTACTTCATTAATATAGCGCCACATGCATAGCGTCAGAGGCGCTTTTTGAAATCATTTATACAGCGCTCCTTGCCGAGGGTGCTTGTGGCAGTGCAGGCTGGGTTTCGAACACGACACGTAACGGCGGTCACGGGAACGCAACCCTCTGAGCTAACTCGCACGAAGCGTAATTATTTACCAGTATATACAGATATTATTTATCAAATATCAAACTTCTGTAAAAATATTTCTAACAACAGGTAAATCAAATAGTCCTAGGGAATTTTATTTTAGGCAACAAGCTCGACAACATACTACTTCATGCGACATCCACGGATGACTGAATAAGCGCATCAAAAAATTAAAAACACATTCAACACGTCCAGGAAATGGATTCAAAATCTCGTTTCACGCTTCGGTGCTTTGCTTCACAACTTTTTCAATTCCTCGGTTTGATCAAAGAATTCAAGAAAAATAAACAACAATAATAAAACCCAAATAACAGAAGATCATAATGATGTCATGGAAACAATCATTACTAACTTGAATTGTTGTGGATGTTGTTGATGTTGATGCTGTTATTGTTGTTGATAATGTTGCTATTGATGCGAACAAGATGATAGTGTTGGGCAGAGTTGAGTGAACAACAGAAATGAGAAATATCTAGCTTTAAATTATGAATTAAGTTAAATTTAACCCAATCAATAATTAATTTACTAATTTAACTTAATGATTTATAAGTATTTTTAGTTAAAGTAATCAATATCAGTGGTAGACTTCACTGAAATAAAACCTTTACGAGATTAAAAAGATTTTTTTAAATAATTTTAGTAATATTTATTAATATCTTAATGTATTTTATTAATACTAGATGCCAAGTTTTGTGGATTTATTAATAATTTTAATAATAAAACAAGGAAAAAATAGAAAAATTAATATTACATTAAAAATAATGTTTCATAGTGAAGAGAACGGGCAAAAAATGAGAGTCTTAAAAATTGTTGAATTTTGTCTTTTGATCTAAATTCCCTTGAGAATATTCTAAATTTTCTGAAAATATTTCCTTTAAATGAATATTTTATTAAGAATTAAAAAAAATATCTTAAATAACCGAATTACCATTAATTTCGTTTAATCAGACAACACTGCTCAACTTAATGAATGAATTCATAAAATGTTCTCAAAATTTGAATTAACTTAATTACAAGTAGACGTAATTTAATTATAATTAAACATAATTAATAGCACGCATTGCCTCTCATTTGTTACCTCGAAAAACAGGTACAAAGCACAGGTACAAAGCCACCCAGTCAGATTATTTCCTCAGAAATTCACCTGGAACGCCAATGCAGGTGAACGAAGTGCTCACCTGGTTCCATCAATTCTTTTTCGCTTAAGCATCACGAGGAATTTTATTTTATTTTTTTTTTGTGTGACGTTGCTTTGATCTATCGTTTCTTGAGGAGCAATTTGTGCTGGAAATGAGGAAGAAGCGGACAGCGATTGCATTGGTGCTTGTGGAAATGGTGGTGGTGGTGATGATGATGATGATGATGATGATGATGATGATGATGATGATGATGATGATGATG
>JAJTWR010000269.1:1127500-1140000 GCA_021613335.1 Whitmania pigra | reverse complement strand
TCATCATCATCATCATCATCATCATCATCATCATCAGCATCATATCATCATCATCATCATCATCATCATCATCATCATCATCATCCTCATCATCATCATCATCAATCATCATCATCATCATCATCATCATCTCATCATCATCATCATCATCATCATCATCATCATCATCATCATCATCATCATCATCATCATCATCATCATCAATCATCATCATCATCATCATCATCATCATCATCATCATCATCATCATCATCATCATCCATCATCATCATCATCATCATCATCATCATCATCCATCATCATCATCATCATCATCATTCATCATCATCATCATCCATCATCATCATCATCATCATCATCATCATCATCATCATAGTATATTATTTGGGAATAATAATAATGTTTTATATTACATAATGTCTTTTTTTGATCAAAATCTCCAACTTCTTAGAAATTATTTCAGAAAAGATCAGAGGAAACATTCCACTCACATAAACTTCACAAAATAAGAAAAAAAAACACTTTTAATAAAAAAATAAAATATAAAAATAATAAATATGAATAAATAATCCACGAAGAAAATCTTTTGGTCGTTTTTTAGTGTGCATTTGGATGGCTTTTGGAAGCAACTCATAGGCGGCAAAATGTTTTGAATTTCAAATTTTAGCGCCTTTTACGATGTTTGATGTTTAGGGTTTTAATTGTTTTTTATTTTTAAATTTATATAATTTTTAAATCGAGAAAAATTATGGAAGAAAAGATTTTTTAAACTGCTTTATTTAATATTTTGTAAGAATTTATTTTTTATAAACATTTTTATTTGCGAAACCAGGATATACAAATAAGAAATTATTTCCGCACACTTATTCATTATATATATATTAGTAACATAAGAATAACCGTTACTAGCAAGATTATTAACACAAATTTCTTATATTTAATTCTACCTTGATAAATTCTTCTCCATCCTCAAACCGTGGTGGGTTTTGAAGACGGAACCTTTGGTTTTCTGAGCAGCAGAAACTGAAATAAATCTTCATTATTGGTTGCATTTGCAGATCACGTTATTTGTGCTAAGTGAACTTACTGCTGGCAAAACATCTGCTGGACTGTTCTGGGCTAGGAAAACATGCGAGATTTAATGTTATGCAATGTAATGTAATGTATTGTAATGTGAAGTAACGACTACAATAATAATAAGTTACTTATTACATAAGATTTTAATCTAATGAGCTAGTATTAAACAAGATAGTATTATCATAGCCCTATGCTACCAACAACACAACAACAACAATAACCCAGTTAAGAATATAAAATTAAATTTTTAATTATATTATTAAAAATGTGAACTTTAACAAGTTTATGGTGAAGCTCGAAAAACCTTTATAGTGGTGAATTCAGAAATTTACATTTGTTTCAGCCTAAACTTCAACAAAACACCGATTGCACGTTGATACTTTCTGATTGTAATAATTTGATAATGATAATGATATTAAAATAATTCATAGTGATAACGATAATAAAGTAATTGATAACGATAACGGTAATGATAATGATAATGATAGCACCCCAACAAAACACCACAAAGCACGCTGATACTTTCTGAACCTATATAATAAAAAAATTAATGAATAAATTCAAAAATCCTTTTTAAATCCATTTAGTATAATAATATATGCAACTAACTGCAAAAATTATTAAAATGATGTAGACGTTGTAGCACAATATTATCTATGTAATATAGTTTTATTGGAATTTGCAAATATAACTTTAAATTCAATAATTTGATGTGATGCAATTTTAAATTAAGGACAAATAATAACTGTAAATCCTTTCAATTTTGTCAACTCGAATTGAGGGTGCTAAAAAGAAGCAATTTACGATCAATTTGACGACAATAATCGTCGATTTGAGAATAATTCAGCCAATAATCTGAGATTATTTTCGTTTTATATTTTGAAAAATGTTTTTTAATAATTTCAAATATTTTTAAATATCTCATAGTTTTACGTGAAATTTTATTAGAAGAAAAAACCACACCACGGAAGCAATAAACTGGACAGTGATGGAAGGGATTAAAAATAATAATAAAATTATTAATATTAAAAAAATATTAATAAAAATTAATAATAAATCCAGTAACAAAAACAAAAATATTTAAGAGTGGATTTGGTAACCAATACTTGAGGATGATGATAACAATAATTATTATTCATAATAGTTTTGAATGAATGTTGAATGAAATTTGAATGAATGTTGAATGAATGTTGAATTAATGTTGAATGAATGTCTATCGATAATGAATTTCAGATGCAAATATTTTATTAGAGTTTTACGACTGTAGCAATACTTGAATTAGTGGATAATGTTTTTAACCTGATGACGTTTTTATGTTTTCTTTATGTTTTATCGAATAATATTTCCGTTATAAATTGGTTAGTTGATAAGATGTTGATTGATTGATTAATTTATTTATTCATTCATATGATATATATTTAAACACTAATTATTATTCGCGTTGTTGCTGAACTTACTGTTAAGGACTCATAACAACATCTTATTTCCTCCGAATGTTACTTTTGGCGCCATAAAATCAGAACTTTCTTATCCTACGACATCGTTACTTTTATAACACTTTCAGATGACGTCATAACGACGGCAGTAACAATGATAATAATAATAATAACAATAATAATAATAATAATAATAATAATAATAATAATAATAATAATAATAATAATAATAATATATAATAATAATAATAATAATAATAATAATAATAATAATAATAATAATAATAATAATAATAATAATAATAATAATAATAATAAACGAATATAATAAATAACAATAAACAAATTATTTAAACAAAAACATGTTGCTGCATCAAGTCGACAATTGAAGTCAAACAACCATCCCAACATCAGGCAGTATTGAAGTTCTTGAATGTTTTTATAATATTCTTTGTTCTTAGCGTTAAAATAATTCTTAATGAGTTTTAGTTTGTTTGAATTAAAAAAAAAAATAACTAAGATGAGAGAAAATATTACAAAATTAGCAAATAATAACAAAGTCAATAAACTTAAGTTTTACTAAAATCCTCGATTGATATAAATGATTATAAATTGGTATAAATTATTATATATTCAATCTCAACTTTGCGAAAATTTTAAATATATAAAAAATGTTCCTTGTAAGACATCGATGATTGGCTGGCGGCAATTTTCTCCCAGCCAATCAGGGAAAGGGATTCTGGTCTGGATGGATGGATGGATGGATGGATGGATGGATGGATGGATGGATGGATGGATGGATGGATGGATGGATGGATGGATGGATGGATGGATGGATGGATGGATGGATGGATAGATGGATGATTGAATGAATGGATGGATGATGGATGAATGAATGAATGAATGAATGAATGATAAAATACACAAAAATGCAAGAGATCCATTTTCGACGACAGATTTGTCAATGTTCGCTTGCATTTAATTAATGGAAGTTGTCGGATATTATCGGAACTTGTCGGATGTGAGTGTTAGTTGTCGGATATATAATCAATCAAAACACAATGCCGGCGCATTAGCTTTAAAAGCACGCTCAAAAATAAAGTCAACAAAGCAGCAACAACAACAACAAGAAAGACGACAACAACAACAACAAGAAAGACGACAACAACAACGCATAAAAGCTTGTCTTCAACACTTAACAAAAAAACGACCAAAATTGAGTGAAGAATAAACGGGTAAAGTTAGACCGTGGTCGCCTTGACGACCGAGAATTAAGCGCCACATAAACCTGGTCACGTGACTTCGCATGGTCCTAAGAGGCGAGGTGAAAACAAAGGTGATCATCAAGTAGAGAATTTCCAATAAAAAATGGTAATTAATTATTCATCAGCCTCGTGATGATTATTCAAAATTTTGTTAATAATATCACAGTTATTATTATTATTTTTTTATTATTGTAATTATTATTCTTGTCATCATCATCATCATCATCATGAGTAATTAAAAATAACAGGCCAGTAAGATTATAAACTTAGATTCAAAATATTATAAACAAGATTAAAAACTAGCATTTTAAAAAAATGTGTTCAAAGCCCAGAAATTCGCGCGCAGAGAATGGGAACCTGTTTGAAATAAATTGCATTGACATGCTTGTGCCTCTGGGTGATGATATATTTAGATATTTATGTGGCGCCCAATTCCCAAGAGCGACGCAACTTAGTCGAGGCAGACGACAAAGTTCAATCGAGGTTAATGGAAGCCATCCACAAATTCTTTATGCATTCATTTTTGATTCACTTGAGCATTGAAAAATATGAATTAAAAGTAAACTTAAGTTGTAATTATAAAAGTATATTACTATTACATATGAAAATAAGCAAATATAATAAATAATTCAAGTGTAATAAATAAAATAAGTATAAATTAATGCATATAAATGCATATAAATCGGGCATAAATATGATCCTGTTCAGAACGCCTTCGTTAAAGTCGCCAGAAGCAGAAAAGAGGACAACCTCACCATCTTCATTAACTCGTCTGCAGATTTCCCTCGCTTGCAAAGTCTTCGGAGTTCAATTCCTGGCTTGGTCGAGCATCTACCACACTAAACCATCATTCACATCATTCGGATGTAAGAGATGAAACATTGCAGCGACCGTCTGTTTTTAAATTGGACACTTGATATTCTAATCGACCCTTTAAAACCATCAGCAACAACAATCTTGTTTAAATTTATTTTTCCAAAATGGCATCCAAAAGTTTTTAATTAATGTGAATTTTGTTCATATGAATTATCTTATTAATCATTTATTAATCGTTTTATTGATTCGTAAAGAAAGTGCATGTCAAGATGAAATCTTTAAAGTAAAGTAAAGAGCTTTTATTCCAAAAACTCGGTGTCTTCATTTTCGAAATCTTGAGCATCTCTTCTTTCAACTTCTTCAGGTTGTAGAACAACATGTTCATCTTCATCTTGGAATTCGTCTGCCGAGGTGAATTGAGTCAGTTCCATGGTGCAGATGAGCACGAGGAGTAATAAGACTACAGCTTTCATCTTTCTGCTGCGGATGAATTATTTTTCAAATAAGATTAAATTGCAAAATAAACTTTAATGATCTAAAACCACAAGAAAAAGTGAATATTTACAAAATAGTTTACTTTAGGTCAAGATTATTGTGAATAGCAACAACAATGACAATCTAGTAATATGCTGTTAATAGTAGCTGTGGATCTTTTCAAGATCTTGGATCAAAAAGAACAAAAACTGATACGCTTGAAACTCCTTTTATTAAATTGTATTTATTTTGTTTAACAATTTTTTTTTATGAATATTAGTAATTATTTGCAACATGATAACCTATTACAACGCTATACAGCCTAAGGGCTCGGCTTAAGGAAGCACATACTTTCTCTGACAGACTTGCAGCACAAAAAATGCAATAAGCAAGACAAACAAAGCCACAAAATTATATTTGTGCCTTATTTTCTCGTAGAATAAAAAAAATAACCCCTGCTAACGCTAACCTCATCCATCAACCCTAACGACATCCCTAGACACTCATGTTTAACAAATTAATTGTTTCATTTCCTTTGTAATTAAAAATGTTTTTATGCAAGAGAGCAATAAAGTTTAATGAGTTGCTGTTGTTTCGCCGTTTTGATTGTTCTCTGCTTTTGGATTGACTCCAGTAATAAACAATAACTTTAGATTAACAAACCAGACTCATGACCAACCTTTTGAACGAAACTCGCGAGCAACAAATAAGAAAACTGAATGGAATAATATGTTACAGAAGCTTACTTTTTGTTCTGTTTTATAGACTATCCTCTTATCTCTTGCAGTGAAAAGTAATTTGTCTTTGTAATGACCTTTAAAACACTCAATGCACTCAAATTGTCGAGCTGATGTACCGTTTGTTTAGGTTGAGAGCAGATAAACGAAATGGAGTAATTATTAAATGAAGTTTAACTTGATAACAAGATCGATGATGGTGATGATTTTGATGATGATGATGATGATGATGACTAGATATCAGATCAAGTACAGGGGCCCTAATACAAGTACATGAGAGCGGTACTCGAATATAAGAACAAGTAGCGAGAACCACATGTTTAGCAATGACGGTGAGCAATTACGATGATGTTGATGATTTTGATCATGATGACGATGACAATGATGACGATGACAATGATGACGATGATGATGACTGTCGTTTATCTGTGTACATTCGTCTTTGTCTATTTCTGTTCTTCAGCCTGTCTGTCACTCTCAGCTGTTCTGTTGTTATTGTTCTGTAGGAGTTGACGTCGTCAGTTATTGTTCTGTAGGAGTTGACGTCGTCATTGACCGTCTAACTGGAGAGCAAATTGGAATTAATTCAGGCGTACTTTACAATGTCAACTCCATTTTCAAAGCAACTCTTTTAAAAGTTCATGAATTATTTCCACGGATGAATTTTTGATGCTTTACGAAACATCCCCAGAAACCACGAAAATGGGAATCATTAGCTAGTGGTTAAATAGATGGACGGACGGATGGATAGATGGACGGACGGACGGACGGATGGATGGATGGATGGATGGATGGATGGATGGATGGATGGATGGATGGATGGAGGATGGATGGATGGATGGATGGATGATGGATGGATGGATGGACGAATGGATTAACTAATATGTGGATAAATAGATGGTTGGATGGATGGACTGGTGTATGGATAAATGGATGGAAGATGCGGATATGTTTGCAAAGACAGACTGACCTAATTTCAATAGCAGGATGTCATGACATCAGATACAACTATGCAATTATGAATACATCGCAATTTAAAAGCCTCACTTAGCAACAATAACAACAACCAACAACATCAACAGTAACAAAAACAACAACAACAACAACAGCAAAACATCAACCGAAACATTCTTTTCGTATAATTACACTCATCCATCCATTCGATCATTCATTCATTCTCTCAGGACTAGGAGCATTTATAATTTCTCACACGATCATAATCTCACACTCAGTGTTCACCAGATGCAATTGTCGATGAAATGGTCAAAAAGATGTTAACCCTTTAACAGATTCTTTTTTATCTCAAAATTGCTTTAATTTGAAACTATGAAATTTTTTTGTCTCTCATAATTATCTCCAACAATATTACATGAAAATGGACTAGAACTTTCGTCTAAATCCATAGAAAGTATACAACTTTTGGACGAGAATTTTGGGTATAATCTCCCCAGAAGGGTTAAATCCAAATCCATTCGATTTACCGATAAGTTTGATGACGAGATGAAATTATAGAGTCTGGTTTATCCTCTCTGGCAGTGCAGACTAGGTTTTGTAAATGTCCACGATTAAGAGTTATTAAAGACTATAACTATTACATCATTAAGCAATCAATTAATCAATTAATCAAGCACCCATTTTCCATGACAACCTCTTGTTGTTGTTGCAATTTTCTGTGGTATCACTCGAAGATGTGTTCTGATGTTTATTTAATCGTCAGTAAATTAACAATGAAGAGGCATGTTAATGCACTGGAAATGGAGTGAGTGGAAATATCATGAAGTAATCATATTTAGGCCGTGAAATCATGCTGTCTGGAATGGAAGTGAATCGAATTTCCTGACTACTGCTGATCATATGGACGGCATGGAAGGATGGATGGATGGATGGATGGATGGATGGATGATGGATGGATGGATGGATGGATGGATGGATGGATGGATGGATGGATGGATGGATGGATGGATGGATGGATGGATGGATGATGGATGGATGGATGGATGGATGGATGGATGGATGGAGGATGGATGGATGGATGGATGGATGGATGGATGGATGGATGGATGGATGATGGATGGATGGATGGATGGATGATGGATGGATGGATGGATGGATGGATGGATGGATGGAGGATGGATGGATGGATGGATGGATGGATGGATGGATGGATGGATGGATGGATGGATGGATGGATGGATGGATGGATGGATGGATGGATGGATGGATGGATGGATGGATGGATGGATGGATGGATGGATGGATGGATGGATGAATGGATGGATGGATTCAGCAATTATTTTAAATACATTTTGTTTCACAAAATCGAAAGACAGCGATAAAATAACGATCTTATATAATAATTATAATTACATCAAAAACCTTTTCTCAAATTATAATTTCTCACTTTTAAACTCTCAACATAATTCCAGCCATCTTGCCTGGAGTGGCAATTAAAGAAATAACAGCAATTTGATGTAAAAAGTGATTAAATGTCTTTCAGAACACGTTTTCAACGTAATTGTTTCGAATTGAATTATGAATTATCGAATTGATATTAACTTTTTTAAATTTGTTTTTCTAATGTAAATAAAACGCTGTTCATTAATTCCTTAAATCTAGATGGAATACTTAAATAGCAGACGAGTACTTGGCTAACCTGTTGTAAACGATTTCTTAATAAAATAATAACATTATAATATTATAATAATACTGCCAATAACTATTATTTTATTAATTGCTCAATTATTTAACTAGTAAATCATTTGACATTTGTTCGAAAATAACATTCAGGGCGTTCTATGTGGATGAGGTGGTCATATTCTTACCAGCAATCACCGTTCGTCTTGTTCGCAATCCAGCTTCTCCTCCAGCGCTATACAAATACACGTATTTCTCATTAACCTCATCTTTTTTTTTAATTTCAAAGAACAAAAGTCAGTGATGTGCTTCCCTCCATTTTCGATCTTTTTTCAATTTGCTTGTATGAAGTTTTATGTTATTTAAATTTCTAATATTTGTTTTGTGTGACAATATTTCGAAGGCTCGAACATTATAATATTATAACTTGTGTCTTTTAATGATAATAGTACCAGTTCTATCTTCTCACCACATTTGGGTTGAAAAGGTGGCAGATGATTAACTCTACCTACAAAGCCATTTTGAGGCAGTGGTCTCAAGTAAATAAATAAATAAATAAATATTAACACAATAATCTATTACATAATAATTACCACCTCTTTGACCTTGCCAAACTGACTGAACTTCCACCACAACTCCAAAAAAAGGCTAACTTGTTTGAAACACTCGATTTATTGGTTTCCAAGAACATACATATATATGTTTTAAAGAACATATTATGTGTAAGTTGATGCCTAGCAGGAATGGACATCGGGGAGGTTAAAATACTTCCTCAGCCTCTTCTTCCGTCTGCGCTCCTCTCTTTTCGGCAGCCTCAGCTTCTTCGAGGAAAACGTCATCCTGGGCTGCCTGAGCTGGTGATTCCTCTGCCATCGTGTATCGAGCCAGTTGTACGGTGCAGATGAGCACCACAAGGAAAAGGACCACTGCCTTCATCTTTTTGCTGTGGATAACAACTATAAATGTATACTATAATTATGTATACTATAATAATGATTGTAATAATAATAATAGTTTTAAAATAATTAGCAGTAACATTGGCCCTAATATTATTTTAATAATAACAATAATAATAATTATAATTATAATGATATTCTAGAAGTTCTTGCAACAGCAAATGATTTATTGGTCATCATGTTTGGTTTCCAGAAAATTTTGGCGTACAAAAGAATTTAAAAAGAGAAGAAACAAATGTTGGTCAATAAAATAGAGGTAGTATAGTCTTTCATCAGATTCGAACTCAGGATTCAAGGTCAGGATTCGACAAAGGAAACAATTTTTAAAGGGAATAAAAATACCAGGCTCTTTAATTATGACCAGGAAATGAATTTTGTCTTGAACAATCCATGGATACCATGGATTTTGGAAATATTTGGAGGAATATATTTATGAAAATTCATAATATTTATTTAATTATAATATTCATGAATAGGAATAGGAATTCATAGTTGAGAATGTGAAGATCAGATAATTGAGTTAAATGCGTAGATGTGGTAACTTGAATGGACTGATTAAACTTTCGGTGGAATTTTAAGAATTTAAAAATCTTTATTTCTTTGACCGACTTGTGGAATGCCCCACACTTGATGGTTCTAGAGTTATCAGTTAAAGCTAAATTTTGTTATTAGTTTGAGATTAACCTCAGAATATATTTGCGAATGTTATTGTTATTAAAAATTTAATTATAAAATTAAAAATAACTTTAAATCAACTTAAGAAATAAAAGAGAAAGGATAAATAATGTAATAAAATAAACATACATCGAATTAAAACTACCTTCAAAAGAGCTTAACAGCCAGTCAACAACAACAACAACAACAATAATTTCAGCTGGAATGAGGTGTCCTTAGCACGTTGTTCACGATCTGTTTTATAGACTTTTCTCTTATCGTTTCCAGTGAAATGTAATTTGTCTTTGTAATGACTTTTAAAACAATCAATGCACTCAGGTAATCGAAATGATGTATTCGTTGTTTAGTAGAAGATTAAATACTATAATTTATTTTAATTATAAACATGTCATTAATAATAATGTTAGTTCCATTTATATATTTGTTAGACATTTTGTAATAGTTTTATTACGTTATAATAATACTATAATTAATATATATTATTGATTTATTATATTGTAATATTATGAGATATAAGCTTACATTTCTTAAATGTAACCATTAGGATTTATTTCGAATTAAACAAATAATTCAAAAGTCAGGAATAATAAGTCACTGTTTAACTGAGTAGCCTGGAGGAATAGGTAAGCAATAATAATATTGAATAAAAAAATATAAAATAATAATAATAATAATAACAATAAATGTGGCAGCATTTATTGATAAATAACGATAATCTGCGATTATCACTTAATTTAAGATAAATACATAACTAGATAATTCTAAGTGCAAAGTACTTTATTTTCCTCGTCATTCGAATGTCCCAGATTTTGATAATAAATTAATTGCAAACAATTTAATAATAATAATAATACTAATGATAATAATAATAACAAATAAAATGGTAAAATAATAATAATAATAATAATAATAATACAATAATAATAATAATAATAAAATGTGTTATTATTAGCAAAAACGTAGAATCATTAATTATGTAATTATCTAGCAAAGTATCCGCCAAGGTGAGCGATAAAAGGTAAATGGAGTTCCCATTCGACTTTCATTCATTTGGTAATCCCACTCTGATGTGTCTTTGTTGTTATTGTTGCCCTTCATGATGATGATGATGATGATGATGATGATGATGATGGATGATGATGATGATGATGATGATGATGATGATGATGATGATGATGATGATGATGATGATGATGATGATGATGATGATGATGATGATGATGATGATGATGATGATGATGGATGATGATGATGATGATGATGATGATGATGATGATGATGATGATGATGATGATGATGATGATGATGATGATGATGATGATGATGGATGATGATGATGATGAATGATGATGATGATGATGATGATGATGATGATGATGATGATGATGATGATGATGAATGATGATGATGATGATGGATGATGATGATGATGATGATGATGATGATGATGATGATGATGATGATGATGATGATGATGATGATGATGATGATGATATGATGATGATGATGATGATGAATGATGATGATGATGATGATGATGATGATGATGATGATGGATGATGATGATGATGATGATGGATGATGATGATGATGATGATGATGATGATGATGATGATGATGATGATGATGATGATGATGATGATGATGATGATGATGATGATGATGATGATGATGATGATGAATGATGATGATGATGATGCTGATGATGATGATGATGCTGATGATGATGATGATGATGATGATGATGATGATGAATGATGATGATGATGGATGATGATGATGATGATGATGATGATGATGATGATGATGATGGATGATGATGATGCTGATGCTGATGATGATGATGCTGATGATGATGATGATGAATGATGATGATGATATTGATGATGATGATGATGATGATGATGATGATGATGATGATGATGATGATGATGATGATGATGATGATGATGATGATGATGATGATGATGATGATGATGATGATGATGATGATGATGATGATGTGATGATGATGATGATGATGATGATGATGATGATGATGATGATGATGATGATGATAATAATGATGATAATGATGCTGATGATAATAATGACGATAATGATGATGACGATGACGACGATGACGATGACGATGTTGATATTCTCCTAGGGTTTAATGATAGACTAGCTTGTTGTTGTTGATGCTGTTGTTAGAGCTGAATGGACCGTATTTGAAAGGG
Source organism: Whitmania pigra (assembly GCA_021613335.1). Lineage (NCBI taxonomy): Eukaryota > Metazoa > Annelida > Clitellata > Hirudinida > Haemopidae > Whitmania > Whitmania pigra. The sequence goes on along the minus strand of JAJTWR010000269.1, from coordinate 1,127,711 downwards.
GTAATTATAGTGACGTTGTTGCCGTAGTAAATTAGTTATTTGTTGTTGGGTTTGCGTTACTTCAGCGTCAGGTTTGAACAATCAGGCAGGAGAAACAAATTATTGTCTCACGCCTTGAAATTTAGCCTTTTTAAGCAGCAATTCACCTCTTTCTAACAACAATTCACCTCTTTCTAACAACAATTCACCTCTTTCTAACAACTCATTCAAT
>JAJTWR010000269.1:1117500-1122500 GCA_021613335.1 Whitmania pigra | reverse complement strand
ACTTCTGCAGGTAAAAATTAAAAGGTAAAAATAGCTTGTGACCTTTCACCTTTGTGACCTTCCATTATAAACGAGGTAGGGCTATTTTTATTTGACATTTTGTTGCATCGTCTGCCGAATAAGTGAGCGAGTGAAATTTATTCTGGCCAGTTCATTTGAGAATGCGTTCATGAATTTCAAACTGAAAATACTTTTGTACCTTTAAATGTATTTTTATTTAAATTATATATAATGGGATTGAAAACATTTTTCAGATTATATGTTCACATCTGTATACAATCATACATCTCCATCCATCCATCCATCTTTTATATGCATGTTTATTTGTATCGCGCCATAAGCATAAGCGTCAGAGGCGCCCAACCATTTGTACAGCGCTGCGTCCAAGAGGCGGTGAAAGCTGGGTTGCGAACACGACACGTAACGACTGTTGATTTTACCTCCGTTCGCGGGCACGCTACCGTCTGAGTAAACTTGAATGCCCACCTAAGCTTAAGATTCTGGTCACTTCCCTGAACACGGGTTCAGGGTCTTAGGTTGCAATTTATCAGGGCTATAATTAGCAGTCAACAAGTCAAGGATGAACTCATTTATCAATTCCTGTTTATTCTTATTATCTTTAAAATAAGTCTTTAATTTATAATAACTAATTTATTATTCGTCTTTAAAATACGTCTTTATTTATAAGTGCTATATACATTTTATAAAAAATATTACTTGTATTTATTAATTTTGAAATAAATTGCAAGTCAGCGTTTTAATTTCACAAATTTAATCTATCAATTTCAATTCAATTTTAGGTAAAATAATAATAAATTAAATTTTGTTGGAACTTGTGAAAATCTGACACAAACGCCAAAACCTTACTGCGATCAAAGTAGATTGAGTTCCCGCCAAAACTCAAGTCGAAGGCAGACGTTTACACCATTTCCCGCTCAATGGATCAGCACCTCGTGGAATGCGCCTCATAAATTACAAAGTCTTTTTCTGAACATTCCGGCGCTATATAAATGAATTCCTGAGTGGATGGTGAAATTCAATATCGCAAAAAGCCTCTCATTATGAACAATGAGGCTCATTACTTATTATTAATAAATAATCCATGACGTGAATAACAACGATGATGAGGAATCGATCTCAATCCATTTTCAGGTTGACAGAAGATTGACTTGAATCAATCACTGACAACCGCTTGTCAATCAAGCATGTCCTCAATCACAATCAATTATCAAAAAAAAATCTTTTTATTCTTTGAAAGAAAAATATTGAATTAAAATAAAATTTTAAATTTAAGTTTTTTAAAGCGAGTTTTAAATCGAAGACGAAAATTAGGTGAATTGTAATCAAATAAAATTTCAAACTAGGACGGCGGTGAAAAATTAAGGAAAAGCAGAAAATAATTTATGAAGTGAAGAAGAATTATGAATTGAGAACGGCAGATGAATATTTATTATTCAGTTATTTTTATTCGCTTCAAGTTCCCGTTTTAATTCCTTGCTTTGTTTGGAGACTTGAAAAAGATTTTCAGAACTTAAAAAATAAAAATTCTCAGTCAAAAGATGAATTTTTTAAATTCAATAATGCAAGTAATGTTTTAAAATATTCCTTTTTTGAAAAAAAAATAGAGGAAAAAATAATTATAATTATATTTAAATAACGTTTAAGTATTAACAAATATTTTAAAATTAAAAATATTTTAAATTCGGACATAAACTGCCTTGGTGAGACAGTATACTTCTCACATGACTCTGACTTTGTTCTTTTGAAAACAATTTCTTAAAAGCATTTTTCCTAAGAAATCTTTTTATTCAGAATGTTTGGATCTGCGTAACGTGAAAGTAATTCTGGTGATTGATGTTAATTAGGGTTATAAAAAACAAATTTAAACACAAAACAACTTTCATATGTGGCAATCAACTGTAAAACATTTTAAATAATTGTTTACTTTGAAACATGCAAATTTATTTTCTGAATTGTTCCTTTTAGATGAAATAAAATAATAACCAAATATTTGAAATTAATTATTTTCATCGATCTCAAATCAGTTACCATAGCCTCGATATATATACATGAGTTTCACAAACTGGCATTTCAAAGCTTCAAGGATTTTTGAAATATAAATTCCTGTCGATGTTAATTCATTTAGGAAGAAAAAGAATAACTAACATAAATAAATAAATAAATAATTTACCAGAGTAAAATTATTATTTTCAACAAAAAGTCGCACCACATGTAATTAAGTAAAGTTAATTTATCAGACACCCTGCTAAAGTGAATAAGTGAATATTCAGCATAAATAATTTAAAAGTAAAAATTGTTAATGATAATAATAATAATAATAAATAATAATAATAATAATAATAATAATAATAATAATAATAATAATAATATAATAATAATAATAATAATAATAATAATTTCTTCACTGACAGACTGCCAGAGGATCTCTTAATAACACCTTTCGCTCAGATCCTGCACACGTTGAGGAATGTCAGAAATTCTTTCGTCACTCTCAATGAAACCTGCACTCCTTCCATTGAGTGAGTGCTCTTTCATAGCAGAAAGTAGTTTATTATAATTATTATTAATTTAAAATCCAAACTATGTTCCTAATTGTGATATTATTATTATTATTATTTTATTTATTTTTATTATTATTATTATTATTATTATTATCATTATTATCATTATTATTATTATGTCATAGAAACATTTTTAATGCTAGAAATAATAGCAGCAATTCCTTATAATTAATAGCTGGTCACGCTGAAGATGACGTAGGCCTAGTTAATTATTCACTATTAATTAATAATTATTCATGAGGATCAACAGTGACAAACGTGTCTCGTGGCAGAACATCATTCCAGGTGATCTGGGTTTATGACACCATTTCATGGGTTCTTCTTCCTTGTAATCCAGGACATCATTATCATAAATTGGACACGTTATAACAGAATAGCTGTTTTTGGTGTTGGTTGTAGTGGCTTAATACTTAGTTTTATTATTTTATAAATAGTTTTATAATAATATAATTAGTACTACATATTATTAATTGACATTAATAATTTTTATTATTGTCAAAGTTTAGTTATTACTGATATTATTAATGTTATTGCTATTATCAATAGCATTATGTTATTCTTTTTTTCATCATCATTATTTCCGATATCATTTTTTGTCTCACAGTTTCAGAAGTTTTATTAATCTCTTTATTTATTATTATTATTATTATTATTATTATTATTATTACGGAAAATCAGAAAACAATGTTCGTAACTTTTTTGGTACACAAATGTTTTTTGGCAGACAATATTACGAACAAATCTATGCTAAAAAAAACTTTTGTAAAAGAATTTCCTAGGAAAAAATTGTTGCGAAAAACTAATATAGTCGATGCAGCAGCTGACATTAATCAAGAAATGGGAAATTCTAAAAGTCATTTTAAGGCATTTAAGCAATAAAAAAATTTATCAAATTAAACTTAAGGAATTTTATACGATAAATAGATAATTAGTTACAAATTAGCAGCATTCATTTAGAAGATATTTTGGGAAGTAAATATAAATTAATTATTTTAAATAGCATTAATAATTAACAATTCCCATCAAGGTTTATAAAATATATCAATTATTATAATCATCTCCCTAGGAACAGTCAAAATGGAGCTCTAAGAGAAATTTCAGGTGAGTTTAAGGATTAATTTTGATATTCTTTTTATTAAAGCAAAACATTATCATCTCATTATCATCGTCATCATCATCATTGCGTCGACACCATCGCCATGATCATCACTATCACCACAACTACCTCCATCATCATCATCATCATCATAATCGTTCGGATGAGAACAAAAGGGAAAAAAATCTGGAACATGGATGTTGGATTAAGTTTCCATGGAAATAGTAGAAGGAGAACATCTGGAATTTAAGCGACAAAAATATATAATAAAAAATAATATTATTCTCACAAATAATAAAAAAAAATAAATAATTAAATAAAGTTACAAAATAAAATTTCGTCTTGATAACTAGTGGATCAGTTTAAATTTTGCCAAATTTTTGACCAACCGTTTCAATCCCACCTGCTTGTGCTGTGTTGATTTCAACATCTCTCATCCATCAGTTAAAGACAGTGAATTGGGAATTGATAATTTCAAAAACCTCAACATGCAGTTGACTTTTGCAAATTTACGGACGTAATAATGATTAAAAAGTAACGGGTTCAAACAGTTCCCAAGTTGCAAGGCACCCGAAGTTACCTGCTGATGCAACCAGTCAACAAGTTGATCAACAAATTCATTATTTTCGTACATTTGCTCGCGAAATGAAAACTGCTCCTTGGACATCATAATCTGAACGCACACACCCAAAAAGAAGCAAGATATGGACGTTCTCGTTGCTTGATCTTCTTCTATTCTGAAGCTGATGTAAGTCGATCCGTAATATATGAATCTCACCTTTGGATTATTGCCTGTAGAGAGTTTAGAATTCATATCCATTTGTAACAACGTAGCGACGAATCTGTGCCAAAGAGGATTTGGCGCTTCCAATAGCTCTCTGAGGTAAGGATAGTCTTGGAAAGCTCTCAAGTGTTCAATGAAATGGTTTTCATAGGCTGCCTCTCTAAAGCTAATTGTGTTAGGAAAACTTCTTGAGTTACTTTCCTGTTGAACTGAACTTGGCATTGATCCATTCAAAATTAAGTTCACATTTTCTCGGTGGTAACTGCCAATGCATGGCTTTTTGGCTTCATTACCTTCGCAAGGTGAGAAACTTCTTTGTCTTTTCCTTCTGCCTTCTTTTGAAGGGTTCTCCATTCTTAAGTATTGACTTAATTAGGTGTATTTATTATCTGTCTGGTTATTTACCGAACACTACTCTTCCTATCTATGTGCAACTAAAGTGTTTTTACAACTCGGAGACGCGATAATGTGGGATGTCAATATTTGCGGCCCCGTAGCTTAAAAAAGATTCTGAATATAATCATCGCAAATATTTATT
>JAJTWR010000269.1:1065000-1107500 GCA_021613335.1 Whitmania pigra | reverse complement strand
TATTATTATTATTATTATTATTATTATTATTATTATTATTATTATTATTATTATTCTTATTATTATTATTATTATTCTTATTATTATTATTATTAGATTATTATTCTTATTATTAGTATTATTATTATTATTATTAGATTATTATTATTATTATTATTATTATTATTATTATATTATTATTATTATTATTATTATTCTATTATTATTATCATCATCATCATCATCATTATTATAATCACCTATTTATAATAGTAGTAGTCATTGTTATTCTTAGGACTCCCTCTCTGACATGGATATCGTGGCAACCATCATTGCTGCTGCTGTCCACGATATCGACCATCCCGGAGTAACCAATCAGTACCTCATCAATTCAGGTCACGTGGCCATCGTCATCATCATCATCGTCATCACCTATGTCGTCGTCGTCATCATCGTATTTTTCAATTAATTAGTTCTTTTCTAGAATTTCCTTCATCGCTTCTTCGTTTGAAGAGTTTTCCCTCAAGTTCTTTGCTTTTCGTTTCTTTGGTCAACTCCTATCCAAATTATCACCCACTTTCATCGAGCTTTCATCCGCTAAATTTTGAGTAATTGCTTAAACAGTTAACAAAGGTTTCACGAACAAAATAACGTTTAATTGTATTAATACAATTAATCTACCAATCTATTGTTTATTCATTCATAAATTTAAATAGTTTCCTCATAAAATACTAACGTTAAATAAATTAAGCACATTAACTTAATTTAATTAATTTAAAATAATTTTCAATTCCTGACCACTCCAACAGAATTGGACCTGGCCATTTTGTACAACGACAGATCAGTCCTCGAGAACCACCATCTGGCGGTGACCTTCACCATTCTCAAGGACAAAGAGGTCAACATCTTCCAGAACCTTCAGAATTCCGCCTACAGGAACATCAGGAGGATGATTATTGACATGGTGATGATGATGATGATGATGATGATGATGTGATGATGATGATGAGGAGGAGGAGGAGGAGGAGAGGAGGAAGATGGCAATGATGATTGTGCTAGCAAAGCATAGTTTTAATTATAATGAAATATCAAAAATCTGACGAAACATAGACAAACAATATCGAGTAATAAATTATGAACCGCCTGTTTTCATACATGTATATATATTTACCTACAACGCTTAGGCGTATAATACAATACATTAAAATAAAAACATTAACACTAAACTAACAATTTATCTTTGAAAAAAATAAATAAATTCAACACCACTAAACCATTAAAAAGGTCTTAGCGACAGACATGTCCCTTCACTTAAAGCTGGTGGCAGATCTGAAGACCATGGTGGAAACTCAAAGGGTGATCGTCACCAACAGAGGAAGGTCATCGATGTCACCCCAACCTTCCACCCAACCACCCCTAGCGACTGCGGCTCTTGCGGCCGGAGTCGCTTCTCCTAATATACCTGAGCACAGAAAGATTCTTCTGTTGGACAACCAGGAGGATAAGATGCAGGTACAAATCGAGTTTTTGTCTTTTTATTTTATTAGCTTAAAAAATATTAATTGTTTGTAAAATTTTAAGTAAGGAAAGTAATTTTCATTTATCTTCATCTTGCAAGAAATACGAATCTAAATAGTATGATTTAGAACAATTTCCGTCCTAAATATCAATTTACTCCCACCCAAAAATATCGTTTAACCAAACTAATTTAATTAATCAAGCAAACTAAATCTAATTAATCTCAAACTCGACTAATTAATCTGCCAAGGTCCTACAAACCCTGGTCCACTGTGCAGACCTCGGTAATCCAGCCAAGCACATTACCCTCTTCAGACAGTGGGTCGACAGAATCATGAGGGAATTTTTCCACCAGGGAGACTTGGAAAGGGACCAAGGCTTGGACATCAGCCCCATGTGCAACAGGGACATGATATCCGTGGAAAAGGCGCAGGTAGGATGTTGGTTTGATTTTGGCGATTCAGTCAGGTGTGTATGTTGACTCAACTCAATTGTTGAAGTTTAGTTTCTATGCTTTTGTTTTGTATAATTAATAATTAATGGTAATTTGTTATTGTTTATTACTACAGCATTTTTGATGAGTGAACGTTTCAATAAATAAATCATTAATTAAGCAATACCGAGAAATTGGTTAGCGTCATGCTAAGAGGCTAAGTTCTAAACTTCTAATTAAACTATTCATACAAAAAAATAATAAGATGCAATGTCGACATTATAATAAATTTTATAATTATATTATAATTATTATCATTACTATGTTACACGGTATCACATTTATTGTAGGATATCATTATTTAGTGTTAATTATGTAATAGTAAAAATGTATGCAATTAGAGACTATTATTATACTATTACTTATTATTATTTATTATATTTTACATGTTACACATAGAATATTATATTGTTATATTAGGTGGGCTTCATCGACTACATAGCACTGCCCCTATGGGAAGCTTGGGATGAACTTGTGAACCACGAAGTTCAGGAAGCACTCGATAACCTCCTCTTCAACAGGGATTGGTTCGAGAGCCAGGAAAGTGAAAAGGTCAAGGGCGCTTGTGTGAATAATTAATAACATCTACTTAATATTCATGAGATGTCTTAATCTTTAATCGTGACTTAACGACTAATGACGACTTGTTTTACCGAGATGAGGCAAAAGATTGAATTGGTGAACGAGTAGTGTTTATTTTTGATGGAATATCATTTAAAAAATGCTGGACAAACTTCTTTTTAAACATTTATTATTTCTTCCTTTTAAAGCTTGATAATATTGCATTATTGTACAATGTTGTGTTATACTATTGTACAATGTTGTGTTATACTATCGTCATCGTCATGGTCGTCGTCATCATCATCATCATCATCATCATCATCATCGTCGTCGTCATCGTCGTCGTCGTCATCAATTTATTGCTACAGTTGCCAGATTATTTTGTAAATGCTTCAACAGCGTGAACATCGTGCGCTTAATGTTTAAATGTTTTATTAATATTCCGTGAAAATGCTTTTTTTAAAATTAATTCCAAATGGCGATATTCCTGGATGAACAAAAAACGAAGATGTTGCGCCTATTTTGACTTTATTTCCTTGCATAATATCCTGATATTGTATCAATAATAATAATAATATCCTGATATATATATAATGATATTGACGTGTTTCAATGATATCTTTACAATGATACCTTTGCTTTGGCATCATTGATGATTACATCGATATCTTGTCATGCTCAGTGGTGTTGTCATGTGTTTTTCAAATAAACTTCATCTCAAGTTTTGCTTGTAACTAAAATGCTTCTTTGTAATTTATTATGATTTATTACAATTATTCGTTTTAACAGGTATTAGATTATAGGATGTAGACTTAAATAGGTAAACAAAATAAATAAATTAATTAACTATAAATAAAGCAGCTAAAACTTTAAATAAAAATCGAAATTTATTTATTTTTAATTCCAAATATATTTACTATTAGTTAATTTTACGTCGTTTTGAGTCAATTTAAGTTTAAATCAAAGTCATGTTTAGCGATGTAACAATCGCTCTCAAGCATGAAATCGTCCAAAAATGAAAGCTGTTTCTAATGAAGACCACAACAAACTTTCGTCAGGGCAGTCCAGAAATTAGTTAGAGATAGGAATATTCATGTAATTGTAAATTAGCCACTTATGAACATCCTCTGCTTATTCTGAGATTCCCTTTAAAAGTGTTTTCAAAACCTATTTTTTATTAAAAATTAATCTCATTTATGGGATTTTTTTTCAAATCATTTGAGTTTTAAAATATTTTTTCAACGCTTTAATTAAAAATTAATATTTTAATTCTTGAAAACCATTTAATTTGTTTTTTATTAACATTGCAGACGAATTTCAATAAATTCAAATTGAAGTTATGTTTAACTTTAAATTGTGGTCTTCCATTGAGTTGTACGTGTGTACATTGTACGCGTTAGGAAGCCAAATACCTGACCTGCAGTGATTAGCTTCTCGTTTGGATGAGCAAGTAAAACTGATTAAGGGATTGTTTAAATAGATAACTTCCTTACGATAAACTGTTTATTTTATTGAAATTTCAAATTATCGATATAAAACAATTTTTCGAATTGATTTAGAAATACCAGCAGACGAGTTTAGAGTAAAGCTGGAATTTTGAGAGCCATTTTGCCGCTGAAGTCTTGCGTTTCCTGGTTTGTCTTGTTGAGACTCTGTTGTTGGATGAGCTCAAATAATTGCAAAATTATCTTCAATTGCTGGTCGCTTTTGCTGAATTTTAATTTTGAAAGTTGAATTTTTTGAGACTTCCAATTGGCTTTCGGATTTTTTGTCTTGTTTCGCTTCTCTTGCTGTTAAACTAGCAAATTGAATTGTTTAAAGCGTTTATTTTTAGGCTTATTTAAACTGTTAAGCAATTATAAATGATTTGTATTTATTAAGAGAGGTTAACTAAATTTATTGGCATCGTTTGAAACTTTGGTATCTGCTTTTTGAGACGACAGGAGCTGAAAGAGTTTGTAAAGTTCGGTCCAACTTTCTGAGAATAAAGTTTTCTAATTACAGTGGTTCTGCGGAGGAAATCGACCGAATTCATCTGAAAACCTTTCGTTGCTCAGCCATGGATTCCATGGACAGTTCAAGCCATTCTTGTGAGTTGCTTTCCGATAAAATGCTTCAATGTGGCTATCGTTTGGGTTTGTTGAATTGCAAATATAATTGCAATTAAAATTGTAGAAGTAGTTTTTAGGCATTACATTCACATCGCGTGTCGGCTGTTAATGTGACTTGCTGCAAGATATTATATTTTTGAGCTTGACAGAGCACCTTTTACCAAATTGAGTTGAAAAGGCGTAAAGCATTATTATTACAAATAAATATTAATTTTTATAAATGATTATAAAGTACTATGAGTAATTATAAAGTACTATGAGTAATTATAAAGTACTATGAGTAATTATAAATTACTATAATTTTTTTATAAATTATTATGCTATGTTACGATTTAAAAAAAAACAAGAGTTTACTATCAAATTAAGTTATAATTTAATAAAGTTTATATATACTCAACAGCCTTGTCAGATTTTGACAGCCTGATGTCTCAAGACTTGTCTCAAAGCAGTGTGACATCCAGCAGAAGTTCTTCGATTTCCAGCGAACCGACGATCCTGAGTTCAACTCCCATCAAGAGAAAGTCTCCCGCCAAAGGAGAAGAAGTGCGAGAAATGTTTTTGTTGTTGTTGCCGTTTGCTGCTGTTGCTGTTGTTGTAGTTTAAAATATTATTATATTATTACGAAGTCATACGACTTACCTACGATGTAGTCACCTTTTGTTGTATCCCAGGTGAGGACCCTGTTCGTCAGTGGCTTGCCCATCGATGCCCGGCCAAGGGAATTGTTTCTGCTCTTCAGAAATTGCAAGGTTATCTCGATGAGATTCGATAGTTTTCTTCCCGCTACTTGTTAATTAATTAATTAATTAATTTATCGTCTGCTGTTTAAATACTTGTGTCTGGTTTATTAATTTACGATTTCATCTTAGCAATTACTAGCAATTACATCTACGGAATGGGCATTCTTGGGAATGTGTAAATTTAAATGTATGCTGATTCGCACCAAAAGAAATATTTTTCTTTAAAAATTGAATGAGTCTTGGAAAATTATCTCAGTACAACTTGTGCTCTTCACATTCTTAAGGCGTCTTTAATATTACCTGACCAGTTTATTGATTATTTTCTTCCAAATGGCATAAATAGCCTTATTGACATTTTGCAACAATATTAATAAAATGTTATGTAATAATAATAATAATAAATAATAATAATAATAATAATAATAATAATAATAATAATAACATGTGCTATTATTATTCTTTCCAAGGGATATGAAAGCTCGCTTCTCAAAAATGGGACAAAATTCGGGAAGCCAACCACTGTTAGTGCACACTTCATCCGTTCTTTTTCACAATTTTGTGCGGCAATTAACAAATTAAAGATTAATAAAAGTTCTAATGTTGCAGCTGCGTTTGATTATTATTATTATTTTTTTTTTTTTATTTTTTTTTTTTTATTTGAAAAAAAAATCAGCATTATTATTATTATTATTATTAAGATTAACAATATTTAATTCCATATTTCCAGCCTGTAGGGTTCGTGATCTTCAAATCAAGAGAAGAAGCTGATGACGCAAGGAAAGAACTCCAGGTAACTCCGATGAAATGATTACGAAAGCTAAGCAAGCCCTCTCGCCTCATCATGCCATTGGCTATCCGTGTTTTTAGGGCTTCAAAATGGACCCCGGTCAAGCAAGTGCTTTGAGGTTGGACTTTGCCAAAAGTAACACGAGAAAGTGCACAAAGGTCAACAGGCAACTCTTTCCACACCCGGGACTGCACAGATGCAACAATAACATGTCTGCTTATCAAGTGCGCGGTTAGCAAGAAAAGGATTTATTGAGTGTTTATTAAGGATCAATTAATTTAATGAAACAAATAAAATTAGTTAATTTAATAAAATAGATATAACTAATTAATTAATTAACTTAATAAAATAATTATTGTTGAAATTGACATTCTGATGTTCGTTTTCATTTAATTGTTGATAATTTAGTGTAATATTTAAAAATAATTCCAAGGAGCCGTCGTACTGTAAATTGATGTTGGTTTAATCGAGTTTAGTTTTGTTTACATCATCACTTTAAAGAAAATATGTATCAATTACTACTTTTAAAATGTAACAGATTATTAAATAAAACTAATTTAATTTAAGTTAAATTAATTATTCTTTTTGTAATTACAATTTAATTTAATAATTCCTAGAATGACGAGTTCTTAAATATTTCCCAGACTATGGAACTCAACCACCCTACTTTCCAAACTTCATTCAAGCCAGTCAATGGCCTCCGTGTGGAAACCAATTATTCCACCCTTATCCTTTTGCCTACCACCCTGATGTCGTGGGTAGTCTGAATGCCCCCTTTGCCTACCAACCACTACCTGGCCTGCCTGTCTCGGTAAGGCATCATCGTTAAGTAATCCAGAATCAATTAAATTAAAGTCAGCACGATTGAATGCAAAATGTCCTTAGACTATTAATTGAGATTAAAATAAGTCTTATAAAATAAGTTTTAACAGATAAAGTTAATTGCAATTATTTTCACGGTATATGTAATGATATTTTTTTACAATGCAAAATAAAACAATCTATTTTTTTTAATTTTGTTGTGTTGATCATCCTAAACAGTTCCACCCCATGCTTTCCCCTTCTTCTTCAAATACTGCCCTGTCGATGTGCACACCACCGAGAGTTCAGTACCAGGGTGTGGACTTGGTTTCTGACTCCCTCAAGGGCAGGTTACCCCTCGAAAGTCCCATGGCTGCCTGCATGGCCCCCTTCGACAGCATTCCAGTGGATATGAGCAGAATCGTCGAGGGTAATCCTGGCGAGCTTCAGCACTATGAACCTCTGGCAGGCGGATACTTCCACAGCGATCAGTTGCAACCGAGTGCTGACGACAACTGCATCACAATGTTCGTCAGCAACCTTGGAAAATTCTGCACCGAGAAGGATTTGGTGTCGCTTTTTTCCTGGTAATTTCCATTTCAATGAATCATCGTTTGTAAAGGAATTAATTTTCTAACCGCCTATGTTTTTGGTCACGGTCAGTTTGCCAGGGTATCTTCATCTGAGAGTCTATTCGGAGGGCAGAGAGACCTGCGTGGCTTTCGTCGATTTCATGGTAATCAATTTCTGAAAAACTTTCAATTTCTGAAAGGATAATACATTATAAGGATATTATACAACATTTTAAAATTAAACTCAGAAGTTTTTATTCTGTATTTAAGCTGTACTTTAAATAGTACAAGTTTATCCATCTAATTAATATTTTAATTAAACAAAAGTTTGTGTCTAATTAAGAATTAAATTTAAAATTCATTCACAGGACGTTCCGTCGGCGACACTTGCAATGCAAAATCTCCAGGGGTCGGTCATTCCGCCGTCAGAAAGGGGTGGCATCCAAATTGAGTTCGTCAAGGACAAGTTGAAACGGGTTATTTATGTCAATAATTTTTATTATTTTTTTTATAAATGTCATTTAAGTTCAGATACACTTCTGTGATAGTATTCTAGTCATTTTTATCCTCGGTGTAACTTAGGCTAACGTATAATTGGGTATTCTGGTTATATTTATTAAGCCGATATTATCTTAATCTTCCAAATCACCTTAGCTGTGCAACGGAGTTTAACCAAATTAATTAATTAATAATAATAAATCTTAATATCAGTTGATGTTCGTTAAGTATTTGTAATTCATTTTCAGCTCAAGCACAACATCTCCCGGATCTTTCCTCGTCCGACGGTTTAGGAGCAAAATTTCTCGTTTTAATTTCTCGGTCTGCTCGACGATGATAATTGGCACATAATTTTCCACACTGATTTACAAAGTCCAGATTTTAATTTATTTATTAATGGAATCTGTTTTACTTTCGACATTCGAATTAACTTATTGTTCGACTCTGCAACAGCAGCGGAAAACTGCCACACGCCTGCCACGCCATTCGCGTTTAACTTTATAACTTTAACTTATCACAATCACTGATTGTTTCGCTTCGTTTGACGTTTTACACGTTTTAATGTTTCAATCACCGATGTTATTTGCGTTTATTTCGTTTATTCCCATTTTTAGCCGATTTTGAAAAACTTGTTCGGCACTGTTTCATAATAGTTTGTAACAAATATTTTTGGTTCGGATCTGCCCTAGTTTGCGACTTGTTATCTGTCGGACTTTAAATATTTTGACGGAATTTAATTAATTAAAAATTGAAGACACTAATGAAGACCACTGAAGTTTTTAGTTCACGTTTAGCAACACAAAACAAGCTGAACCCGTATCGCAAGAATTAAGAAAACTTAAGGTAAATAATTCGTCAACTCCAAACAAAACAACATCAACAACAACAACAACAACAATAATAACAGTCATTCATGAAGCTAAACAAGCGGCAATGAACGGCAGCGAACGGCAAACAAGAATATGCAATTCGAAGAAATATTTTTTTCACAAATCCAGAAACAAATCCAACGAAGATAAAAGATGCAAATGCATTGTTTACATTAAAATGATGCAAAAAAAAAAAGAAACAAAGACAAAAAGCCAAAGGAATCGAAGGACAACAACCAACAACCAACAAATCACAAATTTAAGCAGCGAAACAATCGACTTTCTTAATACTTTTGCCTCGACGATGCCAACAATTGAAAGATGAAACGATGCAGCAGTAAATGAAAAGGCAACTCCTGTTGCAGTACACGATCGATGCATCAAGTACTCCTAACGATTGCAGTACTAGTCAGTAAATTACAATTATTCAAGAACTCGTCTGTACAGAATCGCGCGGGAAAATCGGCAGACGTCGACAAGAATAGTCACCAGAAACAAGTTATCCGAGTGCAGTCGTTGATAATACGCGAAAGTTGAACGTTAAAAACAGTTTCAAGAACCATTCCCGCAGTTTCCATTAAAACCACTTGCAACAACGTCAAACCGTCCGTCCGACCAACTGCCATCCACCGTCTGCATAGTCGACCTCAGAAGAATTCAGGAGTCTGAGAGGAGTACAAGACTAGGTCGTTGGCAGTGTTTGAAACCTTCAAAACAGCTCGCAAAGTCTCACATTCTCAAAAAATCAACAGCGTTTAGTCGCTTCAGGACGCCCGGGAAGCGAACGGATTCGAGACGTCCGAAGAACCTTCTGAAGTCTTGTTGCTGAGGTACCCTTCGTCCCTCTCCTCCTGGGGGGACGTGCAACCGACCGGAAGAAACTTTTTCCAGCCCGAATCTCCCCGGAAGACCTTCCTGTGACCCGAGCTCTTCGACGGGGGTCCGGGCTGTTTGTCGAGGGGTGCCGATTCGCTCTCGGAGACGAGGTTGCTGTTCACGTCGGCACTCGACTTGGCCGAAGACGTTGCACCGAGGTGGATGAACTGACCGTTGCTGCAGGAGCAGTTGCCGAGGAGAGCGAACGAATCCGAGGCCGACATGTCGACGAAGACGTTCAAGTTGTTGGGGCGAACGTTGGGACTGCACACTTCCTCGCGGTATCTTGGGCCTCCCCCGAAATCGTTCCTCGTCGTCTTCTTCCTCGCTTCGGTTTCGAGCAATTCATCCTTCGATCGTTCCTCCTCGTCCTTTGCCACGAGAGACTTCTGCTTCTCCCTGGCCTGCCTGTTCCCGTCTTCGGCATCCGTGCTGCCGTTCGTACTCCCGGCTGCGGAGTCGAGAATTTCGTTCAGCGACAACGACGACTGGCATCCGTCTTCTACTTCGTCATCATCATCATCTTCTCGCGTCTCCACGGGCATCTCCCAGGAGCCGGGCCGACCGCTCGACCGGCAAGACTCGTTTAGGATTGGATCCGGTCGAAAGAGCATCGTTTGCAAGCGGAACTCGTTGACAACGGAGGCACCATGGTTATTCATCATCGAGGCAGCAGACGCATGGAAGCTGTTGGACTGCAGGACGTTACAAAAAAAAGTATACATTTTTTTATTATTGGCTGAAGGATTATTATGAATTATTTAATATTAATGTGTAAATATAAATGAAGCTTACATTCCAGCTGGAGAAATAAATGTGTGAAATTGCACAAAAATAAGATTAATTTTTTGAAAAATCGGTTCTATTATTAAAGTTGAAAAATTGAAAGATCAAGGAAGCACATAAAATACCATGATCACCTGTGATTGTTTGAGTGAGTTGTTCTCCTCCTCCAGGTGAGCTACTCGTTCCTTCAGGTGAGAACATTCCTCTTTCAATGTCTGGAAAATAAATAAACAATTAATAATTAAAATAATAACTTTCAAACAAACAAGGCAAGTGTGCAGTAATTTTATAATTAATTATAACCATTAATTTATAACAATATCATCTACTTGTGGATGGAAAAAGCTGATGCAAATGGCAATTAACAAACATCTTGAATAACAATTAACAAACATCACGAATAACAATTAGATGTAGTTAGGAATATCTGATGTTTAATTTCACACAAATTGCTCCAATTACTTTAAAATTCAAATAAAATCAACTAATATCCTCACCAGGCAAGAGCATTTGGTTAAGGATTATACATTAAATTCATTAAACTCATAATGTTCTGATTATAAACAATTTTAATTGCAGCAGCAAATCCCCCGAACGTCAACAACATTGACATCAACACTTCAACATTGACATCAACACCTCAACATTGACATCAACAACAACACCTCGACATCAACAACAGCACATCAACATCAACAACAATAACAACTGCACCTTCTGAACGAGCAGTGCGTCCAGTATTTGATTGGTAACATCCTCGAGGCACTTCTCGTAATGCCGAAACTGCGCCTCGTTCTCCAAGACCAGCGAGGACTTCTCTGCCTCCAAGTTCTTCAACCTCTCAAGGAGAACCTTGGTCTTGTCCGAGTCGTTCAAGACCGAGGCCGACGTCGAGGCAGTTTCTGATCGAGGTGTTCCATCCTGTGGTTTGTTCGTAAGTGTTGTTGTAGCCGTTGTTATCCACGCTACTGATGATGATGGTGATGATTTGGTTAATGTTCATTGCATTGCGAAATGACTTTACAATCTCTCCTGGTGTATCACTAACAAAACTGACACAAAGATGTTGGCATTATCCCCAATGCTACCATGCAGCCATCATTTCATCATTGCCATTTCCCAATATTATAATATTCCCAATAATAATAATGACAATAATAATAATAATAATAACAATAATAATAATAATAATAAAAATAATGATAAATAATAATAATAATAATAATATTAATAATAATAATGATGATAATAATGACGTTAGTCATCAACCATTTTCCATTCCCCTATGTTCTTCGCCACTAACCAGTCGAATCTGCCCGACCAGTTGAGCAGTACAACCCTGGCAGTTCTTGATGACAGATTCCAGTTTCCTGAGCTCCATATTCGTCAGGGAGTTGTCCTGATCCAAACTCTCCAATTTGCTCCTGAGACGGTGAAGTTCGGCCTGATGAGGGAAGGTTTTAGGACTGAGGTTGATTGGTGATTGATACAAACTGGTTGATTGGTGATTGATTCAAACTGGCTGATTGGTGATTGATTCAAACTGGCTGATTGGTGATTGATTCAAACTGGCTGATTGGTGATTGATTCAAACTGGCTGATTGGTGATTGATACAAACTGGCTGATTGGTGATTGATACAAACTGGCTGATTGGTGATTGATACAAACTGGCTGATTGGTGATTGATACAAACTGGCTGATTGGTGATTGACGACTTGGGGAGGATAAATTCGTTGGAGTGCATTGACGGTAATTAACTAATAATATGTGTTTTGAATATGCAGTTGGTATTAATTATATATCCATTACATGTATTAAGTTATTCATCTATCTATAATGAACTCAGAATGTAGTGATGCTAGTTAATTAATAATAACACTCATGTCATTATAATATTGTAATAACAACATGTAACATTAGTTACATATTAATTTATTCGTTCATTTACAAGTCGACAACCGACAAGTCGCTGTTCGATTATAATCGTCGGCTGGAGAAACAGATGTTTTTATTGATGCAACGACAACGGAGATGAACGCAGCGATGGAGTGTTAATAATAGTGAGTTGATGATGACAATAGAGTAAAAGATAGTGATGGTAGTGATAATGATAATAATGGTGGTGATGATGATGATGATAATGGCGGTGATGATGATGATGATGATGAAACCTCAAGAAGGGCTGCAGAACTGGCATTGGACTGTTTCAGTCTTTCCACTTTATTCTTGTAAGGCAGTAGATCCTGGACGACTTCATTCAACCTGTTGAATATTCATGATCGTATGCATTATTAATTTATCATAGTAATTAATTATAATAAAAAACATAATAATAATAATGATAATAAATAAAATAATTAGTTTCATAGTTTTTAATCTGTAGTCAATTACAATTACGGCCTTGTTGATTGTGAAGGACCAAAAGAAGCAGGTGACGTAATTAATTAATTCATTAATAATAAAAATTCATTCAACATGTTACCATCAACTTTATCAGGTAATCATTGACAGCTAAAAGCAAATGCTAACTTCAAGTAAAAGCGAGCAAACAATAACTTAAGCTAAGCAAATTTATTAATTTTTACTTATTACCTATTTTATCATTTTATACATCTTACCAAAGTCCATTGAATACCACCACAGTTGTTTAATTAATTAATTAATTGCCTGATTGCTAACCACTGAAATTATCCCTCCTAGAAGCCTGGTGCATTGTTATTTAATTTTATCAAATTAATAAATCTATTTCTTTGTAAGTTTATTTATCTTATTAAATCCCCTCGAATACCAATAAAGTTATTTTTATCAATTAATTTAAAAAAATTTAATTTATTTATTTTATCTTCCCTCGAATACCTGGAGCACCATGGAACACATACCTGGTATTTTCCTTTTTAAGTACGACCATCTCGTTCTGACAGCAACAGTCGACATTCCTGTCTCTCAACTTCTGCTCCAGAAGCTCTCGTCTCCTCTTTTCCTGCTCCAACTCCTTCATTAGCATCTCCTTCTGCTCATTGGTCAGAAGAAATGTTCGGTCGGCCAATCAAAGTCGCGACGGAATAGTTAATTGTTAATCGTTATTATCGTTGCTACCTCAGCCTTAGATTATTAGACTGGTGATGATGATGATGATGATGACAATAACACTCTAGGTAAAAATGATAATGTTGTGACTGCAATATTTCTTTATTGTCTACAAACAATATCATCATCATCATCATCATCATCATCATCATCATCACCACCACCACCACCATAACCATCACCATCGACTCACCACAGGCTTCTCACTCTTGTTCCTAGCCACCTGTTGCTGTAACTTGGACAGACTAATCTTGTCCTGCCTAGACTGATGCTTCTCCTGAGCCAATTGGTGGATGAGGTCGAGCACCTGTTGCTCCAATTCCCTCACCTTGAAGCTGTCGGGGGTCAGCTGTTTTGAATATTCATGAGCGTGTTACTCATGAGAGGATAGTCATTGCATTCATATTACTAATTATGTCAATTAGATCAATTAATTCCTACGCAAGCGTTGTGAGCCATGTCGACGTGGACCGCTTGCTTCTGTCTCCTGCCAACGGAGGATCCTTCGATGTGAGTCAGGCTGTCAAAGACGAGGGACTTCTGTGGTGCCGATGTTGTAATGGACATCTAGAAGCAAATTAGGCTGACAATGAAAGCATTTTAGGGTTATAAATAATATGTTGTAATGGACATCTAGAAGCAAATTAGGCTGACAATGAAAGCATTTTAGGGTTATAAATAATAGAATGGAGATGCGCATTTAAGTTCGTTATCACCTGATAATATAGTTTTAATTAGAAATAGGGCCAACTATGTAAATCTGTAAATCGTGGTATTGCCCTCATTCAGAACCACGATACTGGCGTTCTTCAAGGACATGGTCAATTGCATAATAATAATAATAACAATAATAATAAACAATGAAATCATTTAAGCGCTAATTCAAAATGATTTACAGAACAATCTCCAACAGATTTTTTGGCGAAACAAGCTGAGAAAATAATGTAAACATCGCAGTTTAAATAAAAAAAAACTGCGTTATCAAATTAACATATTAACAAATGCCATCAATGTGACGAAGACAATAAACCAAGCACTAATTGAATAGAACAATGCACTTGAATAACAAGAAACGTAATTACATGTAAATTTATGCTGCATGTCTCAAGAACAATTCTACAAAAACTCACACACACACGAATGCACATGAACACACATGAACACACATACACACTGTAACACCAGTTGTCTCTCTCCAACAGCTCATAACTCACAAAAACCAAACTACTTCCAGAGAATTAAACATTCAACAGTTCATTTGCTGAATTCAAACAACATCAAAGAAACAGCTCCTCGTTGTCGGAGTTAACACTGGATCCTGAACAGCAACAACAACAACAACACCTTCACAGCAACAATAACATCGACGACCACAACAACACTCTTACAACAATTCTTACAACAACAATAACAAATGAAAGTCAAATTGGAGAAAACAACTGCGACCGAATCCTGATATCTGAATTGTGACTGAATTGTGACGGCAGATGATCAGATGATTGCAAGTGCTCGTCTAACTTGTTGTTTTATGATGTTGTGCTGTTGTGACTGTTCAGGCAATTGTTGGATCAATTTCCATCAGAATCGATCCTATTAAGTCTGACTTTAATCATCATCGTCATCGTCATCATCATCATTGACATCAAGAGTTGATAATCAAATTAACATTCGAATCTTTAAAACAAAAATCCCACTGCTTCGTTTTTTAAATTTGCTTTTCCGAACAGGCAAAAGGCAGTCACCCCACGTTCAAGGATGTAAAAAAATAAATAAATGCAATAATAATTAACAAATTAATAAAATTAATGATCCCAATAGTTTTGAATTATCTTTCTTTTTTGATGTAATAAAAATAATGCTGTTTGTTTATGTCTGTCATCTAGGCCCGACCGTCCAAGGCATAAAAATAACACCTCGCTCGCAACACAACACGTGTGAAGTGTTCATTAGCATAATGCATGCATAAAATTCTAATTTACTCGAGACATCAGCCTCAAAGTCGAAGGACATGCTAAAATCGTTTCACCAATGTCCATAACTTGCTCTAAATACGCATCGAAAATGTACATAAATTGTTTTCTAAGTTCTTTTACAAATTAAATTTCGTCTTAAAATTTGTTTTTAGAAGAACTTCCATTTATTTTAATCAGAACAAAACAAAAAGACCGTTCAAATGAAAAGATCATTCTCGGTTCAGACTTCGGGTTAAGAAAAGACAAAAACAACGGCCGATGGCATCGTGAACCGGCAGTTGACCTGACCTTGATTTATCAAAACACCTGACCTCAATTCTCAAAAACACCTGACCTTATTTTTCTTCAACCCGGTCAGAGATCTCGTCTTCTCCTTGGGCAGGACGAAACCGTCGTCGACGGCGACGACGTTTCCGTTGTGGCGGTGGTGATGACGATGGTGGTGGTGACCGCTGCAGCTGCTGCTGTTGTTGTTGTTGTTGTTGCTGCTGTTGTTGTTGTTGTTGTTGTTGTTGTAGTACTGGTGGTTGCCGTGGGAACACGACTTGCAGGTGCTCGTCTTCTTCTGCCTCTCCTTCTGCTGCTCGATGCTGGAGACCATGAGCTCGATGCCCTCGATCCTCCGAGACTCCCAACTCTTGTCCAGACCGATGGGCACCCTGGTTGTCGTGACGATGATTGCATTTGTTAGGTTATGACGATGACGACGATGATAACTGCGGTTATTAGGTTATGATGACGATTGTCGACGTTAAGTTGTGACGATGATGATGATGATGATGATAGCCAGTCCTCGCAGGAAATTGCATTGTTGTTGTATTACGTTGGTGCCGATGTTAACCGTAGTTTTCGACAACGACGGCCACATTTGCTAATCTCAGGAGTGCTAGTGTTATTATAGCTCAATCACAAATCACTTTAATCAAACAACTAATTGTAAGTGTTAAAGTCGAATAATAGAATTATTTATTATTCTGTGCAATTGTAAAATGTTACATAATTAGCACAATTACCTAACACTAAAGTGCTACATAATTGGAATCCTCTATGGAATATTTGGTAGAAATTGTTTACAAAAGCACAAACACACACACACTAAAAGAATTGCATGAATTTTGAGAAATAATACGTCAAAATCATAAAAAAATATCACCATCGAGTGATTGATGGAGTCTCAAATATTGAGAAGTAAACATGCCGAGGAGGTTTTTCTGATCAACGATCGATCACAACACATGACTTAAAAATTACTTCGTTTCGTATTTATCATCGGCCACGTTTAAAATAAATAAATTACTAAGCACTCCAAACTAATAAATAAAATATGAAAATAATAAAAAGTTTAATAAAATGAACATTAAAATAAGACATTTATTATTAGAAGACATCAAAAAACATTTACTGGATACTTATTCACATTACTATATTACCATCACACGTTATTACATCACTATTACCACACACACATAACGAATAATTATTCATTCGTCATAAAAAGAAAAGATGAAAGGTGAAAACCCTAGAAAGTTTTCAAAAAGTACAGACTTTCGTTGCTGATCGTCTCTTTCAAAAGTTGGGGATCCCCCATCTGTGACTGCAGCTTTCATCAAGTTTAAATCCAAAGTTCTCAGCTTTCTAGGAAATGAATTTAAGTACAAAAAGTTCATTTTATCAAATTATATTACACATTTCACTAAACGTGAAAAATTAAATTTAACAATTTTTGTATTTCATTTTCCCATCTTTTAATGCAAATTGATTTATTGTATCCAAGAATTTTTCTGATGACTTTTGTGATGACTTCTATGGTGATAGAAACTTCTTAATTTTCAGAAATTATGTGATGCATAACAGTCAGTTAAGTTAAGCATTCTATAAATTCATCGTGTCAATCTACTGCCATTATTGGCTGGTTACCTCAATATTTGAAAACTATTTATCTGGTCTGATAGATTCCATCCAATATTGGCCAAGAATCTTAACAAATTAATTAATTAGAGTTCGCAAGTGGACCAAAATCCACGCCAAACAATTTTCCTCACTTATATAAGCTTAAACGAATTATTGCCAGGCCAAATTTTGAGAAACAAATTACATTAAGAGAAATACAGCTTCTAGTAACTATCAAAGACAAGGCAAAGAATCATGATCGCACACGAACGAGACTTACTTGTACTCTTTTGAATCGAATCACGGATCTCTCAATGGCAGGCGCCTCGTCAATAAAACCACTCATAAAAGTATCACTAAGTCGATCCTCATTATATCACGTTATTACGTAACACGTTGATGTTGCGAAACGACCTCTCAACGAAATAATCACAATCGAATACCGCAGCAACAACTATTGTACCTCTATGAAAACAACACGCACTCATCAAAAAATAATATTTTCCAGTTGATGAAAAGCATTTTAGAATATAAATTGCACTATTATATTTTAAATTTTGATTTAATGTCTAATCAGGAGCTTTTCACTTTTACGATTATTAATTACAATATTCAGATAACAAGCTATTTCATTTTAAACTATGGATTACTTTTTAAATATAAAACAATTTCATTCTAAAAAATAAACATTAAAATTCACTATTTGCTTATAAAATCTGGATTGGATGGTATCATTCTAAAGCGGAAACTTGTTTCAAAAGTTGAAGTACTTCACTAAAGACTGGAAAATTAATGCATTAAATTCATCTTATTCGGCCAATTATAAGGGTAATAAGAACGATTTTTGTGAGAGACATAAACTATTGAATCAGGGATGAGGGATTCAACGAGTTCATGTGAGCATGTCTTAACATGAACTCAATTAATTGGTTTTTCATTAACAATGAAGGACATATTTGGCTGTTATTGCCACCATAACTTATCTCGGCCCTTTTGTGCAATATGATTAGAAACGGTGATGACCCGGAACAAATGCTGTCAGTAGCAGCCGACAGATCTTCGTGTTTCAAGCAATGATGGTTCACGTAATGTGCCATGTCGTGTCGATAAATTGTGTTCTAGCCATTTCCGTGTCCTGCAATTTTCAATTTGCAGTGCGGCTATTTTTCTTTAAACATCGACCGTCCGAACAATTCTCGTCGCCAGACACAAAGCCAAAGGATCATAAATGTCAATTATTTCTGAATAGCAACAACATAGACAAGTACAAGTCATCGAAATAATAGCAATAACTTATTTATTATAATTCACTTTCCAAATATGATTTCACCCCCATAGGCGAATGGAATCCGTGTTCCAAGTACCAGGGACGGAGGGCCTTTTCATTTGCTTGAGGAGCAACTTATTTCTTTCTGTGAAATCGCTCCAAGAATTTGGACCTTCTCTGACTCCAGAAACAGGCTTTAATTTGAGGTGAGGTGCGTCGCTGGAAGAAACAAGGGTCCACAAAAAGTGTCTCTTACCGGCAAAATTAAACGGAAAGTCTAAATATTCGTCGGAGTCAAGATAGACATCAGACTTCTGTGAAGGTTCTTCATTATCTGGAAACCGAACAGCTTGCTGTTGAATTGGTGTAGAGACAACAACGGACAACAAGCAGTTGGCAAGAACCACAATCATTTTGGGGTGCATATTTTCAAGCCTGCCCAAGAAAAATTACTGCAAGTCATTTCAACAAAAATTCTTTAAGCGTTATTTTTTAAATTTTTTATTAACTATTATTAACTTGTCTGAACTTAATTGGTATAAGACGATATATTTGAACGAATTTCAAAAAACGGCCCTACCGAGCAGACGTCAACAGTGTTCCGGTTGCCTCAACGATGGAAGGTATTTATATTTGTGTGGAGTCTGCGCTGATGGGCATCTTGCTTTATTATTTTCACGTTTAGTTTGGTTTCAACAATAGCTCTTGCCACAAATTCATTAAAATCAAGTTACTTCAGCTCAAGTGATTCCGCGGCATTGTTCGAGACATGTCTTCAAAAAGGACTAAAAATTCTCGGTTTTGTTTACGACATTTTCTCCAATTGTTCAACCTCTCAATAAAATTTGAAGCACTTGTTTTTGTGGATTTTTGTAGCTCCACATATCAGCGATTTGTAGCTATAAGCTAAAACGGCGAAGAAATCTAATGCTTTGAAGGGAAATTTCATTAATTTCCATGCACAGAACTGAAATCAGGGTTCACTGAGCAGACATTTAGTGGATCCAAACGGTATAGCATGCTTCGTTAGAGATCAACTTTCGCAGATGAGCCGTGGACATTGGTAGTCACCAGAGGGCAAAGTTATGAACATGAGAACATGAATGGACGAACCAAGAGGCGCACTATGGAAGTGGATTTTTTAAACGGCCGACATTAGTGTTGTTTTCAAGTGATGTTAGTTTATCTC
Source organism: Whitmania pigra (assembly GCA_021613335.1). Lineage (NCBI taxonomy): Eukaryota > Metazoa > Annelida > Clitellata > Hirudinida > Haemopidae > Whitmania > Whitmania pigra. Next base: position 1,087,502 of record JAJTWR010000269.1, on the reverse strand, counting down.
CTTGAAAAATAGCTATGACGTTAATTAAACGTCGTTAGGAAGAGACTGCTAGGAAATTAAATAAAATGTGAAATCAGCCTGAGCTAGAACATGACAACAACGATGGCTAATGCCGGATTTTGTCAAGGTGCAGTGGCTATGGTCTCGACCATGCCTAAATCCGGCATGTTTTAGTGAAATTGTTTCAAATAAGTCTTGAGTAAAAAGTTTGGTTAAGTGATTGATGGCATAACTTGCAACATTTGGCAATTTGGAATCTGATTAATTTAACACTTCAATTATACAGAATGATAAAAACGGCCATGTAAGTAATTTACAATTATATCTGCTCTTGTGCATCTTTATATGATTTTATTTCCTAAATAAACCTCAAAATGAAAATTGTCAGATTTGCTCTAATGACTTTATGGCATTGTTTATCCTGTCCAGGGTGGTCTTTACACCATTGAGCTTCAAAATAAAAACATCCAATTAAAAGTTCATTTAAATAATTCAAGAAATATAATTCTGAACTATACAATGCATTAACAATCCTGTTTTAATAATAATATTTTAAGATAGTGTTACAAAGGCACAGCTACGCCGATGGACGTAAAACAAAGTTTGCAATCACGAACGATGTTATCGAAATCACCAACTTTCTCTTTTATTACAAGATGATGATCATGCTGAATGTTGCTAAGGGCAGGATGATTTTCCAAACTGTTCAGCTCATTTTCATGCTTGCTCTTCACGTTTAAAAGTTCTCCCAACTGTTCTTTTACATCAACAACATCCTAAAGCATGAAGAAGCTTTTTTTATTTGAGTGCTTGAAGTGAGGATGTTGCCCAAAATGAAAATAGTGATAATAAATTGGTGCAATTATGATTTTAAAAACTTTAATAGAATTAACACAAATTAATTGTCAAGAAACAGACTCTGAACTTATTTAACAGTTAAATAGTTCGATTTTTCATTATTCACTAGAATATGCATCGTGCCTCATTTAATCAAGTATAATTCTACAAAACATCATTCACCTTCAGTTGGATGTGAACCTTGCATCCATCAATTTCCCCAAGGCTCATGCATCCAGCAGGAGCATGATCCGAAGAATTGAGGAGAGTTGTACTACTGGATCTTGCCAGTGTTGCCAGGACTTCAAGGTGAGATGAGATGCTCGTTGGGTTGATGTTCCCGGGAGTGAGAATCACTTTTAAAAATTAAAACAATTATCTTTAAAAGCTATGATGAATTATCATTGAAATGTCAACATTTCTGGATAGCATTGTGATATCAAATAAAACTAATTAAGCAGTGATATCTTGTTACATCAGCATTTGATTCAATTGCTTGTCAATACTTTAAGCAAACCAAACTTAAAAACAAATTAGTTGTTCATAAATCAAATAAGTTGAGGCCAGAAACTAAAGATCGTTCAAGTGTGACTATGTTCAGGATACCTGGTATCTTGGCATATTTGTCTATCTTCAGGAGGTTTCTCGTTGAATTAATTTTTGATGAAATGTCAAGAATTCGTTTAATTTCTTCTTCCAACTGATCATTGCTGAACTGCTGGAACTGTAATTGAAATAGTTATAAATATGTTATAACGTTATGATTACAATTACAAATTATACATTTTTTTAATGCAGAGCAGTAACTACTCCATTTTAATATCGTTAGTTCATCTCATTGGCACAGCGAAGACATTAAGTGGGTCACCCAAAATAAATGACCCAATTACCTCCTCGGGAATTGGGTAGGCAGCCAATGAGATTGTGCGGACGGATTGCGAGTCCTGCTCGATAACGGCAAATTTTAGCAACTCCTGGAAAAGATGTTCCGACAGGAAAGGCATGAAAGGATGGAGGAGTTTGAGGAAGTTTTGGAAGCAGAAGATGAGGATGGATTTCCTGGTAGCCACAAGTTCTTCATTCAAAGGTGTTTCTGACAGAGATGGTTTGATGCATTCCTGTGATGAGTTTAAGCAGTAAAAGAATTTAGAATCAAGTTTAAATGGATGGATGGATTATCCATTGTGTTAATGCTTTGCTGTAAGAATTACAATTTTTGTTAGATAACATGACATTTGATAAGAATATTATTCAGAATGAATTGTTATCCTAAATAAATGTTTATTTTACAGTTAGTTATTAAATTATTGTTAACAAAATAATAACCATTAGTTAGACTATTGTCATTAAGTAATATAATTGCAAAAAACATTGAAAATGTTTATAGTGCCTTGAATTTTAGGTATTTTAATAACAAAATAAATAAATAACCTCCGTAAGATAAATATTTTGTTTTGATTGTTTTGATTTTTCCAACAAGGCAGTACCAAATTTAAAAAGAAAACAAGGAATGAATCCCATCACCAACTCACCATGTAAACATTACAAAACTCAGACCACCAGAAGTTTTGGAAAGATTTCGTTGCCTCGAACAGCTTTAGCGAATCAAAAGCCTCGTTGGCTTCCTTGACTACTCCAGAGAGACGACTCAAGATCCACCTGTCGACTGGAGTGAGGGAGTGGAGGGCCTGGTGGTGATGATGATGATGATGATGATACTGGTGATGATTATGATGATGGTTGGCAGATTAAATGTTTTGATATGCTGACACGGTCTTACGTGATGTTAGGTGATTTAGATTGGTAGCGGATTTGTAGAGATAAAATTTCAACTACATGCAAAGTAAGCTTTTATATAGGATATTAATATTATCGATAAACGTTTAACCAAATAATAGCAACAGCTTTCAAAATCAAAATGTCAAAGTTTAAAAATATTTCAAAATATTACAAATAAAAAACCTTCTCACCTGTCCCAGATTCAAAGGTTCGAACAGTCCCTCGTCTGGTTTTGTTTTACTGGCCACGAATTTGAACGACTGCCATATTTTGTTGCAGAAAGTTCTGCAGAACTTCATGTAGCTGACATCCACATTTACAAAGTGGTCTTATGGAGATGGGAGGGGCAATTCATGCAAATTTATTATAATTCATGAAAGATGTTAAAAGTGAAACTAAGCTTAAAATCTAAAACAGAACCCACTGTGGTAGTTATAGGAGCACAGAGCGAACCTCAAGGCATCGGCTCCGCACTCTGGAATTCCGAGCGGAAAATCCCTGCTCAGGATCGGTTTTGCTTTCTTCACTTCCTCGGTAGATAAATTGGAGAAGCTGAGATTTGCCTGGAGATCCTTGTGAGAGAATTAAAATAATTAAAATTAAAATGTTCAAAAAACATAAAAATAAATAATAATTATAAGAACATTCATAGGTGATTTCATTTCAATTGATCGATCATAATATAGCCATTCAAAATATTCAACTCAAAACTCTGATACACTACTTAAAATGTAATGAAGCAGCAGTTTTAATATTTCAAATTAATAGTCAATAAAATAAAATAAAATAATTGAAAACGTCAAATGTCAACCGTGATCCTCTGACAAACCTCAAGAGAGACACCTCTGATGACATGCATGGGGTCGATGACGTTGCCCAGCGACTTGCTCATCTTTCTGCCCTTCGCATCCTGAACGATGCTGTGGAAATGAACCTGGATTAGAAGTAAATAAATAAATAAATGTTCATAATGAAAAATAAATAAATAGATGTTTAAAAAAAAATAATAATAAGATTATGTTAACACTACTTATTAAAATTGAATATTTCAAACTTCATTTTCATTCACTTTCACATGAAAATAATATTACTGTTTATTTATTAATTTAGTAATTTATTTATATGAATACAATATTACGTTATAAAAAATAAAATTACAAAATCTGCAGTGTCGAGATCAGTTATAAAACATGATCGTGATGATGATGATATCTTTAACCTACTTTCTTGAATGGCAATTGGCTGGTGAGCTTCTCTCCCATCATGACCATCCTGGCGACCCAGAAAAACATGATGTCGCTGGCTGTTTCGAGCAGATCGGTCGGATAAAACCTCTCCAGGTCAGAAGTCTTGGAAAATATAATTTAAGAAAATTAAAATCTAAAAACAATAAGCCAAATAATTTTGTTTAATTAAATAACTTCATTGAAAAATGTTTAATAATCTTTCAGTTGGTCAAATATAATTGCATTAAAAATAATAAATAGGCTTGCCTTCTAATTAATTTCTATTAATTGATTAATTAATGTCTATTAATCTATTTCTATTCAATTAATTAGAAAACAAAACCTTGTCTGGCCACCCAAATACCGAGAATGGAATGAGAGCAGACGAGAACCAAGTATCAAGGACATCTTCATCTGATGGAATTAATCATATCTTACTGTTATTACTATCATTGTTGTTGTTGTTGCCATTATTATTCAAATGTGAAAAAATTTTATTATACTATTGATTAGTGTAATATAGTTGATTATTACAATGATTTAAAAAAACCAGCTTAAATGGAATCAATTAAAATTATTCAGAATAAATCAAATTAATCACAACAGTCTCAAATAATCAACCAAACCAAAAGTAGTGCAAATCACCTTGAGTGACCTTGACATCGCATAAAGTCCTCCCAAGCAACTTGGAAGCCTTCAATTTGGCCTCTTCTTCATCATGTGCAGCGACCCATTTCTCCTCGCTTGACTCGTTATCCTGGTTAGTAAGTAATAAATTATCGTTAGTTATTAAATCATTCTTATTGACGATTAAAGGTTCGTATAACCATCAATAATTGCTATTAATACAATAAAAAATTAAAAGAAAAACGATTAAGGCATGATGTGTAGGACACAATTGTACATCAAAAATAGTGATAATAATGATTATGATGATGTTAATAATAATAATAATAATAATAATATGATAGGGCATAACTACTTATGTTAATTATTAAATTACTTGGCAAGACATAAAAGAAATTACTAATTCATTCACCAGAGTTGAAATTTTATAAGCAGGAATTCTGTGCCCCCACCAGAGTTGTCGTGAAATGCACCAATCTCTAAAAGTAAAAACAAATTAAGCACAGGTTTAAATTAAATATGCTAATGTTTTAATGTTTATTAATTTTTATCTTACTTCGTATTGGTCAGCCAATCATTCCAGTTCTTGGAGTAATGACCGGGTACAAATTCCAATCTACCACTCTCGACAGCCTGTCATCGAATGGGATAATTAATATTAACTAGCTAATACAACAATCAGTTGCATCGACACAATTAATTAATTTTATCATTAAATAACAAACATAATTAACGAAGCTCCACCTACCTCACGAGCAGAACTTGCCATTTGCTGGCAGTCGACAAACCATTGGTCCCTGATGATGTATTCGACGACGTCACCAGTCCTGCTGCAAATAGGAAGGTTCATCTGGTGATTGGCCACACCCACCATCAGACCCAATGAATCCAGTTTCTGGTGAACTATGTGCCTGGCTTTGAATCTTGGCACATTCTGCCATAGAGCAGCGTTACAATATTTAGCTGAATAATGTTTAGTAAATAATAAACCAAAGTTTAATCAGGTAATTGAATAATCATTGAAACAATTAAACCAATTTTAAAATAATATCATTTCAAGCTTCTAAATTTTAATTAAATTTTCATTTTCCTATACTGTAGATGGATGGGGAATTCAAAACGAGCAAGAAGACAAATAACCTGAAATTCCTGAGGTACGTTGATCAACCTGCCCGACTCATCCAATATGTTGACGAGGTCGAGTTTATGTCGAGAAGCAATGTCAAGGTCGGTCGGATCATGACCTGGAGTCAACTTTACGGCACCTGTTAAGAATCGCGACGAAAATTGGTTAAAAGTGAATAAACAACGAACTAATTAGTTAATCGAGTACTATTATGTAACCCATAATTATGTGACCATCAGATGCCCATGATTGACAAACAAACCATCTAGTTACAATTAATGATTGAGAAAACAATGATCTTTTTAAATTGCAAAAAGATTTGAATTTCAAGGTCAACATATTAAAGTTACCTGTCCCAAAGTCAGGACTGACTGCATCATCAGGAACAATTGGGAGGGGCTTGTTTGTGAATGGGTGGAGCACAAACTTGCCAATCAATTGAGAATACCTGGCATCATCTGGATGGACAGCTACACCCACATCACCAAGCATGGTTTCGAGTCTGGTGGTTGACACCATCAGCTTCTCATCTGCATAATTTATTTTTAGACTTTATTATAATATCTTGAATATTTAACTAGAACTTTACAGCCATAATCCAAAACTCCATAGTTTGAAACATATAAATTTCCAAATGTAAATCAAAGAAAAATAAATATTTAATAGAAATAAATTTTAAATAAATCGATAACAAATTCATTACATGAATGAAAATGTTTCAACAATGTACAATTAATGTTCCATCACATCCCTATTATTATAATTAGATGACTGACCGGAGTCAGCAATTGGATAGGCAAAAGTGTGCATGACCCCAAACTGGACTTCTCTGTCATAACCAGGCACTTTGATTTTCGTGGGACCCGACAATTCCAAAGTATCCACCTGTGTTAAGAATTTATAATTAATATGTTTTATTTTTCTACAAGCAATAATATAAACTAAATGATCAAACAACTATTAATAATATAACCATAGTAATAACAATAATAATAATGAAATATAATATTTTAACCACCAGCAATTAACAGCCACACATCGTGGACAACGAAAAAGACATCATCAATATTCACGAACTAATTGTTAATAATGACAATAATAACAAACTAATAATAATAATAATAATAATAATAATAATATAATAATAATAATAATAATAATAATAATAATAATAATAATAATAATAATAATAATAATAATAATAATAATAACCTCAATGTCCGAAATGGTTGACTTGAGAGCACATGACCAGTTAACAAGCCTTGTGCTCCTCTGAATTAAGCCATCTTCAAATAATAGGATGAAGGCCTCCCTCACAGCCTTGCTCATGTTCTGCATAAATTAATAAATTATTACAATTATTACTATTAAACGTGATGAGCAAAATCGTTGTCCACGTTGTCGTCAATGAAAAGTAGTTTTCCCATTTAAATTCACAAGTTGAAGATTAAGGAATATCACGTTATGAATATTAATGAAGAACCTCACAGGGTCAAGGGTGAAGGTCATTCTTGACCAATCCAATGAACACCCAAGCCTCTTCATCTGCTCCAGTATTTCGCCACCGTACCTGGAATAAGGAATGTGTAAATGTATGACATCATCATCATTCTGTCAACGATTAGCAATGTCAGCCATGTTGAAAAATTCAAGGCATAACATACAAATGATAAAAACTATTATCACAATCCAAACCACTAGATATGATGATTACAATTGTTTGACAATACTATCAAAACAATGCATGTTCAAAGTATGAATTCAACGGGAACAAAATTAATGAGCAATATTAATTGAAAAGCATCATCATCACCACCACCATTACCACAATCATTGCCATCATCACCACCATCATAATCGTCATCATCACCTCCATCATAATCATCATTATCATCATCACCGTCAACCTACTGCTCCTTCCACCATCATCATCATCACCATCAACCTACTGTTCCTTCCACTTCCAAACTTCCTCCAGAAATTTCTCTCTGCCCAAATCGTGCCTCGAGAGTCCGCGGTCCTTCACGAGTTTCTTTTCGACGACCACCTGGGTGGCAATCCCCGCATGGTCGCAACCGGGCACCCATGTCACCCCTCGTCCCTTCATCCTATGCCTGAGATTAATTAATTATTTTTAGTTTCGTAATTATTCACGTTCAATAAATTATGATAACGACAGGCTGTAATTCTAATTAAAAATATACCATTGAAATAACAAATGTTTATTCGTTGAAAACTCACAGACATAATAAATTGAGCACGACATATTTTGTTTACAAATATTTAATAATAAAGTAATAATTCTAAAATCTGCTTTAAATGTTTCTTACTAACCATCTGCACACTGCATCCTGTATGGAGCATCCGAGGGCATGACCCAAATGCAAGTTCCCGGTGACATTTGGAGGTGGGAGACACATCGTGAATCGACTGTCACTCTTCGAGGGATTCTTAAGAAGCAATGAAGGTCTTTAAGAATAAATTATTTTGAATTTCGAAATTAATTCTAATTCATGTACCTGGTAACCTGCTGAATCTGCATTGAAAATGCCTTGCTCCATCCAGTGGTTGTACCACTTTGCTTCAACAAAAGATGGATCGTAAGCTTCTGGGAAAGAACCATCTAAAGAGAATGAAATACATTTGTTATGATTTATTATCCAAGTATTCATTCATAATATAACAAAATATAATAACAAGCCAAAATTTAACAATGTTTTTCACAAATTATTTCATAGTGCCATTAACTAATTCCTTAATTAATTAAAATACGAGTAAATTCCTAAATATTAATAATACTCATGTAACTTCAAGCCATTCATGTTGCTGACCAACTGCTCCTGGTAGTGATTGTTTTTCAACCTGCAAAACAAAGAATGGAAATAAAATGTTAGACTTTCTAAAATAAAATAATCTCAAGTTATGTATAATAAACAATTCCTTTAATATTAAATAACTGAAAATACATTTTTGTTTTACGTAAACAAATTTATTTGTTCTCAGCTCAGACTAACCTTTTTCTTCAGTTTCTGTTGTTGATTTTCTATGTACTCCAGTCGTCTGGCTTCTTTCCTTTTCTGCTTCATCCGCATCCTCTCTTCTGGAGATACCTTTGCATCTTCTTTAACATTTTCACGTGTGATAGCTGATAAATGTAATTTGTAAGTTTGTCCATTCCAGAAGCTAAATCGCTTTTTTAAAAAGTTTCGATTTAGAACAAATAATCGAGTTTTTAGCCCAATCATTTTACGTTCCTATCAATGCAATCTATTAAATTACAAGTGTTAAAAAAGTTATCAATGCCGTCCTTTAGAAAATAAAATAACAACACAGAAATTAACTTTTGAATACATTTAAAAGTTGACTTTTTCAAAAGTACTATTTGTTTCGGGCTTTATTTTAATATTGCATCTTTTTTTTGTATAAGATAAAGTTAATTATAAATACGTTTTAATAATTAACAGTAATGTTACAAAACTAGGACGATTACTTGTTTCCAGCCAAAGGCTATACTAGCTCTCCTACGTTAAATGCAACCTTATTAAAGAATTTGTAAAAGTTGTAATTTTTTATTTTTTATTTTGTAATTTGTTAGTGAATCATTTACACATAAAAAAAAAGAAGCACTAGCCAACTTCTACAGATAAGATATAAAGTGCGCCGCTCTTTGGACCTCTGGATGTTGAGCCGGCGTTCCATCCTCGTACGAAATGTTTGGGTTGAAATTATTAAGGCCTGTCTTTAAGTTATCTAATAGTAGGTCAGCTTCTGGTCTGACATTAATTCGCGATAAATGTTTTATCAACAATGAGTGGGTGTCTGCTAAAAGTGGAAAAACATTGGATGGTGAGATTTGTAAAGATTAAGATTTGTTAAAATTAAGTTCATCATACTTTTTTACCATCGTACTCTTTTCGTTTTAGTGCTTAATCCAGCGACCAACGAAGTCATTGGAAAAGTTCCAGATCTGTCTGTGGATTATTTGGATGAAGCCATTAATTCCGCACATGAAGCTTTCCAGACGTGGAAAACGATGACTGTCAGGGTGGGAATGATATAATCTTATCGGTTTCAAGATAATATAACAACATGTTAAGAAGATAAAAAAGGCAACATCACTTTGACTTTATTGAAATCCTCTTTAAGTTTAACTTAATAATTTTGCTAATTATTTCAATTATTGTTGTGATTGAGGTCTTTGTTACAAATTGAGCCATGATTTGAGTTACGTATTCCGGTCACAACTGCATTTCATTTAATCTCTAAACATATCACGTCTAGTATTTTGAACTTGTCAATTGTTCGGTATTTATTTGTTAGTTGAATTTAATCATCATTTAGTTACATGGTTAACTAGCCAAATAGCAATGAATATTATATTATAAATTAAACAATAAATATTTGCTTTCTTAGGACAGAAGTAACATATTAAAGAATTGGTTTCACCTCATGCTGGACAATGAAGAACAGTTGGCTAAGATCATAACAATGGAGAATGTGAGTGCAAAATACGTGCTGATTTTGGAAATGTTATTTCTCGAGTTTTACTTACTGCGTTTTATTTTTTACTTTTTTTGACATTTGTTAATAATTTGGTAGTCTTTATTTTCTGTTACTGTTTCATCCATTGTAATTTATTCCACACATAAAATGGACTCCATCCATGTGAATGATTATAAAGCATCAGTTATTATTCCTGCTCATATTATGTTAATTATTATTATTATGTTAATTTGAATTATCCATTGCACATTCAAAATGCATCCTTTTGACAACTGCCATTATCACGAGTAGCTTATAATCAGTAGGACTTTCCATCTCAAACTCACAACATTAATATAACACATAATTTTTTTCGAAAGGATCGAACTTCATTTGTTTGTTTAGTTAAGTTGTAAGTCGAACATACATGCAAGAATGCATACACCGCAGTTCCAAATGTGTGCTCACATATGTTGACTAAACAAGTAACGATCGACTAACCGACCGGACAGGGCAAGCCGATCAAAGACGCAAGGACGGAGGTTCACTATGCGGCCGATTTTGTGGAATGGTTTGCAGAGGAAGGACGTAGGATTTACGGGGACGTCATCCCCCCTGCCAGCAATGCCAAGAGATGCATCACTATCAAGCAGCCCATCGGGGTTACGGGGATGATTACGCCGGTTAGGTTTTGGGGAGAATGACAATGGTGGTGATGGCGGTTTTCTGATAATAACGATGATGATGATGATGATGATGATTGTGTATGAGATGATTAGTTAATGAATGTTGTATGATAGATGAGATTATAATTTTGTTCATAATGGAGATGGAAATTTATATTTTGGCTCTGCTGTTATAAATTTTTCTTCAGTCCATCTATCATTCTCTTCACCAATAATATAATATCACCATCACACTAATTGCAACTCAATCACAACATCGCATTATCACCAGTGGAACTTTCCTCTTGCCATGCTAACAAGGAAAGTGGCACCTGCCCTCGCTGCCGGATGTACCACGGTGGTCAAGCCCTCCGACGAAACCCCCCTTTCTGCCCTGGCACTCTGTGAGGTGAGCCGGTGATTTGTTGTATGATAACGAATCATCATGTCATCATATTAATGATTTCTATGGATAAATTATTGGTTGGATAGCTATTGGATCATGTGATGATGATGTTAATATTATTAATATTATTAATTATATTATTAATATATCAATTAATTGAGACTCAACTGATTTAAGTATTGCTTCCAACCGGTTATGTTGATTAATTTTATTCACGAATATTAATCATTACTCTTCTCTTTTTATTTATCTCCGCTCGAAGTTGGCACTGCAGGCTGGATTTCCGAAGGGAGTTCTGAACGTGCTCGTCTGCTCGAAGCAAAGTGCTCCCGCCTTTGGAAAAGTCATCTGCGAGAGTCCGCGCGTTGCCAAAATATCGTTCACAGGATCCACAAGTGTTGGGAAGGTTGGTCGATTGTTGATTGTTGATTGATTTGATTACGTGATAATTAATCAGAATTAATGATTAATAACAATTGTGTGATTTAACTGATGATAATGTAATTAACTAAGTAGTCTAATCAGTTTATTTATAGTGATAACTGGTTAAGTGCTGTTTAGAATTGTTAGCCAATTAAAGCTTTTGTTGTGGAACCTCTGATGCTATGCATGAAGTTCCTTATAAATTTATTATTATTGTTATTATTATTATTTGTTATTATTATTATTATTTATTTCATCAATTCAGTCGAATAAACAATGGTTCTGAACTTCAGGGCCTTCTGAAGGGTTTGGCAGGGTCTGTGAAAAGGTCGTCCATGGAGCTCGGTGGCAATGCCCCTTACATCGTTTTTAACTCTGCAGACGTTGAGGCTGCTGTCAGAGGAGTCATGAATGCCAAGTTTAGATGCAGCGGACAGGTGGGCCCAATAGTTTATTGTAAATAATAATCGGTTGTAATATTTTTAGTTTGTCAATAATGGTTAGTTTGTTAATAGTTAGTTAGTTGTGGTAATGAACTTATGCTAATCATTTTTAAAATATTACATTTAAATGACATCCATCGCAGCATGAGTTCGTGCTAATCACTCGCCCGCCCGCTTCATTATTTCCAGTCATAAAATAAGTCAAATAACTTGGAAAAAGTAAAATTATAAAACTATAAAAGTTACTGCCGAGAACATAATCCGACTCTAACATTAGACAATCATGTTTTGCTAACCATCACCAGCTAACCAGGGACATGGGATTTGATTTAAACTACCCAAGGTGACCAGCCATCCTTGGTAAAAAGATTCTGAGTTTTGGTGAACAGTTGTGATATAAAAGTTGTGACAGCAACTGAGTTCGTTATCATAACAAGGACGTATCCTCACGTCTATTCGTAATGTAACACGACAAATAATAATATTAATTGCATTTAATAAATTTTTAAATTATGTTATAACTTTATAATGATTATGATTAATAATCCTTAATAATTACTATTTTATTTCACTTAATCACTTTAAATTTTCATAACTTATCCTTTCAGTCGTAAACATTTATCGACTTTATGAAGTCTTAACACAAAACAATTTAGACCGTGCACATTTCTTCGTTTTAATTCTCTTCAGACGTGCGTGTGTCCAAACCGTCTGTTGGTGCAGAGTGGCATCCACGACGAGTTCGTCAAGAGACTGAGTGCAGAAGTCGGGTCGCTGAGGGTGGGCAACGGGCTGTCCGAGGACACTAACCAGGGACCGCTCATCAACAGGGGTGCCGTCGAAAAGGTGATTGCGGTCGATGTTTCGTGAATTTTTCTCCCCTTATCTGCACGGGGTCGCACAAAAAGTTGCGATTGCGATCTAGTGTCTTTTTTGCATTCGTGTCGAAAAAGTTCAGTCCGAGTTAATTTAATATTGCCGTTCCTAATTCTTAACGTCGAGTTATTAACGTCACATTGTGCCGTTTATGAATTAATTACTTAATTAATTTTAACGTGCGCAAGGTGCATCAACACGTGACCGACGCCGTGTCGAAGGGTGCAAAGGTCGTGACGGGAGGTCGACCCGTCGATGACGAGTCGAACTTTTACCAGCCCACCGTCCTCACCAATGTCAGTACCACCGCCCTCTGTGCCAACGAGGAGACTTTCGGACCTGTGGCTCCAATACTCAAGTAAATGATGATGATGATGATGATGGTGGTGGTGATGATGATGATAGTGACACTGATTGTAATTATGATGAGGCTTTTTAAATTATTTACATTATAGCATATTAATTAAAGAGCCTTGAACACCATATCTACACAACATACTTGACTATTTATTTATTTATTTATTTATTACATAATCACCAAGAACAATTCACACAGGTTTGAAACGGAAGACGAAGCCATTAAAATTGCCAATGCCACCAACTTTGGATTGGCAGGTGAGTTGTTCACTCGACCGTGAATATTTGATCTCAATGGCAGTGTTTTAGTTGTTGTTTTGTGATTAACGTTCGTTCTGAATTGCTTGTTGTTATGCAATTGTTAATAAGATTGTAAACATTGTTGTTGTGCACCTTATTATTGATCCATCTTTAGTTATTTTAATTTATCATTATTACCATTTCTTATTTATTGATATTATTATTATTATTATTATTTAAAGTTTTTACACATTTTTTGTATTTATCAGAAATGAAATAATATTATTTTTACAATTCCATAACGATTTCTTCGACTCAGGTTACTTCTTCTCAAAAGACATTTCCCAGGTGTGGCGAGTGGCCGAGCGCCTCGAGGTGGGGATGGTGGGCATCAACGAGGGCCTCATCTCCTCGGTCCAAACCCCCTTCGGCGGCATCAAGGAATCCGGGTTCGGCAGGGAAGGCTCCAAGTACGGCATCGAGGAGTACCTCCAAATCAAGTACATGTGCTTTGGAGATATTTGAACGTGTCCGACTTGCGTGTTTTAGAGGAGATGTTTTATTTTTATTTTTATTTCCTTTATGCCTTCACCTCTTTAAGATCAAGATTTAATTTTTGTTGTGGTTGTCGTGGTTACGGACGATTGGATGTTTGTTGATGCATTTGCGTGGAGTTATTACTTCGGAAATAATTTGATAGCTTAATTCACATAATTAGACGGGTTGCGTTGGTAAATGCGTAGAATTATTAACATCATCGGCTAGACAGTTGTTTTGATTCCAGTTTTGAACTTGTGAATAAATGAAATCATTGTTAAGCATTGTCATAGGTAATTTTTGTAGTTAGGTAATTTGTGTCATTGATAATTCTTGTAGTTAGGTAATTTATGTCATTGATAATTCTTGTAGTTAGGTAATTTATGTCATTGATAATTCTTGTAACGGACGGACGGGTTAGATTTCAGAGTTTCTAGTTTCTGAAAACTGTCGGATTTGTGGTGTAATTTGATTCTCACCGGTTCTCGCTTCTCAAGTTGCCTCGTGTTGGTTTTAAAATTCTGCAACAAAAATTCTGGTTATCAATAATTTTTAGCTGGCCGAACAAACCCGTTGAGTTTGATTTTTAAAACTCTGGTTTTTGAATGCCCTTCTCGAGTCCAAACAACTGGCTTTCTGGATCTTTTTGGATTGTCGTCATTGGGTTGTTTGATGTGATTTTTTAGTTGTAGTGACGAAAAACATTGAAACAAGATTAATCTTGTAAACTCAGTACAGTGAAAGTGGTTTTAAAGTGGCTTGAAGGACAACATCCGTGTCGTATTTTCGGCCCACGCCTTGTTTGTAATTGTAACTTCATTTATATAGCGCCATAAGCATAGCGTCAGAGGCGCTTCTTGTAACCATTTATATAGCGCTCCTTCCCAAGGGCGCTGGCGGCAGTACAGGCTGGGTTTCGAACACGACACATTACGACTGTTGCCATTACCGCCGTATGCAGGCACGCAACCCATTCGGCTAACCTGCACGCCAATGATGATGATGATCTTACATTCGTTTGGACGTCTTGAGGCTAATATTAATATTAATATCCATTTGAACACAAGAACAAAGACATTAAAATTCGAATTTATATTTTCGTTAAAACTGCGCACGAGAGGTAGGTGTTCGTAACAAATGATGATCGAAATCCAATGAAGACAACAACGACCTCTTAAAATACAACAGCGGCAATAAAGAACTGCTCTCGTTACAATGCCATCCATCTATTTACCCCAACTTGTACACCACTGTTTTTACTAGGCCGAGATATATTTGATCAGAAATTTGGTGACTGTAAACAAATAGAAATTCAGAAAGCAAAATAGATGTCGCTCGTTAGAAAAATAAAATGATTGTTAGTAAGTAAGGTTAGTAAGTGAGTCAATTTTTTTGAAAAATGTGTAAATATATGCGAGAGATTTTAAGTTGCGCTGTTGTTAATAAAAACGAGAAAAGTTTTTTGATACAAAATATGGAATGTCGAAATAATTAATGCCAAATGAGTGGATTTGTAGGAAATAAGAAGATTCAAAATGACCCATAAATCTCGTTCGTTCCCGGCCTAGACTCATTCAAGTGCTTTGACAAAACTGAGCAAACTAACATTTAACTGCCGCAACAATTATTACTTCAATAAATATTACACAATTAATATTTACCATTTTAGTCATTTCCTTTACTTGATTACTTTCGTCTGGAAACGATTCTTCACTTGACGCTTGATTGTCGACGAAACTGGCAAGTTTGCTATGAAATCCGGTCTCCCAATGGCCTTGACTATGACATCAGTGGCCAAATTCTTTAAGCATTCGACAGGTCTGAGTACTGGTGTCCAGAGTTTAACAGGTACAACTGCTTCCTCACTGGAGCGTGGCTGCAGGTAATACCTGTCCGATTCAGACCTAGAAAGACCGGATGCCCTCTCGATGAAACAGATCACAGTCTCTTTTGGCGGGTCAAAAGGTGGATGTTGAGTTGGTGCCTGCACGGGTGGACTGCGCTCGTGGAAGGTGTAGTAACCTGTGGAGAAGGGTGAACCTCGATTGGTAATTGAAATAATTTTATCACTCTAAATTGTAAAAAAAAAATACTCCTGAGTCTATGCAATAAATGGCAAACCGTTGGCATATTCTATGCCCGTATGGTGCGTCACCCCCTGTGATCTGAAGCTGAGGGCGAGGACATATCTGTCGTCTGAACTGTTCCTCACCAGGTACGACCCATCCTCCGTCCCTCTCAGAATTTCGTTCGCTCCCTCTCTGCCCAAAGTACCCCAGTACCAGAGACACTGAGAAGTGGAGTAATTATAACATTAACTGGTATAATACAAACGTGCAATGCTGACAATAAAGTATATAATAAAAATTTGATTAACTATTAAATAAGAGTTAATTAAACAACCAAATAGAAATGCAAACTGGATTGCATTATAATACTATAATAATAGATGTTAATTTCATTACTGGATTACATTTTTTGGCATTACGTAATAATAATAATAGTAACAAGTGCATTTGTATAGCGCCGTAAGCGTCAGAGTCAAGGACGCTTAAAAAATAAAAATAAATAAATAAATAAATAAATGATCAGCAAATTAAGTTATTGATTGATTATTGATTACATTTCTCAAGTCCTTCAGGCTTTCCTGAGGGTTGACGTCGTAACGTGTTTTCTTCTCCTGCGGAAGTTGAGGGTCACGTACTTCTCGTTCTATGACCTTCGGGTCTGTGGTGCAGTTAATAAATAAATCAATTAATTAATTAATTAATTAATTATTAATTAATTATTATTAATTAATTAGCATATGTTAACCAGTGTAATTATCGCGAAGTTAAAGTAACACCAGAGACACGTGAGGTTGTGAATTATTATAACGACATTTAATTAATTAATTTAACATGTAACAATTTATTTGACTTAAATTTGGTATATATGCACTCTATATGTACAGATTATTTGACACCAATTTGTGTTAGCGGTCACTGTGAGCCTCTTTTTGGTTTCAATAAACAAATAAACAAATAAATAAATAAATAAATACATAAACATTATTAATATTAATGAGAAGTTTAGACTTCTATTATTGAGCTTAAAAGATAACATGGCCGATACTCGTACTGTATGGAAACAACTTGATAATTGTTTGTAATGATGTTAATGACGTGGAAGAATGGTTAATTCGATGTTGCATTGAAAAGTGAATTATCGTCTGCACTACTGTCCAATGCAATGCATTATAAACATTCATTGAGCTGTCAATGCAAAAGCAAGGATATTACTTATTGTCAAAAATGAATGCTTATATTGTTGGTAAAACAATTCAATTAGATAATCAATGGTGCTATTTGTATTATAATTGTCTTATGAAAGCTTTTACTATTAATAATAAGTTGCCGGAAATTACGAAAAGTTACATTTACAATTATTTATTTATTTATTGTTAATTTATCATCTAAAGCATCATCGGGCAATGTTATCGTCAGATTTTATTTGACCAGAAAATGAATTTATTGTGGATATTGCATATTCTCGACATTATTAGTAATAATAATTATACAATATATATGTAATATTAATTATACAATATACATGATTATAAACTAACCACGAATTAACACATCCCACGTAGATCACAAAATCGTGTACTAGTAGCATTAATATCAATCAAAAACATTATCAGTTTTAAGAATAAATAAATATTACAAGAAAAAAACCTAAACGATATCATTGGGTTTATTACGAATTCAGCCAACGTTGTGTCAAACATATTTTTGGCTCAGCAGTTGTTGTGGATAACCTACATCCCTCACAGGATTAACAGTGACGTGCAAGTAGCAGAAAATCCATAGAGGACCATAAAACATCTTCCAAACTTGGAGCAGGCGACCAAGGAACTATTCGGACAATTTGCATGTTACATGAATTTAATAATAAATTCAGTCCAAATTCATTCATTTTATTATGCATACAGATGCTAATTAATTCGTTCAAGTATTTGTATAATTGATTTTTTGATTGATTAATTCAAATTCAACTCTTTCTGGATAAGCATAGAATAACATCCATTCCTTAATTGTACTGCATTGAATGAGTTTATTAATGTTATTTATCGCTGTTGTGGTTATTTTCATAAACAAATAACTTTATTAATATATTTTTTACACTACCCACCATTAATTATAATCAAATTATTTACAAACAACAACGACGACGACAACGACAGCAACAACTGAATACCACCTGACAGCGAAGAGTCAGAATCAGCCGATCCAGCGTTGAAACTGCGTGCGCTGAAGTTCATGTGCTGAGCTTTAGAGGACAGCGAATAACAGCTTCCCTGGTAGGAAGCATTACCGAGGTTCCTGGTCAAACTCGAAGACTTCAGAGGCAGCGACAGTTGGTCGAAGCTCGTCCCAGGCTGCCAACTTCTGGCCATGGCCACGCTCAGCTCGTCCTCTTCGTCGTCAGCCGCGGCAGTCCTTGATCTCTCTCGGAGACTGGATACTTCCATTGATCTACAGTACTTGCATTGTTTGATGCATTCTTCGCAATTCCATCTTTTGTCGGCGTTGTGGGATCTCGAGAGGAGAGAATGCTCCTTGAACTTCTGCGGCATAAGGATGTCCCTCAAAAAAGATCTCGGTGACGAACGATTCTTCTCACCGCTCCTCCGAGTCCGGCCGCTCTGACAGTGACAAGGAGACTTGTGCTTCAGCTCGAGTTTCTTGAAAAAGTTCTGCAACTTGATCATACCTTTGAAGGTCTGTGGACTTTTGCTTTCTGATCTTCTATGGTCGGGGAGTCTCATGCCGATGGAGGATGCTGACGAAGCCACGCTTGTGACGTCATGACGGCCGTTGATCTTGTTGCAGTCGTCGCCGTCGGAGTAGAAGTTCTTGCCTTGCCTCGACTTTTCCTGCCGAGTCCTCTCGAGACAAGACCTGGCCTCGAGCTTGTTTTGAGTCTTGAGGGGAATGCCGAGCATTTTGGCCTCCTGCATCACTTCGTCCCAGCTCATGTGGATGGGTTCGTTGTCAAAAGACGATTGTTGTTGTTGTTGTTGTTGCTGATGTTGTTGTTGTGGGTCGTTTTTGATCTGCTTCTTGATGACGTTGCCGGATACCGGAGAACATCTGTGAACATCGTCTTTAGACCGGGAACTCGACCTTGCCCGATCGATGGCTCTGTGGGTGGGCGTGGAGTGAGATTTCGACGAGGACGAAGAACCCTTCCTTTCCTTAGGACTTCCGCAGTTGCACTCCTTGTGCACCTCTGGCAGAATCTTCTTGGCAAAGTCAGTAGTCTGAGAGTTCTTGGAGTTATTCTGCTCGTCGTTCAGGAAATCTTTGAGTCTCCTTTTCATCTTAGGTGGACTCAGTTTTTCTCGTCTCTGCTCGAAAGCCTCTCTCTGGACGAAGTAGCGCGTGTCTTTCTCGATGACGTCCCCGTCTTTTAGCTTCGAGTCGATGCAGTTGAATTTCTTTCCACTACTGGCACTGCTATTGTTGCTATTACTACGATCCTTGTTGATGCTGTTGTTGATGATGTTCTTGTGGCTGCTGTTCTTCTTGTTGTTGTTGCTGTTGTTGTTGCTGTTGTTGTTGTTGTTCTTGAAATCTTCGATCTCCATCAACATCGTCTGCCGGAGTGTGTTTGTAGCTTACTCCTGGAGGAGAGAGATGTTGAGAGCGCTGGAGAGGGGAATCTTAGCGCTCGGACCTCGGTAGCTTTTGATGCAACGCTGTGGCGACGAGAGCTGCTGAAACTGCTGCGGTTGGTGTGGTCGCGTTGCTGGTGATGATGACGATGATGTTGTTGATGATGATGATGAGAGATGGTGATTATTTATTCGATTAAAATCCGTTGCATTAAATAAGATTATCTAAGATGATTTAAAGGTGGCGATAGTGACGATGTCAAGTTAAAATACAATGATGGTGATGATGATGATGATGATGATGATGATAATGATGATGACGGTTGCGATGGTAAGAGTCTGTTTCAGAACTTGCAGGTGTGATGGCAATCAGAGATCCGAGTAATATCCATGTATGTTCCTTTTATCAGACGAATTCAGGAAATATCTGCCAGTCATGTGCCCACCGGAAACAGCCTTCACCTTACATGTTGTTGTTGTTGTTGTTGTTGTTGAAGTGTTAGGTCGTCGTAAAAGTTGGTTACAGCTGTTAGGAATTTTATGTTAGCAAGATAAATAAATTAATAAAACAGTAGATAAACTCAAGCTATGCAATAAATAATTATCAAATTGAATAATTATTATATCATCAGTAATTATCAGTTCAAAATCAATTTTTGCTAACAGCTAGAGCCATTTCGTTGATTAAAGCCTGTATATTCATGCATGATATTTATTACAAAACCTGCGTGTTTTATGGCAATTTTCAACGTTTATCTGATCACTTTACTAATTCATTACCTAATTAATTAATTAATTATGCTCGGTTAATTAGCTGTCATATTCATTTCATGGTAGCATTTTCTTTTTATCCTTTATTTTCTAACTTTGTATAATTAATATTTAATAACTTTGTGTTAATAATATTTAATAACTTTGTGTTAATAATATTTAATAACTTTGAGTTAATAATATTTAATAACTTTGAGTTAATAATATTTAATAACTTTGTGTTAATAATATTTAATAGCGATATATTTTATCTAATTATCGTTATTCCAGTATTTGACTGCACAAATTGCAATTGATGAATTGACACCGAAAATGTAATAAACGTAATCAAGATTACAAAGTCATATTAATTGTAATCAATGAATTAGATTTGGGCATATTGTAATAAATACATTTGTCGATGATCACTGCAATGTAAGTTGTTAGATTTAATCACAATTATAATTATAATTATAATATTATTATTATTATTATTATTATTATTGTTATAATAATGTTAAAATCTAATGCAGCGTAAATGTCATTGATGATGTTGGTTAATTTTAAAAATTCTGGCAAATTATTTCCAATTTCCGTTACCTCGCCGAAAGTTGCTCAGTTTTCGAAAATGTCCAACAAGAGAACAAAACCGAAACCAGATCAATTCTTTTTCATTACAGAAGTTGTCGTTGCCCTCATCATATCGTGACTTTAAGACTTATCGTTGCTTTCGTTGCGCAATAGTTTCATTCCTTAGCAGTAATTTGTAACTTTTATGACAACAACACTTACTACAACAACAACAACCTGGTCGTAATGATATTGTAGAAAACAATCATTATCATCATCATCATCATCATCATCATCATCATCATCATCATCATCATTGTCATCGTTATCATGACCACTACTTCCGATGACGCAGTTACAGGAGAGCCAAGGAGGTTTTTATCAGAATCTCCTCCAGACGTACGCATCCACGGACCAAGTGTACGCAATCACGTGCACAACCTCGTCATCGCCATCATCATCGTCATCGTCGCCGTCACCATAATCATCATCATCATCGTCATCATTGTCACCATCATCACCGTCACCGTCATCATCATCATCATCA
This sequence comes from Whitmania pigra, assembly GCA_021613335.1. Taxonomy (NCBI): domain Eukaryota; kingdom Metazoa; phylum Annelida; class Clitellata; order Hirudinida; family Haemopidae; genus Whitmania; species Whitmania pigra. The sequence goes on along the minus strand of JAJTWR010000269.1, from coordinate 1,065,952 downwards.
TTATTGTCATCATCGTCATCATCATCATCATCATCATTGTCATCATCGTCATCATCATTGTCATCATTGTCATCATCACCATCATCGTTATCATCGTTATCATCGCCATCATTGTCATCATCGTCATCATCATCGCCCCTCTTTTTTCTCATTTTCTCTCCTTCAAAAATCCCAGGCACTTCCTCGTACGCGCAGACCGTAAATAAACAGGTGGAAGGTCGGGTGATCAGGTTATTTATAAATAAAGCAGATTTGGTGATGATAATGATAATGATGATGATGATGGTGATGATGGTGCTGATGGTGATAATGATGGTAGTGGCAATGATAATGATGATGATGACGTGTGACAACGGTGATCCTGTTAACCATAGATGACCAACTACCTGAAACCGATGGACATCGATTAATTTATTTTTTTAATAATTTTATTTCCCGATTTTAAAGTTTGAAAAACAGGAGGAATAAATGTCATAAATCTTTATTTTTTTATGTCGACGCATTCTTCGAAAGGAATAAAAGATTCGAACTCACTTCGTCTTCATCCTCTAATTAACCACGATGAAACTTTTAAATGTGAGGCTGTATTTTTAAATTAGTTTTAATTTGTTTTTAAATTCTTTTAAATTTGTTTTTAAATTCTTTAAAATTTGTTTTTAATTTTTTTTAAATTTGTTTTTAAATTCTTTTGTTTTTTTTTAATTTTTTAATTGTTTCTTTGAATTTTGAATTTTAAAAAATTATAAAGAAAATTGTTAATTGCTTGGTTGTTATTAATAATATAAATATTATTATTACTTAATTATAAATTAATATATTATTATTATTAATATATTATTACTATTATTATTATTATTATTATTATTATTATTATTATTATTTATTATTATTATTATTATTATTATTATTATTATTATTATTATTATTATTATTATTATATTATTATTATTAT
>JAJTWR010000269.1:1030000-1062500 GCA_021613335.1 Whitmania pigra | reverse complement strand
ATTTTGGCACAAAAAATCACAAATTACCACCGTTTGGATTATTTTATAATTTTTTAAATCTTCCTATTTATTTATTCCCAGTGTTTTGATAAATCCCCATAAAGCTCACAACTGATTTTAATGTCGGGTAAGAATTAACAGAATAACAATGAGGATTACATGATACAACCTCACATGGTACGATTTGATAACATAATCCAACAATGTTACTTCAAAATGTTAATCTAGGACGTTCTTTGGTAAAGTTGTTCTGTAAATAATTATTAATTATTAGTTATTTTGTAAATAATTATGAAGTATTAGTTGTTCTGTAAATAATTATTAATTATATAATAACACTTCCTTACGTATCAAACACCCAATAAAACCTGTTTGCGTTCGATGGAGCCTTTTTAGCGCCGTAAAACGATATCATGTCGCGACATCAGATGTGGGATTTATATTGTTTATCTCAGCGGATCAATCAATCAATCAATCCACCAGATATGGTAACAAGGGCTGATGTGGATATTTACGACCATGAAGTCAATGTGATGATGATAATGATGACGACGACGATGACGATGACGATGACGTGACGACGATTATGATGAATAATAACGATAATGGCTTTGTCATGATGATGATCGTCGTCATCGTCGTCTTCATCACGAAATTTTTTCATGCACGATTTCCAACGAATGCACTCGCGCATGAAGGAGCATGCCAAAAAAAAAGCCACATCACCTTTCACGTACTCAGGCCAACAACATCATCATCATCATCATCATCATATTCACTGCTGAGATCATTATCATCATCGTCATCATAACCTCACTGGCCACTGTCGTCATCATTAGAAGAAGCAGCATCGACGTCATCTTCAAGATAGATCTCTTGAGGTTTAGGTAGACAGCCAAGAAAACGTCATGCTTCTATTCACTTGAGTGAGTGAGTGAGTGAGTGAGTGAGTGAGTGAGTGAGTGAGTGAGTGAGTGAGTGAGTGAGTGAGTGAGTGAGTGAGTGAGTGAGTGAGTGAGTGAGTGAGTGAGTGAGAATATTTTTCTTCAAACATATTGAATCTTCAAAGACATCCAAATTAATATTTAAATTTTCAGCATAATAACTAATTTTCTTGATCTTATTAAGTAAAAAATATGACAATTTGTCAGATTTTGTGTAAAAATGATTTTCAATAAAATTTTTCATGTTTTGTTGGAAGAACTTAAAAAGTGTTTTTGAATAATTGAGTGAGTGACGTCAATAAAGAACAAAAACATGCAATTATGACCTTCAAGCTAAATGCTCTGAGACAACTCAGTTATGATGATGATATCACAGAATTCATCCATTCTGACACCCATGCATGCATGCATGCATTCATTTATTCATTCATTCGACCATTTATCCATCGATTCTCCTTTTAAATAATTCATTCTTTAACTTATTTATCTATCTTCTCATTCATCCTTAACCCGTCCACCCATCCTTCTTCCATCCATCAACCCATCCGGCATCTGGTCAGCCAAGCAGACTACAGCAGCTGTTCAGTGGTCCATCGTAGCTTATTGATTCCAGAATGCGTAGCGGAAACTATCATCAGAGCTACGACATCCAAAAATAATTTTCTTACTCGATACGGGTCTTTGTTTTCTATTTCAATTCAGCAATTATGTTTGTCAGTATGTTTCTATGCTTATTAGTATGTTTGTCAGTATGTTTCTATGCTTATTAGTATGTTTGTCAGTATGTTTCTATGCTTATTAGTATGTTTGTCAGTATGTTTCTATGCTTATTAGTATGTTTGTCAGTATGTTTCTATGCTTATTAGTATGTTTGTCAGTATGTTTCTATGCTTATTAGTATGTTTGTCATTATGTTTCTATGCTTATTAGTATGTTTGTCAGTATGTTTCTATGCTTATTAGTATGTTTGTCAGTATGTTTCTATGCTTATTAGTATGATTGTCAGTATGTTTCTATGCTTATTAGTATGTTTGTCAGTATGTTTCTATGCTTATTAGTATGTTTGTCAGTATGTTTCTATGCTTATTAGTATGTTTGTCAGTATGTTTCTATGCTTATTAGTATGTTTGTCAGTATGTTTCTATGCTTATTAGTATGTTTGTCAGTATGTTTCTATGCTTATTAGTATGTTTGTCAGTATGTTTCTATGCTTATTAGTATGTTTGTCAGTATGTTTCTATGCTTATTAGTATGTTTGTTTGTTTAATTGTTTCTTTGGTAAAAAAAATTAATGCAGCAATTGATCCATTAGTTGCTTATTTAAATTTGTTATTATAAGATAAAAATTATATTGCAAAACGATTCCTTTATTTGGTCATATTTATTTTTACTTTAATAAGAGCTATTATTAATATTTTCTTTTAAAAAATGCTTACAATTGCCACACAAAAAGTTTATAACAGCGTAGGTGCAAATCAAGACCAAAATTGTCGGAAGATCGTTGGTTTGAGATAAATTCAACTGATGTCTAAGCCTATGTGGTAAAAAGTGCAAATGAATAAGGCGATATGTATGTAATTATAGGGAAAAAGGACGCGAAAGATATTTCGAGGCCAAGACGATATTAATTAGTAAATGTAATGAAGAACTGGGATTACGTGTAACATTAGCAATTAAAAATCAGACTGATGTCCTTAGAGATTCAACTAAATTCAACAATGAGTCTTAGTCCATATAGGTCATCCTATAAAAAAAAAGGGACCTGAAATTTACAAGAAACACGATATGTTGGGACATTACGGATGCGACAATTAAAAATGTGGATAAGAATATGAATTTTGTTGTTTATCAGATTCTGTGAGAGCATGTTTTTAGTTTGAATCGAGCATATAAATCTATAACAGCAGTTCCCAATCCTTGAACTGTCGCAGGGAATATGGTCGATTGGGGTGTGAAGCAGCTCTCTAAATTAGACAAATAGTCTAATTTGATTTAAAATCATCATGTTTTGTGTGATTTTGATTTTTTATTTTAAACCATATTTTTATGATTATGATAATATATGATGTTATGATGATTGATGATTTTTTCTTACGTAAAAATCAGGAAATCATATAAAATATAAAATTTAGTTTTTTTTTAATATATAAATATTTTAATATTAGCTTTATTTTTGTAGACTTATTATTCCGTTTGTCATTCGTAATTTATAGCATTGTATTCGTCGTTGTAAATAAAAGAAATGAAGTTTATTCATTTGCATATCTATTACCGAGCAAAGCCATTGAAAGTATATACTATATAACTAAACGAGGGAAAACAAATCGATATAAAAATACATTTTAATTTTTACATATAACTTTGGTTTTTAATTTCCAAACTCTTTTCGTGCTGCCCGACCCTGGGAATTAATAAATTTTAGCTCCACCAATTTTACAATAACTTTCAAACTGGTGAACGAAGCACAAATTTTAAAACTCTGTCGAACAAATTAAATATAATATCTTTTATTCATCGGTTAAAATTTGTATTTTGTATATAAAAATATTTAAATATTGTGGTAGACGAAATAACGAATTAGATCACATAACGATTTTAAAAATTTATTATAAAAACTAATTCGTTATATAGTCTGGTTCGTTATGTGGTCTAGGATTTGTGTGTGCATTTAGGAGGATTACAAACAGCATATGTCAATCCATTCTTTGGGGTGCAGACTGCCACAGAATTTTCCCTCGAGAAGCAAAAGTTGAAGGCTCACGAACAAAAACATCGGCCTTTCACTTTTTATCGTTGTCCCAAATGTGATAAAGCGTAGGTCTTTGAATGTTGCATTAACTAGTGGCTCTGGTTAATATACTGCATGCTTCATTCTTTCTTAGTTTCAAATCCATGCGAAAGAGGAACAACTAGAGATGTAAGCGTGAAATATTTCAATTGTTTTATTTCAAAATGTTCTGTTCTTTTTGAAATATTTCAACACAAAAAAACATAAAAAAAAAACAAAAAATTTATAACTTAAAGTTAAAATGAAGTTTTGATGTTCTAAAGAAACCACCCTTATCCTGAAATAATTATTTTTCAAGTTTCCCGATGCCTTCCTATATAATTTACAATTGTGCCCTCTGGTAGAAGCACTTTTTGTGGCTTTGAAAAACTATTCAGGCAAAAGGCCTTCCCTTCCCAATAAAATGTTGAATGCCTCCATGAGGTCCCCTCTATTTCTTTTCTTTTCCAGAGTTGTTAATTTACTTCTACTTAATCTTTCCTCGTAACTCAGCTTTCCAAAACCTTCTATTATCCTGGTTGCCCTTTTTTGTACTCTTTCCAACACTTCTACATCCTTTCTCAAATGAGGGTTCCACACTTGCACACAGTACTCAAGGTGTGGCCTTACTAATGCCTTATACAATCTCAGTATTACATCCTTGTTCCTACTCACTACTGTTCTCTTTATCATTCCAAGTACTCTGTTTGCTTTTTTAGCAACTTCCATGCACTGTTGAGATGCTTTTCCATTGTTCTGCATTATTACCCTTAGATCCCTTTCATGATTAGACTGCTCAAGAATGCTTCCTCCAAATACATATTCAACCTTCGTGTTTTTGCATCCCATATGCATAATGGAGCATTTGCTTACATTGAAAAGCATCTGCCAATCTTCTGCCCATTTGAATAACTTGTTAAGGTCTTCCTTAAGTATACCCAGTGTTTCAGTGCATATTCATTTATCCAAAATGATAAACGGAACCAACTCACCACAAACAGGGCTACAAAACTGGTTTTTATTCCCCAAAACTTAAAGCTGTAAGCTTCTTCAGAAGGTAATTACAACTCTGAATCAGAAGACTATTTGGTGAAATGGACTCAGAACTTGATTTAAATTAGCACTGTTTCTCTAGTTTTGTATTATTTTTTACTTATGTTGCAATAAACTTGTTTAACTAATCACGAACCATCACTTTTCAACAAATTTAAAAAAAACCCATAAAAAACAATAAAAGCCCATAAAAAACAATAAAAAACCATAAAAAAAACTCGGACCAAAAAAAACATGTTTTTTTTACATCTCTAGGAACAACTACTACGTTGACAGGCATACAAAAATGTAGTTTACTAATTTGATTTCAGATTTTAGACACATTTTATTATTCTGGCAGAAAAAAAGGATTGAACAAATTATTTTTTAAATTTGCAAAAGAAATTTTTACATATTTTATTTTTTTTTATTGTTATCTTCAAGATAAAAAAAATTTCGTCTCTATCTTAATCCGTTAAAAAGTTAAACAGATTTACCAAAATTGTAAATAATATTTTAAAGTTTAAATATATTAAAGTTTAATTTTTAAAATTTTAAATTTGCAGTTCGTACAATTTTGAAACCAGTGAGTCCCAGGATATTTGATAAAATCCAATCTATATTAATGCACTGTTTTCTCAGTGAAAAAAGTTTGTTAATAATCTGCTCCATTGCTCGGCAGCGGGTTGAAGTGATTGAAATGGGCCTTTAGTTTCCAGGGACTTTGATGGGACCTTTCTTGTGTAAAGGAGTGACTAATACAGCTTTTCAGTCACGGAGCAACTTTCGATCTTTAAGGGAAATGTCAAATATGTGAGCAAGCGGTAGAGCCAGAGAGGATGCACACTTTATTTCAAACAATTTGATTTTGAATTACTAATATTTTAAATTAACATGGTTTAATGGTTGTTACATCATTAACACTACAATTCTAATAAGAATGACAATAATAGCAGCATTTAAAGTATAATAACAATAACAAAGCATTAATAACAACAGCAACAATGCAACAATAATAATAACAACAACGACGACGACAATACCAGGCTGCTAGTACGTTTCAGAGTTAGTGACGTCAATAGAACGGGCTCTGTTTATTAATCTCAATTCAAGTACCCTTTCATACGACTGATCTCGCCTCAAAATCATACGCCTTCAGATAGCATCGTAACGAGGGTTTAATGGGGTTAAGTTAAGAAATGATGAATGACGCTTTCAGAACTGGACATTTTTTTACGAAAGTTCTCTTTAATTCTATCAGATAATCAAAGCTTAATAATTAACATTTTGTATTTCATGAATAATGTATTAGCTGCGTGTTTACAATTAATAATTATGCTTCAACTCGTTTCAATTCAACATTGTAGTTCCTTCAAGATAGATTTTTATCTCCGCAAAGAGTAGTAATAAAAATAGATTATAATAATTATTTGTAAATTAATTAAATGAAATTTAATCTTCTTTCACTCAAGGCGAGAGTTACAAAATGACTTTTAAAGATTGATTGACACGCGATGGGCGGGACTAGAAAGGCGCAAGTCGACTACTTCATTGACTGTGGTCTCTACTGTGTCAGTTCTGCGCGGGTTTGCAGCCGATGCGAGATGTTTTGCAATTTGCGAATCCTTGTAATTTGTAAATTCTTGGAATTTGTAAAACCATTGTAAATCTTTACAACTTTGTGAATTCGAAGCATTTAGTAGTTCTTATTTTAAGAGGAGAAACACGCTTGATGAATACATGCTGCTCTTGAAAGCTCAAGAAGCTTCCCTCGGTTTCAACTCGGATTGTCTGGGTTAACTCGTCTGCTTTTTATTCATTTTAGGATATTATTTTTATTCACATTTGCAAAATAAGTTTCACGAAAGCAAAACTTGAATATCGATTCTGAACAGCCATGGATGACAATGAACATACGAAGGTTTTGCTGTTGACTGCAAATGTGGGCTCCATATTCGAAGAGGTGAGCTGTCTACAAAATTCATTACCTAATTCAATAAACATTTGTCCATGTTTTACGTAAAATTCATCAAGTTGTTCAGAGATAGTTCATGTTTAAGGATTGTTGAGCTCTTCGAGAAGTGACTTATGATAATGACTCACCCCATTCAAGTGAAACCATTCTTGATGATGGAAGATTTATACGTCTAGTATGATAATTTATTCACTAATATCCGCTTTATTGCTGACAAATTTAATTGGAATTTCTTAGTGAGATAGACAGAAGGCAGCAGAAAGGATATTCACAAGAGCATGTTACTGTGAAGTTAATTTATGTATTAATTGTAGAAATCAAGTGATAATGAATAAGTCAGCATTTATTAGACATTCAGGAATGTTTTTTCTGAAAACTTCAGCTCCTGAATGACATCGATAAATTTCCTTGACAGAATGAAATTGTGTTTTGACTGCATAACTGAGAAATTTCTTCAATTTCTTTGTTCCCTGAAATAAATCAGAGATGTTTAATTTTGGTTTCAGTTTGGTTCCTTGGAGGATGCATATAATTAATGTGTGTCTGTCTGGTATAAATTTAATGTTTGAGAACAAGCATAAGACTGATTACAGCTATGAATAACAAACTCTACAGTATACATGGCCAATTTTGAGGTTCTTGCTTCTGTAACAATTTTTTTTTATTAAGTACATGGTTTTAGTTAATTAATTATTAAAGTTATTTATGATTATTGATGAATTAATGACCATTATTTGTAAATCAGTAAAATAATGATTCAGATTTCCAAACATAGACTAAAACCTGGAACCATCTTTATCCAATAAAGCTCAGTTGAATAATTTCTTAGTTTGATGTATTCCCCAATACTTTGTATGATTAAATTTATTAATGATTAAGATAAATAAGGTAAATGACTGATGTAATCTGAATAGCATTGTGGCACAATAATTAATAGTCCTTATTTCCTATGAAGTGAGTAAACTTTATATTTGGTCATGTTGTAAATATTAACTATAATTATGTCCTTTATGGAATCATGTTTCCTAAGGAAAGTTAAATTAAAAAAAAAAATAGGGTATCATCGATAATATCTTCTTAATTTGACCACCTTTTCTGAATTGTCTGCATCTCACTAATTTATTCAGACGCAATCAATTATTCATTTTTATTGTAAACGAACATTTAAGCAATATCCAGGACAGTATTTCGAATACATGTGGGCTGCAATTAGGATGTTACTAGTTGCTACCTCGTCAAGTAATTAGTGACGTAAATTAATTTGCATATTAATGCTGCTCAGATTAATAAAGAGTCTGGTTTGACTCTAGTTTTTCTGCTTATTACTGCTTATCATCTCCAACTAAATTTCAGACGTATTGTCGCGATATAAGTTTATCAACATGTTAAAGTTATTATAATAATAGTAACATTAATTGTCATAAATGATTTGTAAATAATTGTATTAATTATGTAAATTATATATTCACAACTATATAGTTCATATTAAGATAGTGTTATTACATGTTAGTAATTATTATCAGTCATCGTGGTTATGTTTATTACTATTATCATCAGAGACATGAAACAGTCCTAGTAGCTAAATATAGCAACGAGTTAAGCTAGCGGCTTCTATTTTTAGAGATTGACCTAAATTCTTAATCTAAGAGTCAGTAACAACGATGACGCAAATTCAATGACAGCAATCTGGTTGTCATGCTATAATAATAATAAGGATAATGATAATAATGATAATAATAATAATAATAATAATAATAATAATAATAATAATAATAATAATAATAATAATAATAATGTATCATGATAATATTAAGATTATTATAATTAGTTTTTCTGCGCCAATTACAAGCCTTTTATTGAGAACCATTTATAAGTGCTTCAATGACATGATGATGATGATGATGATGACGATAGTGGTACCGTTGACGGTGGTGATAGTGATGACGTGTAACGACACCTGTACGACATGAATTCCAGGTGAGTCTTCCATCAAGCACGCTCGGTAACCGACATTTTAACGCATTTCCTAATCACTATGATCGCTTAATTCATTCCTAATGGCTTGCCAGTACAGGTGAGCGCACACCTTTGCGTCGCATTTCAATCACCGTTAATGGCACATTTACACAGTTTCATAGAATAATAATTTCATTGACCTTATTATTAAATCAGCATATTATTTATTTATTTATTTTTTTTTGTAATGCGTTCGTTGCTCAATCAATCAAACTTCATCGTAGTTATTTTTTACCATATTCACTGCCCGCATTTACTAGTAAAAGTAAACTGTCATCATCACCATCAGCATTATCATCATCATCATCATCATCATCGTCGTCGTCGTCGTCGTCGTCGTCGTCGTCGTCGTCGTCGTCGTCGTCGTCGTCATCGGAGCAACGTGGAACAAGCTGATTACAAATTAGGTCCAGACGATCTTTTTCATTCCTGTTTTGTGGGAATTTTGTGTTGTTGACGCTGTTGATGATGTTGAGGATGTTTATGATGTTGTTGATGATGTTGTTGATGTTGTTGACGATGTTGTTGATGTTGTTGACGATGTTGGTGATGTTGTTGATAATGTTGTTGATGTTGTTGTTGATGTTGTTGACGCTGTTGTTGATGTTGTCGATGTTGTTGTTGATGTTGTCGATGTTGTTGTTGATGTTGTTGACGCTGTTGTTGATGTTGTCGATCTCGAGACGACGACGATAATGGTGATAACGATGATGATGATGGTGGTGGTGGTAACGGTGATAGTTATGATTATGATGATTACGGAATTGACATCATTCAATATCAGGTGATGATTTCAACGATGTTACGGTACTGTAGACGACGATGTTGATGAAAAAGATTTTTTTTATAAATGTTTAAAAAAGAAAAGAAAAAATTGCTCTGCCTTTTTAAACCTGAATCCATTTTGGCGAGTCACATTTTTTATGACACGCGGAGAATAAATTTAAAGATGATGAAAAGAATAATAACGCTGACTTGAGAAAGTTTCTAACAATTTAATTGACTTAAATTTTGTACATGCACTCTATAAGTACAGATTATCTGACACCAATTTGTGTTAGCGGTCACTGTGAGCCTCTTTTTTGTTTCAATAAACAAAATAAACAAATAAATAAATAAATAAATAAATATGATAAGCACAATAATTAGACCAAAATAATATGGTTGGATATGTGTGCAGACCTACTGATGGATGGATGGATGGGTGGATGGATGGGTGGATGGATGGATGGATGGATGGATTAAGAGTAGCTTAAAAGAGGAAAATATGGATTAAATAGCTTTGAATAGGTCTCCAGAGAATGACGTTTTGTTATTGAAGATGATGACGACGACGATGATGATGATGACGAGCATGATAACGGGGACGATGGTGATAATGGTTGCTGCAGTCGTTGATGACGATGAAAGGCCTGTCTCGACCAATCATCGCAGACACGGCCTGGCAGGTGATACATCTCCTCGCTGATTAAAGAACCTTCGAGAAACTTCTGGAATGTTCTCCCGATGTTCCGCAAACCCTTCTCGAGAGCGGCAACCCCGGCTGAACTTGGAAGACAAATGAGTGGAGTGAATCAGCTGCGGATAATTGATGTTGGGGGTTGGGTGGTTCATTTGTCTTGGGGTTGTTTGGGTTGTTGGGTGGTTCATTTGTCTTGGGTGTGTTTGGGTTGATGGGTGGTTCATTTGTCTCGGGGGTGTTTGGGTTGTTGGGTGGTTCATTTGTCTTGGGGGTGTTTGGGTTGTTGGGTGGTTCATTTGTCTCGGGGGTGTGGGTTTTTAGATGATTCTATTGGTGACGTTTGTGTCTTCGGTGGACAAATGGATGGGTGGACGGATTGGAGTCGGATGGATGGGTAGGTAATTGGGTGGGTGTAATTGAGGTCTTTCTGATGCGAACGTTTGACCATCCATCAATTTGTTTGTCCCAGCGCAGACCACTCATAAATCATTTTTCGTGAGATAGCTTTACGTTTTCTTCACCAGAGTTGATTATAAAAATTTGTGGACCACGTCAGGGTGATTATCATAAATTATGCTCACCTGCCTGAATATCGTCACAAGAAGAGCTGTTTAAATTAGTTCGGAATAATTAAAAGATTATTTACTATTATTAATCGTCATCTTTGTGATTGTTAATGAGTTTTGTAGTTAATAATGCATAAATTAATATTATTTAACATAATCACAACATTGAAGCTGATTAATGTTTTATATCTCCACTCACTAAGTATTATTATTATTATTATTATTATTATTGTTGTTGTTGTTGTCGCTGCTATTATTATTATTATTATTATTATTATTATTATTATTATTATATTATTATTATTATTATTATAACAGGCAACGCTGTAACATAATAACAACACATAAACACACACACACACACACACACACACACACACACATATATATACACACAAGCATGTCAAGGATCCCGAGGCAAATTCCTCTTGCAACCATTCCAGGTTAAAGTGGCGGAATCGAGTCTATGAGTCATCATCGTTATCATCATCGTCATCATCATCATCACCATCATCACAATCATCATCACTGCCATCATCATCACTTCCATCATCACCATCACCATCATCACTGCCATTATCATCATAATCACTACAGTAGCATCAACATCATCTTAGCATCATCGGAGTCATCATTAGCATATTTGTTTTAAATTTTACAAAGGCGGCTTAAGGGATGGCTGGAATAAAAATAGTAATTATAATAATAATAATGACATCAATAGCATTAATAATAACAATATTAACTACAGCAATAACTAAAAAACTACTATTATTGTGTACTTTAATACAGTTACTACAATCAAATGCTATTATTGCTACAGTAATAACTCAAATATTAACGATAGTAATATAATAATATAATAATAGTACTAACAATATTAATTATCATCATCATTAACAATAGCCACATCAACAACAACAACAACAACAACAACAACAACAACAACAACAACAACAACAACAACAGCAACAACAACAACGTTAGCAAGCTTAAGTGTGTGTGTGTTTTGTTCTGAATGATTTGTTGTTTCCATGCACACCTGTTGCTCTGCTGCAAACTCGTTCCATACCTTGCTATTGCTGGCTGGTGGTGATGATAATGATAATGATAATGCTATTGATGATTATGATTACCGTTGTGGTGGTCGTGATGATGATTGGATGTACTAGACTATGAACACTGAGCAAGAGGAGTGAATTTAAGCGTAGTTGTTACAAGTCTCCAAGTGAGAATACAATACAAAACAATACAGTACAATACAATACAAAACAATACAGTACAACACAATACAAAACAATACAAAACAATACAGTACAACACAATACAATACAAAACAATACAAAACAATACAAAACAATACAGTACAATACAATATAGTACAAAACAATACAATACAATACAATACAAACGTCGTCCAATGATTGAAAAGGTCAGACAGAGGTTAAACTTTTGACCCCATGTCAGCGGTAAAACGAACAAAGATTCTCTAACAACCTTATTAAGATTTCAGGTTGGACGATTTTTTGATGGTGATGATGATGACGACGATGATGATGATTATGGTTGCATGGTTATTTGGTTATTTACTGTTTAAGTAACTTTGCTACCATTAATATCGTTATGGGATATCATAATGACGTCATAATCATAACCATCACCATAACCATAGTCATAATCATCGTCGTCGTCGTCGTCATCACTAACTTCATCACTCCTTCACAACTTCAACACAAAAAAATCACAGCATTAATATTATTAGTTGCTGAGTATAAAAATATCATCCAAGGATACGAATTGATTTTACATTTACATTACATTTACTAATAATAAATGGTAAAGTCTCAACTGATCCAACGTGACATCAGCAACCACCAAACGGGCCTTGAATAAAGTGGGGGTGCGAAATGGGCCCTTCACCATCGTCGTCGTCGTCATCACCAGCATCATCATCATCATCATCATCATCATCATCATAATCATCATCATCATCATCATCACATCATCATCATCATCATCATCATCATCATCATCATCATCATCATCATCATCATCATCATCATCATCATCATCATCATCATCATCATCATCATCATCATCATCATCATCATCATCATCATCATCATCATCATCATCATCATCATCATCATCATTATGTGAGCATTGTTAGCACAAAGCCCTTCGTTGTATTCATCTCGGTATCAGCGCCACAATCATATTTAATCATCGTAATCACCATCATCGTCGTCGTCATCATCACATCATCGTCGTCATCATCATCATCATCATCATTTTTCCATTTCCACATCTATGTTGCTATTATCCTCGTCATGTTCTCAGCTAGGTAGTCACGCGATTCTCTGATTCTCCAGGTGTTTTCATTCGATATTATTTAATTTATTAATTCTTTCGGTATTAATTAATTCGATATTAGATTTTCTTTCGGCATTAATTAATTCTTTAATTCGATATTAATTAATCATTTCTTTTCGGTGTTTATTCATTCTTTCGGTATTCATTCATTCATTCATTCATTCATTCAGTCATTCATTCATTCATTCATTCATTCATTCATTCATTCATTCATTCATTCATTCATTCATTCATTCAGTCATTCATTCATTGCATTCATTCATTCATTCATTCATTCATTCATTCATTCATTCATTCATTCATTCATTCATTCATTCATGCATTCATTCATTCATTCAGCATTCATTCATTCATTCATTCATTCATTCATTCATTCATTCATCATTCATTCATCATTCATTCATTCATTCATTCATTCATTCATTCATTCATTCATTCATTCATTCATTCATTCATTCATTTCATTCATTCATTCATTCATTCATTCATTCATTCATTCATTCATTCATTCATTCATCATTCATTCATTCATTCATTCATTCATTCATTCATCATTCATTCATTCATTCATTCATTCATTCATTCATTCATTCATTCATTCATTCATTCATCATTCATTCATTCATTCATTCATTCATCATCATTCATTCATTCATTCATTCATTCATATTCATTCATTCATTCATTCATTCATTCATTCATTCATTCATTCTTCATTCATTCATCCATTCATTCAGTGTTCATTAATTGTTAATGTGTTTACCGTCAACAGGAAGTTACCGAATGTTAATGTCGTGAAATTGCATTAAGTTTAAACGGGTGTTGTTTATGTTGTTAACATGGTAGATGGTAGTGGTGATGATGATGGTGGAAATAGTGAGATGATGATGATGATGGTAATAGTGAGATGATGATGATAATAGTGAGATAATGATGATAATAGTGAGATGATGATGATAATAGTGAGATAATGATGATTATGATTATGTGTGATTGGTTTCATGTGGTTTGCTGTGATCATGTTTCGAGTTTTCCTCAGAAGAGAATATTTGTGTTTCATCGTCATCGTCGACAGAGTATTAAATTGATTGATTAAACTTGTGAATGTTAAATTTATTATTTTAAGCTTCTTAATTTTATTAAATCGATGAATTCTTTTTGAAACGTTTAAACGTATTTAAATGTATTTAAACGTATTTGATTGTTTAATCCTATTACTTCGCATGACTTCAAGTCGGATGCAGAATCACTGGTCACGTGCGTCAGTCGTTAATTCTGCTTTGTGTGCATTTGTCGAACGACTAGTCGCCATCACTACTGCCATCATCTTCATCATCATCGTCGTCGTCGTCGCCATTTTTCATCATCATCATCATCACATGCTAGTACGATGACCTGTAAAATGTTTCGTTTCCTCGATGCTAAAATGTGATGAAATGTTTATTTCTGTTTATTTCTTTCTATATTTGAAGATGGAAGAAGATGAATTAATAGACGGATGGAAGAATGGATGGACAGACGGTTGATTGGTTGGACGGACAGATGGATGAATGAATAGATGGTTAGACGGATGAGTGGACGGTTGGGTGGATGGATGGGCGGATGAATGAATGGGTGGATGAGTGAATGGGTAGATGAATGGATGGCTGGATGGAATTAGAATAGATTGATGAGCATACACATCATCAGAAGCAGCTGTTGAAATTGATAATTGTAATTGTAATTGTACTCGTAATTGTAATCGTAATTGTAATTGTAACTTCATAGACAACGAAGCCTTTTCACTTTCTCAGAAGTTCGTGGTGTTTTGAATTTATATCGCAATATGGCCACTGTCGGAGATGAACGTATTTCGGTTTCTTCCTGAGGATTATGATGACGATGGTGATAGTTGTTGTGACATTGATGATGATGATGATGATGATGATGATGATGATGATGATGATGATGATGATGATGATGATGATGATGATGATGATGATGATGATGATGATGATGATGATGATGATGATGATATGATGATGATGATGATGATGATGATGATGATGATGATGATGGTGGTGGTGATGATGATGATGATCAAAATGAATCATTTGATGACTATTAATTCCTAATTATTTTGGTTTTCAAGATAAGTTTAGTTATGAAATGCCAGAGATATTATATTATATTATATTACATATTTAAAATAATATGCTAATGTTAATCAATGCTTGTGAATAATTCACATAAATTATTATTAAAATGGATTTATTCCTGATAACCTAAAAATAATTATGGAAAAGTTTTAGTTGAATTTTGAAGATTTTGGATTATCTTTGGATTTAAAACCACTTTCAATGCTTCCTGCAGTTCACATATTTAAGCTTAATTTATTACTCATTAATCCTTCCATCTATTACCTGTCCATCCATCAATCCAAACGTCTACACATCCATACATCCATCCACCCATCCAAGCATCCATCCATCAACCCATCCATCCATCCATCCATCCATCCATCCATCCATCCATCCACCCATCCAAGCATCCATCCATCAACCCATCCATCCATCCATCCATCCATCCATTCATCCATCCACCTATCCATCAACGCATCCATCCCAGACTTGCCAAACCTTCTTTAAAGGAAGGTTGTGTTGTTCATCTCTTGCAAGTAACTCAATTGAGTACTTTGCAATTTGCCACCCTCTCTGTGATTGGTTGGAGAGCTTCTGAAGATCTTAACCAATCAGGGATGATTAGACGAATGACTGTATAATTTCAAATCAATGTTATCATTGCCTGCATTTTATTTTATCGTCGCTACCAACTTCATACAAGTAATTATTTATTGTTATTATTATTATTATATATTATTATTATTATTATTATTATTATTATTATTATTGTTATTATTATCATCGCATAATAATAATAAATATCATCACCATCATCATTATGGGGCAGTGCTTTCAATGCTTCTTGTCCCAGAAATTGATTTGGCCAACCTGACCGACTTCGTTATGGTCATTCATCAACAGGACAATTAGAACAATTACTTTTATAATTTGATATTATTATTATTATTGTTATTATTATTATTATTATTATTATTATTATTATTATTATTATTGTTATTATTATTATTATTATTTTTATTATTATTATTAAAATGATCATTATCATCATCATTAGCTTTGAGATGGAGAGCAATCGAGCTTAGCAACCGTTTCTATGGTAAAGGAATGAAAACAATGCAACATCAACACCATCATCATCACCGCCATCATCACCACCATCATCATCATCACCATCACCATCATCAAGGTCGATCAAAGCCATATCGGTGCACAATTACTTTCCCCTCGTGGGCTTCGGAAACACGTGATCAACTTTGAGGACGTAAAAAAACAGATGCACTGATGCGAGTCAAGATACTTGTGGTGGATGAGACCCATCAGCATCGTCATCATCAATATCATCATCATCATCATCGTAATCGTTATCATAATCACTATCACATCATCATCATCATCATCGTCGTCATCATCGCAATCCTTTTCATAATCACTATCACATCATCATCATCGAGTAATCATCTCCATCAACAACAACGTAAGCAGCAAGTCTGTCTTCAACAAAAAAACAACGTTCTTAAAAGTTAGAACTGACGAATGATCCTTTGCTGCATGTGGTTACTGATGATGATGATGATGGTGGTGGTGGTGATGACGATGATGCTGATGATGATGATGTTGTTGATGCTGATGGTGATGATGATAACGA
Organism: Whitmania pigra; assembly: GCA_021613335.1. Lineage (NCBI taxonomy): Eukaryota > Metazoa > Annelida > Clitellata > Hirudinida > Haemopidae > Whitmania > Whitmania pigra. The sequence continues at coordinate 1,045,597 of JAJTWR010000269.1, read as the reverse complement.
TGATGATGCTGGTGATGATGATGATGCTGGTGATTCTGGTGATGATGCTGGTGATGATGATGATGATGATTTTGATGATGTTGATGCTGATAGTGATGATGATGATGACGACGATGATGATGATGATGATGATGATGATGATGATGATGTTGGTGATGAGGATGTTGGTGATGAGGATGATGAGGCTGATGGTGGTGATGATGATGATGACTGTAATAATGGTGTCGGCAAATGGTAATGATGTCGGATTTCACCGGTCCTTATTGATCCTGTTGGGCACACTGACTGCTCTTCGGCTTTTCACCACCAACATCAAGTTCTTCACCAGAAACAAGGAATTGGAACTAAAGCTTTATTTACACTGTAAATTGTACAATCACATGATAAACATCTTAAGACTAAAAATCGCAGAAACCGTCACAAACAGTCATCAAATCATCCTTAATCAGCTCTAATCAAGCCCATATTTATACTTGTTCGATTTAATTAGCAATTTTCACTAAATTCTACTAAAATATCAGCCAATCAAAATTCACGAAAAAAGGTCAATCCACGCCTTCCAGATGATAAAACTAATTGTCCTTAAAATAATAATAATTATTTAATTATAATAATTATAAAAAACAATAAAATAATAATAATTATTTTAAATCATCTTCGCTTGGAATCTAAGAATAACATTGGCTAGCTTAAACAAATAATGGATATCTAATGAAATGTACTCGAGAGTTATAAATCATCTTATTCGTAGCAAATCTAGAAGACATGTTTGGAGACCCAACCATGACAGTCGTCATCATCGTCGTCGTCATCATCGTCATCATCATCATTATCGTCATCATCATCATCGCCGTCATCATCATCATCATCATAATCATTCATTAAGCGAGAATGCAATTACCCGAGATTACGAGAAAACACTTGAGACAAATTAGAATCTAAAGATAAACAAGAGATGATGATGATGATGACTTTGATGGTGAAATTATGAGATAGCGGAAAAAAAGCAATTATTTGATAAATTAATGATTTAATTTTATTAGTAATTAACTAATAATTTGATTAACAATATTTGAGAATGAAATTTTTTGTCTAAAAAACTCATAAATATTTTTTCCATTTTACAGCCTGATAAAATGCTTCCAATATGGCTGAAGGAGTTTCTCTCTGTGAGTTTCTTAGAATATTTATTTAATTTTTTTTTTTAAATTTTTGTTATTTATTATTATATTTTATTATTTATTAATGTTATTATTTTATACTAAGAATTATTTCGTGTTGTTTTTGGTTTATAATTTATTTGATGTTTTACGTTTTATGTTACTAAATTGTTTTTATTAAGGTTTTCATGTTAATGAGTGGATTTAATAAGTTACTTGGTTGCCATAGTTTTTTGGATGAATGAATGAATGAATGAATGAATGAATGAATAATGAATGAATGAATGAATGAATGAATGAATGAATGAATGAATGAATGAATGAATGAATGAATGAATGGATGGATGAATGGATGGATGAATGGATGGATGAATAAATGGATGAATGGATGGATGAATGGATGGATGAATGGATGGATGAATGGATGGATGGATGAATGAATGGATGAGTTGTGAGTTTACTGGAGTACAGCATTTCGGCCACATTTATATTTATTTATATCAATTTTTACGTGCTTAAATTTGACGTTTCTGTTGCTAAAATGTTGAGGATAGCTGTTGTTTTTGTTGCCGGTGATGCTTCTGGATCATCATCGTCATCATCATCATCATCATCATCATCATAATCACCATCATCATCATCATCATGACCTGTATTTACTTGTTCGAGTGGCGACACGTCTTCAGGACTCTGTGACGTCATTGGGAGTTAAAAATAAACTTTTGAACTTAAAAACAACCAACAATGAAGACTTTCTCTACCATCATCGTCACCGACGTCATTGTCATCGTCATCATCATCACCATGATCATTATTTATTTATTTATTTATTTAAAGTCCTTCGCATAACTAGGAGGATTTGGAGTCATCATGGTCATACTCATCACATCAGTTGTTTCCCACATGGTTGAATGTGTGCATATTCGTTTTGCTTGGTTTCAGTGTAATTATTTAAAATTTAATTATTTAATGTAATTATTTACAGTGCAATTATTTAAAATTTAATTATTTAATGTAATTATTTACAATGTAATTATTTAAAATTTAATTATTTAGTGTAATTATTTAAAATTATTTTGGTTTAATTATTATAGCGTTGTTTGAGAACATCACAAAAGCAAACGATTTCTCATCGATCAATCAATTATTCAATCAATCAATCCATCAATCAATCGATTGTTGCTTGAATTTGTCGAAAGTTGAATCTGTTTGACGAATTATTCATAAACTTTGTGTCATTTGTGGATGATGATGATGATGACTAATGATTTTGTGTCTATTTGTGGATGATGACGATGATGATGCTTGTGGTGGTGATGATGCTGACGAATGATGATAACAGCGATGATAATGATCGTGGTGATCCATCAATTTTGAGGTTGTTGATAATGATTTTCAGCACCATAGTGGAGAGAATTTATTTCCACTAAAAGTGTTATCTTCCGCTCCAATATATAAATAACGTCATCAATCCTCTGTGCATTAAACAATCCATCCATCATTCATTCACTCATTCATCCGCCCACTCCGCGTTCATTCAGTCACTCGTTAAAATAATCATCCATTTCATTACCTCTATTTCAAAATTCATGTATTCATTCATCAATTCATTTATTCATTCATTCGTTCGTTCGTTCATTAATTAATAAAAAATTAATATTAATATTAATTAATTCATTCATTCATTCGTTCATTCTTTTCCTTTTTTTTCTCACACGTCTCATTGATGGACGTTTAATTTCGAATCCGTTTTAAGCGGCATCGGATTATTTATTATTTATTATTTATACCCAATTAAACGTTGGTTTTTTTTTTAATTTTATTTTTTTATATTTTATTTTATTTTATCTTTTGAATGGCTTTTGAATTGTTTTTTCCGCTGCTGCGTGTAATAAATCATAAATGGTGACGTATGTCCTTTTTAATTATTAAATTATTTTTTAATTATTAAATTATTTTTTAATTATTAAATTATTTTTTAATTATTAAATTATTTTTTGATTATTAAATTATTTTTTAATTATTAAATTATTTTTGGAAATCCTTCCTAAATGTTTTCATGCTCAAATACTTTGGAGGACTCAAAAGACGCCATCCGATTTGGCTCCTAACGTCTGTGACGTCATCACCAACGTCGTCGTCGTCATCAACTTCAGCTAATGCGTTGATGATGGTGATGATGAGGATGACGACGACGATGATGATCATTGATGATGATCATTGATGGTGATGATGATGATGACGATGACTAAGACGATGATAATAATTATTACTGTTGTTGTTATTATTATGATTATTATTATTGCTGTTGTTTTTGTTTAATAATATTAGTTATTTATTTAAATAATACGTCTTTTATTAAATTAAGAGTTCTGCGGAGGAACCGTCAGCTCATGAATATTTATGAACTGGTGCCGGGAAAAGTGACACGTTAAACTCTCACGTTTTTGGTGATGATGATGATGATGATGATGATGATGATGATGATGATGGTGGTGATGATGACGATGATGATGATGATGATGATGATGATGATGATGATGATGATGATGATGATGATGATGATGATGATGATCATGAATTTATGTTTTTGAAATGATGAAATTATTTTCATGTTGTTTTCATTTCGCAACATTCAAATGCTTCTCATCACGTTGGTCTGATAAGAATTTAATTAAATCCTATGACTGCTGCTTTGATGGTGATGATGATTATGATCATGGAATGTTGTTGCGGATTATTGCATGACCTTATTATTTAAGTATTAAGTAAAGCAATTTTTTTGATGTTCATAATTATTATCATAAAATTATTTGTTTTTTTATACACATTTCTTTAGCTTAATATTTTTGTGTTGCATTTATTTTGCTTAATTAATTACTTGATCGCATTTAATTTGTTTAATTAAATAATTGTATTTAATGTGTTTAATTAATTATTTGATAGCATTCAATTTGTTTAATTAATTTGATTCATTTAATTTTTAATTAATTACTTGATTGCATTTATTTGTTTAAATAATTACTCGATTGCATTTAATTTGTTTAATTAATTACCTGATTGCATTTAATTTGCTTAATTAATTACCTGATTGCATTTAATTTGCTTAATTAATTACCTGATTGCATTTAATTTGTTTAATTAATTACTTGATTGCAGACCATTTCAAGAATTCAACCAGAGTTTGTGGCCATTCACTGTCAGGAAGTGGGAGGGAAGAACTACGAGGAAACCATGCAACACGTCAACAAGTTCATCAAGTAATCATCATCATCATCATCATCATCATCAACAACCCCTTTAATATTCACTATCATCATCATCGTCGTCGTTGTCGCGTTAATATTCATCAACATTCAGGTTAATTAATTAATGATATCATGACCATCTGTGATAATAATTCATCATAATAATTGGCTCAAATTGTTCTAGAGTGAAATGGTCTCCATCTATACTGACAATTGGATTAATATTAATAATTATAATAATAATAGTAATAATAATAATAATAATAACAATCATAACAGTAATAATAATAATAATAATAATAATAATAATAATAATAAATCTTGGGTAGCATATTTCATGCTGTTCATCTAACTGAGGTTGAATTGCATAATTCATGGCTACCATGACAACCAATAAACTTGATTTACGACAACAACGGCCAAGTGTTACAACTCATCCCTTCTTCAGACCCGTGACGAGTTGAGATGATGAATAATTAGTTACTTAGAAATTGAATATTCATGACTTCAGGTTATTCAGTTAGATCATTCTTCGTCTTGTAATCATCGTTAATTAATTTACCCGTGTGAGTTCATTAATGTTGATGACGAGGATGATGATGATGGTAATGACGACGACGATGATGATGATGATGATGGTGGTGATGATGATGATGACGGTGATGATGGTGGTCCTAGCAAACATGGATTGCATTAGAACGTTTGCTCACTTGGAAGGAAAAGATATAACTGCTCAAGACAAGACAAATAGTTATAACTTGAAACATCATTTAATAATAATATTATATGATAATTATTTTGTTATTAATATTAATTATGATGATAATAGTGGTGATGACGGTGATGATAATAATAATAATCATCATAATATTCAATCTAAACTAAAATAATTGTTTCATTATCATAAGTTAGTATTTTCTTATTTCAATGCTTTTGCAGAATTATCTCAAGAATCATAGTAATATGACTTTAAATTAACGAATATGTTTGGAATTTGGAAAACGACAGTCTATTTCTATTCTAGGATGATCAGTTTGAAATCATTTTTGAATTCTTTGAAATTAAAGTTAACTGTATGCTATGGATGGCTGAGTCAAAGTCTGTCGTAACAGTGAGGCGAAGATTTCAGTCTCGTTACTGGAAAGCTGGTGGAAATAGAAACACTATTGAAAATTTGGATGAAAAGGTTTAAAGAAACGGGATCAGTGAACGATAAACCTCGATGAAGAAGGCCGGCAATCAGTTGAGAGGCAGTCACTGACGTTGAGAGGGCATTCAATCAGAGTCCCAAAAAAATCGTTGCTCAGTGCATCCTCTGAGTTGAACACTTCAGTTTCTTCCGGTGCAAATGTTATGAGATGAAGATTTTAATTTCAGATTAGACTTTTGTCGACTCATGTTGTTAAAAATTCAAGCTTCAACAACTTTCTAGATGAATTGACTTTCTCCTGTGAAGCAACATTTCACATAAGTTGGAAATTGAATAGTCACATTTTACGAATTTGTGGAAACGAAAAGCCACATGAAATCTGTCTATAAAGAAGGCGGCTTCATGGCGAAATATTAATTTTATAGCAGTTGCTTTATTCCAAATTTTAAGTTAATAAAATATATTTAATCTAATTTAATTTTCATTTTAAAATTTAATAGAACAACGTTTATAAAGTCAGCTTCTTAATGAACTTTAAATGATTTATTTCTCATCTCTTGATCAAAAGTTATTTAAATTTGAAGTTGGACACGGACTTTATAATCACCCTGTTTGTTTTTTATTACTTTGTATTATTTTGTATTATTTTGTTTTGTATTGTATTGTTGTTTATTATTTTATTATATTTTTGTATTTTACTACTCTTTTGTTTTCAATTCCCTCCTGTTGCTATTTCTCGGTAAGCACTTAGATGTTTACAACAACCTGGATGGAAGCGATGTTGGTGGGGATGATGATGATGATTATGATAATGATGATGATGATGATGTTGGTGGTGGTAATGGTGATGATTATGATGATGGTGATGATTATTATGCCGATTTTTTACTGAGAATAATATTTTTTTATTTTTTATTTTAGAAATATGTTGATTAAAAGTAAAAGCGCTGCTAATAAGTAATTGAAGAACAAAATAATATGTAAACAAACAATATTGTAATAATATTTTTATAATTTGGTTATAATGTTCATTTTATAAAAGAATAATATATAGATAAATAATGTAATAATGAATTATATTTAATAAATAATAATTTATAAATGTTATATTAATGAGCAATGTAATAATAATAATTAATAACTAATATTTTGTTACGTTGCAGGATGCTATTGGCCAGCGAGGAAATGGCTCAGTTCGACAGAGCCAGGGTCTTCCTCGATGAAGACTTCACAGCTGTTGAGAAGTTCACAGTTTGTAATTTATTATTAATTTATAATTATTATTATTATTATTGTAATTATTATTATTATTATCATCATTATTTTCATTTCTTTCTTAACAACATTTATTTAATTTACATCTCAAATTATTGTAATAATAATAATAATAATAATAATAATAATAATAATAAAAACAATAGCCTGACAATAATAACTTAGTAACAAAGGCTCTAAGTCTGATTTACGAATCTCTTGTTTGTACCCAGGAGAGACTGACATGGTCTCATTGGATTTATAAGCAATAGAAGGTTCCGTGTTGTTGTGGAGAAAGTAGTTTGTATAATGAAGCCATTTGTATGCGTCCTTGTGCCTTGTTTTGTATGCGTTGTTCTTGTATCCTTTTTGTTTGTATTGTTTTACTTTATTCAAACTTATACTTTTATTGTGCTGGTTTGTATAACCAATATCTTTGGAAAATGGTTAAAGGATTCGTTTAAGTGACAATTCCACATTATTCCTTTATTGCAATTTGTTGGAGCAAGTTGCCAATGCAGGATTTATGTCATCATTTTTGGTCTTTTTGGAAATCCCTCCTTCTACTGAAAACGTTCAGTTGTCTATTCTACTGAAATCATTCGATTATTAATTTACTTTTTAAAGTAAATAACTTTTTGAAATAACAAATCACCGAATAATCTATATTAGCCGTTTATTTTCAACATTTGATCGGTTAAAAGCCTGTAAAATTTGAGACTTTAAATTCAGAAGGCTCCCGATCGATCGAGATCAAGTCGAACTTCGAACATCATACAACATTCCAAGCATAAATTCATTCCATTGAACTTTCACAGCAGCAGTAGCAGTTGAGTCTGTAGGCTCTCTAATGATGTTTGATTGTTCTAAGAATTTTTAAGAAGAAAAGAAAAAAACATTCTTAAGCATATTATATTTACTTGTACAATTTGTACTACCAGTTGAGTTGTGCTCCGCCGTTGTTGTTCCACACCTCTGTTGGAGATTTATGGCGACTTGATTTGTTGTAGTTTTTGTTATTGAGGTTAACAGTTAACCAATATTAAGTATTGTTGCTGTTTGTATTATTATTGTAATAACATTGTTGTTGAGGTTAACAGTTAACCAATACTAAGTATTGTTGCTGTTTGTATTATTAGTGTAATAACATTATTATCGTTTATTATTATGTTAATGCAATTTTTATTAAAATTACAGTAAATAATTATTAATCATATATTTTTGTTTTAAAGAGGTGAGTTGCTGAAGAATATTTTAATTCGGTTGAGATTCAAGAGTAACAATCTTCAGACCTCCTGTCCGTGAAAGGCTGAAGTTTTTAAGATGGCAGCCAAGAAATATTATTTTTTTTAAATCCCATCCACTTTTTAACATTAAAAAATATTTATGTTCAAATTAAACAAAAAAGTCCTTCAAATGCACCGTGAATTCCATGAAAGCATGAAATTGCTTTCAAGCATCAGTAAAGTTTATAACTCTTTTATTATTATTATTATTATTATTTATTATTATTATTATTATTATATTATTATTATCATTATTATCATTATTATTATTATTATTATATTATTATTATTATTATTATTATTATTATTATTATTATTATTATTATTATCATTATTATTATCATTATTATTATTATTATTATTATTATTATTATTATTATTATTATTACCATTATTATTATTGTTGTTATTATTGTTGTTGTTGTTATTGTTATTATTATTATTATTATTATTATTGTTGTTTTGTTGTTGTTTTGTTTTTTATAAGCAGTCTTTTCCATTCTTGGTCGTAAATCGTTCGCCATTTGACTTGTTGCACTACCACCCATGCAGAGGATTACAATGGCTTACATCACCATGATGGCTCTACCAGATTTGCCCCTCTGAAGGATTATTATTATATTATATTATATTATTATTATTATTATTTATTACTATAAAGCACACTAATTACTAAGATTAAGACGATAATTATTAAGAACAGAAAATTCGACAAATCCGAGGACAAATGAGCATGAACTCGGGATCTTTTTGATTTCAACAGTGATTTGTGATTCTCAATATTTCAATGAAGCAACCGGATTTGCCAAGGATTGAAAAAAATGTTTCCAAATGCAATTCACTGGAATTCCTTGCCCGTTCGTCCATCTATCCATCCATCTATCCATCCATCCATCCATCCATCCATCCATCCATCCATCCATCCATTCATCCAACCATCCATCCATCCATTCAACCAACCGCGACATCTTATTAAGAAAGAACTCTGATTCCAGTTCGATCCAAGGTTACATTTGAATCTGAAGAAGTACTTTGCAAAGTACAAACCCAACTCGTACGAACATCCGATTAAGTACAAGTGAACACGAACGGCACGAACATGGCACGCTCCTCTGTTAAATCCTCGTCCGACCGTCACAAACCTCGGCAGGGGTCGAGCCGAAATCGAGTCGCAATCTCCAAGGTTTTATGCTACCTCTCGAAGCCTTTACGATCACTTTACGACTTCCATTTTCTGGACAAAAAAAAAAAAGATTCATAAAAACGTCCTTCTTTCTTCCTATTGGTTGGGTCTTCTGAGACTGCTCGTCCTTCATAACTTACTGTCTCTATGGCAATGGATTATTTTTTTTTTTTGAGTTATTGTTAAAAATATTTCTATTATTTTTCCTGGCAGGTGTTTTTGGAGGGGTTTTTTTGGTCGAAGGTTTATGTCGTCATTTTATTGTCTTTATTACGCTCGAGAGGTCGCGTTCCTGTATTATCGGACGATAAAAGGATATTTTGAATTGCGTCATAGTTGTGACGTAATTCGAACTGAAGATGTTGTAACGATAAATGTTTAAACGGTTCAATGTTTCTGTACTCGAGGTTAAGTCGGTTCAAGTTTGCCTGAGTTCCTTAAATTTAAATATTTCTTTCATTTCCTAGAGTTAACTTAAATTTTCGATAATTTTAAAGGAACGCCAACAAACTCCTTCCTCTATTGATTCAATTATCAACGATCATTATGAACATCACAATCAGCACCATCTACGTAATGATACTGTTTTATCGTAATCTACTCTACAAACCCTCTCACCCCATCCACAGAATGAATGAATAAATGAATGAATGAATGAATGAATGAATGAATGATTGAATGAATGAGTGAGTGAATGATTGAATGAATTAATGAATGATTGAATGAATGAATTCTAGTGAACGAATGAAACGGAATGAACCCTCAATGGCGCTTTTATCGATCTTTCCAGGTGAGTTCACTTTTAAAGACTTCGAACGCCTGAGAGGAATCCAGAGAAGGATTGAACGAGTCACGAACAAATATCCATGAGACATGATGACGCTCTCTGTATGATGTAGAGCAACTGTTCAGAGAATTGTTTTCGATGTTCAATGAAGGCGATGATGATGATGACGATGATGATGATGATGATGATGATGATGATGGTAATGATAATGGTGATGATGATTGTGATTGTGATGGTGATTCATGTTATGTTGCTTAATGAATCTGATTTGAAAGCACTCCTCAGCTCAACTGGGATGTCATCATCGGTTGCTGGAACTGATCTTTTGTTCGCATCTCGTTCGTTCGTCATGAGCATCTCAGTGTCATCTTTTAACGTGGCATTATTATTATTATTATTATTATTATTATTATATTATTATTATTATTATTATATTATTATTATTATTATTATTATTATTATTATTGTTATTGTTATTATTAGTATATTATTATTATTATTATTATTATTATTATTATTATTATTATTATTATTATTATTATTATTGTTATTTGGATTTAATTATAAAGTTAATATTATTATTATTTTTATCGTCAAAGTATTAATGTTTTATTAGAATATAATATCAAATTTTTTGACTGGAAATATCTATTTATTCATTTATTCGAGCATTCAATTGAAAGATAAGCAGAACGAAATAGACTTTCAATAAATATTTTATCTGATTTTAATCTTTCAAATATTTCGACGACGGACTGGTTTGTTATCTTGATGGCAGGTTTTGCTTCCTCGTTCATCTATTTCCCTCAATTGACTTGAAATTGCTTTATATTTATTCATAATTCATCGTATTTATTCATTGTGTTGTTTGAATTTAATTCGTAATTTCTACACATTTATTCATTTATTTATTCATAATTACTCCCTGTTGGGTGTAAAACGGTCCATTTTCTTTGATTAATTACGGCATTATGTATTACATATTTATTCACTTAATAAAGTAAGTTTATTGTATATTTTGGCATAACTATTTCATAATTATTATTGCATCGCATGTATGATGATATAATTAATTTGAATTCCTTGAATATTCATTTCGCATATTTTCAATCCGTCGTCTGTTTTCAGATCTCAATCTCCTATCCCTGTTTCCCGCCTAATTTCTCATTATTTCCTCAACGTCTGCTCGTTTCAAGTTGCATCACGTGATGCTCGCAACCAGTGTGCGGAATATTCCTATTAACTGGTGCACGTTGTCTTTTTGTAAACCGTTTACTAAGTAATGATAATGATTACAGTTAGATGGCAGATCTTGGTGATGATGATAATTATTATTATTATGATGATGGTGATGATGATGACGACTACAACGATGATGTACTGCAGCGGTAAATTGAATAACGGAATAAGATAAGCATGATTGGGTTCATGCAGCTGGAGAACCACAAGGAAATGGTTGTTTGACCTCGCATTTCGTCCTTCTCCAGTGTGTAACTCTTCCAAATAATTCATAAACCATCATTATCATCACTGTCGTTATCATCATCATCATCATCACATTCGTTATCACTACCATCATCATCATCACCGTCGTTATCATTACCAACATCATTATCACCATCATGAGCAGCATCATTGTAATCACAGCCATTATGTTTATGTTTTGAACTTGGGTGGTATCGACTCAAGTATGATAATTATTACTTGCCACTACAACATGACAAGTAATAATTACATAATGTTTTATTTTGCATCGAATACAACATCAGTGATTTACAATATTTGAGCATTGTTGTTTATTTTTGTTATGAGAATGTTGTTGTTGTTGTTGTTGTTGTTGTTGATGATGATGATGATGATGATGATGATGATGATGATTGATGATGTTGATGGAGATGATTGTTGAGTGGATCTGCTTAAAACGTTTACTACAAATGGTTTCAACAAGCAGTTAAAAAAATTATTTTTTAGAAAAAAACAGAATTGCTTTTAAAAATAATTGAAATAAAAAATAAATAAATTAAAGTACCATAAATAGATTATGAATTTACAAAAAATAAAATTCTTTTCTCAAAATCTTAAATGCCACAAAATAATAGATTGCATGTAAACAAATCGACATCAAGTTCTCAATGAACAGTGGCCTGTTGTCTTGTCTTCTGTTGTGTTTACATTTAAATGACTACTTTCTCAGACTCTAAATCATCTTTAAACTGTCTATTATTATTATTATTATTATTATTATTATATTATTATTATTAAATAATTGGGATTTTAATAATGTCTAACATTAGTTATTTTGAAAATTTTATAAACTGATACATTTTATCAAATCGACATTAATGTTTTTATTCAGTTAATAATTAAGCGATTATTCACTTAATCACTATTATTATTATTATTGTTATTATTATTATTATTATTATTATTATTTTTATTAATTGTATTACGACTAGTACGAATAAGTTATAAATTGAAGAAATTAATCCACGAAAATTTCATGATTTCAGGCGCTAGGTTCTCTCTACTTCGTGCACAGATGCGTCAGGATTGTCGAGATATTTGACTTCTATGGTTTGTATCCACCCACGCAAATTCCTATCCATTCATGTAATTCATTAATTCGATTAATACAATTCATTAATTCGATTAATGCAATTCATTCATTCAGTTTTTCATTCGTTTGTTCGTCTGCAAACTAATTCACCAATTAACTGAAATTACAGCCTCACTTTTATTTTCATCTCCTCTTAATTATCAGTGATTTTGAGGAGGAGGAGGAGGAGGAGGAGGATGATGATGATGATGGTGATGATGATGATGATGATGGTGATGATGGTTTTCAAATCCTGAAATGAAATTTGTAGCTGTTTTTTTCTTAATTTGTTTTGCAGACAAGAAATTCGTTCCCGTCGAAGGCAAAGAGGTTTGTTTGACGTAATGAATGCATTATGCAAATTACATGTTTTAATTAATGCATTATGCAAATTACATGTTTTGTGAATATATTTTCACAATTTGTAGATGATAATTATGATAATATTTCATTTGGTCGTTGTTGGCATGTTTTTCGTTACTTTGAAACGGTTTATTGCGAATAAATAATAATAATAATAATTATATAATAATAATTGATGAATATAAGGATGGATATAAGGATGAATATAAGGATGGATATAAGGATGAATATAAGTATGGATATAAGGATGAATATAAGAATGGATATAAGGATGGATATAAGGATGGATATAAGGATGAATATAAGGATGGATATACGGATGAATATAAGGATGGATATAAGGATGAATATAAGGATGGATATAAGGATGGATATAATAATAATTATTATTATTATTGTTGTTGTTGTTATTTTTAGATTTTGTTAATTACCCCCAAATATGGTTACGATTGTCAGTATTATTTATGTCGTCGTTGTCATGACAACCCTGCTTAACGGTCCGCCTCGGGGGCGTCGTTGTGTTTCCTTGACAACCGGATGAGGTCACGTGACTAGAAACTGTTGTTTACTTCCATCCGCCCGTTCTCAGCCAGCGACGTAATTATGAAGCGTGGAATTTCCATCTTGTTTCTTCTTTTTTAATTCTTCAATTGGAATCGATATTAAGGTCGTGCTATCATTCGTTTATCCAGCAATCCATCCATTCGTCCGTCCAAGCTTTCAGTCATCAATTCATTCATCAGTTCATGCATTCACTTTTTAGTTCATGCATGTATGCATTCATTGGTTCGTGTATTCATTCATCAGTTCATGCATTCATTTTTCAGTTCATGCATTAGTCTGCAGATTCATTCATTCAATTCCCCATTTACTACTCTCGGATTCTCATTTGCTTGGTGATGATAATTATCTTCAATCCTGGAATCTTCATCATCATTATCATCACCACCAACTTTATAATCATCATCATCACCGTGCAATTCCAGGCTATAACTCACCTCAGATAGCATCAGTACATTTTCCATTGTCACTGTTCTCTGTAAATGTCTAAATGGATTTATTTCTTAATTAATTGGGGATTATTAATAAATGAATGTATAATATTAATATTAATTTATTTATTTTAATAATTGAACTTTATCTCATATCTTTCTCGTATAGGTCCTGTCGGGCAACATTGAACACGTTCACATTAAAGAGAAGTCCAAGTTTCCACAAGATTTCTTTCCTGACGTTTGTACACGATTATTATTATTATTATTAATTATTATTATTATTATTAGTTATTATTATTATTATTATTGTTATTATTATTATTATTATTATTGTGATGATGATGTTAGTGATGATAACGATGAGGAAGATAGTATTGGTAATGCCCATGATGACGATGATGATGAGGACGATGGTGGTGCTGATGATGAAGATGATAGTAGTGCTGATGATCTAGTGATCAGATCGAGGATATAATTACTCATCAACATCATTCCCGCCTGTTTCAGTTCGTCTGGTCACGAAAGGGCTTCATCAGGACAAGATGGAACTTGAACAACACGTCAGTCTTTGTGTTTATGTTTATGTTTTGCATTGTATATTTGTATTTTTATTGTATATTTGTATTTTTATTGTATATTTGTATTTTGCATTGTATATTTGTATTTTGTATTGTATATTTATGTTTTGCATTGTGTATTTGTATTTTGTATTTTATATTATATTTACCATTTATTATATTTATACATTGTATATTTACGTTTAACATTATTTGCTCATAAATTTTAATTATTTTATATTATAATTTTTTGTGATTTAAACTATTTATTTATTTATTACTTGTAATTTATTTTTAATTTTGCATATGTATTATTATTATTTCCCTAGACGGGAATTATATTCCCTAGGGATATAAAGTTAATTTGTGAATTATTCTTGGTTCAACATTTCTGTTCAGAAATAAAAGAATTCAAAGTACTTAAAAAATTATTATTATTATTATTATTATTATTATTAAATTATATTAAAATTCATATTTTTTATTGAATTATACTTTACTCATGTAACGATGTGTTGTTGTTATTGTTTAGTCTCAAATTTATTGAAATAACATCAAACCTCTTTCTTCTTTGTTTTAATATCCAGCTTATTTGATCTGGTCAACATCCACTTGTTTCATGACATTTCCAACCTGGCAGCCATGGAGAAGGTATCATCATCATCGTCGTCGTCCTCCTCCTCCTCATCATCATCATCATCATCATCGTCGTCGTCGTCGTCGTCGTCCTCATCATCATCATCAATATTATCAAGTGCAATCACAACTGTCATGTGTCATGTGTCTAGCCATCTGTTATCTTCTTCATGATCCACGATCTTCTTCAACATATTATCGACAGTATCATCATCATCATCATCATCATCATCATCATCATCATCATCATCATCATCACCGATATCATTACAAAGTCCCATTATTTGTTCTTCTTCATTACAGAGTCCGTCGACCTACAGTAGCCACAGGGAGAGGGCCTTAATGCACACAGTCGAAAGGTCAGGGTTCATCTGGTGTTTCT